>JAGDYQ010000094.1:2388372-2847835 GCA_021962125.1 Bulinus truncatus
GAGCTACCCTCGTTACGTACATGTACAGTATGCTGTTTGCATAAAAGTATTCATATCAAGTATTGTATGCCACACCCAAGGACTTGGGGCCCATGAAGCTCAAATGATCCATAAAGCTAAATGCGTCCTCACTAGATTAAATATACACCTAAATTTAAAATATGTAGTTTTTATAAATCTTTTTGTGGACCACTAAAAATTTCTCTCGTTAGTGGCAGGTAACATCCAATAATGTCAAAATCCTTAACATTTGATTTATTCTACTCATTGCAATACAAAATAATTTAGCTGAAAAACATAACATTCTAAGTGATTTATACAACATTCTACTGTGATTTATACAACATTCTACTGTGATTTATACAACATTCTACTGTGATTTATACAACGTTCTACTGTGATTTATACAACTCGCACATTCCTTTGTTTAAACTGACCCATTATTATTATTAGTTATATTATTTTTGTCTCGACACATTTTTATAACCCTTTAATAAAATAGTCCACACATAAGTTTATTATATTTCTACCATTCTTGAGTCGCAAAATATTTCTTGGATTGTTTCCCTTTGAACTCCGCCGACAGTGATCCAAATTTAGGGAAGGAGCGGGCGATCAATAATAACTCGCTACTGAGAGAACGTGAGCTCGGCAGTCCGACTACCCGTGATGGACTCGCCTATTTTGTGGGAGGGGGGTGGAAGCCCTTTTCTATGTACGGCTAAGATCTAAAGAAAAAAAATCAATATGCATGGCGATGATTAATACAATTGTACTGCTATTGACCAGGACGATAATGTGAAACTTTAGCAGGTAAGTTGATGGTTTATTAATTACACCATGTTTTACTTAAGATCTTTTTTTTTTTTTTAATTTTTTTGACTTCGTCTTCATACTATTTTTTCGATGTATCCTTACACCCCTGTTATTTCTGAATGCTTTCGAATGAGCACTTTGCTTTAGTGGAAGACGTGTATGTGTGTATGTGAGACTTTGTGTGTGTGTGCTAAAAGAAAGAGGGGGGTTACTATTAGAATGAACAATGCTGTTCGGCCGGGTGCTAAAATGGAGAGGTCTTCTGCTGTTAATTGTGTAAGTAATAATAATCTATTACGTTTGTTCCGATAGTGTAATGCCATCTTTATTCGCATTTATTTTTCGCCTGACCGTAAAACTGATATGACTAGCATCTCCAGAAACTCGTAAGCCCGGGGTCCCTGACACCATGAAAGCGAAAGTGTGTAGTCGAGGGTGAGTGTGTGTTTTCTGTTATCTCACTTACGCCTTTGGCTGTTTTTCTTAAGCTCTCGCTTTCTTCTATAAACATTTCGGAATTACCCAACAGAAGGTGTACGAGATCACCCCGGGAATCTAGCAACAGTTGTATCAATTTAATTTACGTAGAACCACGTCATCGTAACACAGTATACGTAGTGTAATTTCTCTAATCAGTGCACATTTGATTTGGTGATGACCCCCCCCCCTCCCCCTTTTCATACAGGCGTTAATTATACATTTTTTTCTTTAATACATACGGCTTATATCATGATATTCATAATCTCCGTGATGATGCAAAATATAAACAAATAAAGTAATAAAATGTTTTCATGCATTGAGATTGATTGTGAGCTACGGTGGGCTCGATTATTGTTGATTAATTGCTGGCTAATTGCAACTTGTCATTAAGAAACAATATTGACTAATGTTCTCCTGTGCTAGAGATTACATTCTAGCCATGCCATGTACTACTGACACACTAGTTTCTGCCAGAAATTAGAACACATTGTTCAGAGGCTGAAAGGTACAGCTATATATATATATTAAAATGTCAGACTTGCCCAAATAAAGGACATGATATTTTGTCAGGGAAAATAAAAATAGAAACGTCTTCTTATCCGAATCAATACAGTAAAAAGGATTGTTGAATGTTTACATTTAAATTACAGAAAACTATTAATGAAATATAGTCAATATAGGTGCTATATTTATATTAGTAAATGGACAGATCATTTAACCTTATCCAATGTTATGTTTTGACCAACAGTATGTTACTTGGTTATAGCCATAGGATATCAAATAAACTTAGATGTTACAGCAGTGTAGTGTACAATTTACTACAATATTAAGCATTATATCCATGAACCACAAAAAGCCAAATAGTAGTATAGAGGTCTAGTGCAAAATGCAGTTTGTTTTAATTGGTTTATGTGTGTAATCAGGAACATAAATTTAACATAGTAACTAGGTAGCATTTTTTTTTTTTGCCAAGTTGAGAAAGTATGTGGCTATTAAGTTTAAAATTCTAGGCAACAACCAAGTTCATTTTATTTTTAATTTCTATGTTTTGTTGAAATGAAATATAAGATGATTTTCTTTATGTGTAGCCCAGTCTATAATCTTTTAAGTATACGCTAGTGTAATCAGTTTGTTGACCAGTATGTTAATGAATTGGTGAAACTAAACAGCTACTGAAATATATATATGTATATATTTTTTGTTTCTGCAAGATACTTTTTTTTTTTTAAAAGTCTGTTAGGTTGCATGGCTATTGAAATATTTATCAAAACATTAAAAAGCTGTCATCAGAAGAACAAAACAACATCTCCATCAGTTCACATTATTAAAGTAAATGTATGTGCATAATAACATTTTAAATACCCCCCCCTACAATCCTCGTTACAGGTGTAAGGTATTCTAGTCATTATTGGAAATAATGTTTCATGTGGCGACTCCATTCATTAACTTGCTTATGAAAATTTACATTAAAAGATATTTAGAATAGATGAATTCATAATGTATATCATTTATCAGTCTCATCCTACTTCAACAAGAACTAAACAAATAAACATAACAAATGTGTAAGGAAAACTAGGCCAAACCAATTCTAAAAAAAATGAATTTCCCAAATGGGAAAATGGATGTATTATTTTAAATATTATCTTTAAACTTCAATTTATCAATGGAAAAAAATTGGTTCATGAAAAACTAGTTTTTATTAATCTGATTAATACTGAAATTGTTTTTAAAAAGTCATTGATTTTACTTGTGTCTTTTTTTTTTATTGTCTCTTTTTTAATCCAATGTGTGATACTTTATGTAGCTGATTAATTCCTGAATTAAATACCAGGTTTATGTAACTGATTAATGTTTGATTTAAATTGGCAGCTGTATACATTTATTTGTATTTTATTTGTTAAGATCTTAAGTATAGATAATTCTTTTCTACCTTTCAGATGAGATAAACATTCGCAGATAGAGACACAGTTAATATGGCTTACACAATCTTCTAAAATCTTTATCTGGATTTTAATTAGCCATAATATTTGGCATCTGGCTTTATTATAAACATGGACTACATTCGTGCCTTTGAAGTGGAACTGGATAGGTCAGTGTATTATGCTGGAGAAGTTTTGACCGGTCATGTGTACATTGAAGTTGAAGAGAACATGCGTCTGCTAAGTAAGTCTGTTCAATAAACAGAAAGTAATTCACATAAAATTTGAACTCTATTTCAGCAAAGAAGGAATGTAATTCTGATGTAACATTTCATGCTGATTACATCATAATACAGTAAAGATTCTTGATAGACATTTGTTTAAAAACAAAGTTTGTGGCTATTAATGTTTATTATTTTAGACTTAAAATAGGTCTCAGATCTGTTTGATGTGCAGTTAATAGATTTTACAGTGAAGGTGAAGACCACTAGCTCACTTAAAGTTGTACTTAACTTGAGAAGCACACATTGTTCAATACAGTTTGGTTTCTAGAAAATCAAATATTTTAAAACGTTCTGACTTTATGTTAGATGTTATTTTGTAAAAAATGTTTTACTTAAAAATACTTTAAAGGTGGCTTATTTTCATATTATGCTATGCAAAACTGATTTAAGAGATAGCATTACAAGTTGTGTTTTGCATTTTGAAAATTTATGTGTTGTTTATTGCATCATTAAAAAACTTAAACTTACAAAGATTTGATTTTCATGTAATACTCTGAGTGGTGAAAAAAGTAAAGAATCAAAATAATTGCAAATATTTATTTATAGATATCAAAGTGTTTCTTCGAGGTAAAGCTCACGCAGAGTGGAAGATAACCAGAGCAGGTGAGAGAAGAACAATGAAACAAGATGAACACTATCTAGATGAAAGATTGATGATTTGGGGGAAAGGTACATTTCTGCATCATTATTACCCAAGGAAATATTTAAACACAGTTCTATTTAATATTTCTTTTTGTTAGTGTATTTAAAAAAGATATGCTAGAACATTTAGAATAAAACAAAAATTAGAATTTAAAACATGAGTTAAAAAGTTAGTGGCCACTGTCTCCATTACTGTTCACTGATTCCTTAGTAAATGAACATTTATTATTACAATACTCTAGTTACTATTTTGTTTAAACAGATGACAGTGATTCACATCAAGGAATTCCAATTCTCAGTAGAGGACGACATCGCTATCCTTTCCAGTTTCAACTTCCAGAAACTGTTCTACCCTGCTCATTTGAAAGCAAAATAGGAAATATTCGTTACTATGTACGGGTGAATCTCAACATTCCTTATGCTTCATGTCCTCAGTGTATTAGATATTTCACCATCATTGGACCCCAGATTAACTGTGCAGATGAGAGATATTTGGTAAGGTTATATTTTTTCCTTTGAATTGTAGTTCTGTCTAAGCAGGACCAGAACACTTGTCAGGTGCCCTGAGCCTTGAGGGACCCTGCTGCTTTCAAAAAAATATATTTTATTTAGCTGCATAATTGGGGGAAGAGGTGATATTTTGTCAAAAAAGGTGCTTTCACAGAGGAGGCTAAAGAATATTAACAATGTAATTTATAAAATTTCTTATATGCATTAGAGAATTCTAAAAGTTTTCATTTTAACATTTTTTTGGACAAGGATCTGGTAATTTCGCACATAAAACATATTTCATTTTGACCACAAATTGATATTATTATTCTTCCCCGTAAATCAGAATAATGATACAAAGTTTCTTAATGGTACCTTTTGGTCATAGGTATCAGGCACTGACATTAACCTCTTCTTCTTAATGTCTATAGCATTTCATTCTCATTTGTCTTGTTTTGTTTAGTAATGGATTTTCCTTTTTTTTAATTTTAACAAAACCCTGAATAGGTTGGTTTACATGTAGCAAATTTCATCATTTCTGAGTTTTGTATTTGGACCAATATTTCACTTTACAAACCATATCTAGAAGTAAGGAAAAATATTCTGCATTCTAGCTGAGCTACAAGCCTACTTAAAAAAATATCAATTTTTTTGAGTCTGGTAAATCTGTAGATTGAAAACTCCACTGTAAGTATAAGGATACAGGCATTTGAAACCAAGCTCTGAAGAAAATTACTCCAAATTTCACACAAGGAGCCTGCACAAATACCTATGTCAATAAAGGATTAACCATCTGGTGAATCCTTCAGGAACTACTTCTGTCTAGAAAGCAAAAGTAGATTAGGTTCTGTCATCTCATTCCGAAATACCCTGTGCAATACTATAATGCATGATAACCCTTGAAAGATACCCTGTGCAATACTATAATGCATGATAACCCTTGAAAGAACGGATGAGAGGCTTTCTCATAAAGAACCGGATCGCCAATATTAATTAATGGACCGGCTAAAATGTAACAGCTTAATGAATTCACATGGAGTAGAGAGAAATGGAGAGACCTATACACAGCAGTGTCTGGAAGTTTCCCTATGGACAAAATCTGTCAAGGTTTATTAGGAAATGTAAGGTCATTTAGCTCTGTCATTTGGTGTTTTTTTTTTTAATCCATAGATTTTAAACCATAGTTGTCTTATTATTTTAGTTCAGCGATAGGCTATATGTAAGTTTGTATTAAAAAAAAAACATTTTCTGCTTGAAGAAGAATACATCTACATAACTTCTCATCCTTGACATGATATTGTTAAAAAAAAAAGTGCAAGTTTCAATATGGAACCTGTAAACACCACAGGGTTCAGGAGAAATATTTTATAGGAATGTATAATTGTCCATCCACCTTGAACCCAGGACATCTGTTTGGAAATCAAGCTCTCTACCATCAGCTAAATGAGACAATTTTTAGGTTTTGTAGTTCCCTTCTTTCATCCCTACCACAGCCGGAAGTGTAATGGCCATGGAGGAATCACGGGAGACATGGAGGGAACTTCAACCATGACCTGAAAAATTTCCTTTGTTCTCACCTGAGATAAACCGTCAACCTGAGGTCCCTGGTTCGATCTCCGGTGGGGTCGTTGGTTCGATCGGTGAGGACCAATGGATTTTAAGGTCATGGTTAAATTTACATTTCCTGTATTGCCTCCATGGCCATTGCACTATCAGATATGGTGGGAATGAAAGAAGGGCACCATAAAAACTGTCCCATTAGTGGTTTATGGGATCTGAGAGATTTCATCTCATCCTTACAGGGACTTCACACACCATCAGCTATCTTGTATCTGGACAGGATATAGGTCTCAGACAAATGCATTCCACTATTTTTCTGTCCTGGGCTGACTTAATTAGCTTCTTCAATGTGTGCTCCATGTTTTACATGTCTCTTACACTTCACCTCCCAGTCTCTCATGGCCTGATGTCGAGTTTTGAAATACTGAAATTTTCAATGTACCAAAAAAGAAATGTTAGTAAAAAAATTTTGTACAATTTGCTTATCGATGTGTACATTTATCCATTTATTGTTTCAGACTCCTGTTACATCTGTGGCCAAGAAAAATTCATGCAGCTTGTGTTGTGGTAAAGGGCCAATGCTCCTCAGAACAACTTTAGACAGGACATCTTATGTGTGTGGAGAACAAATTTTGTTGAAAGCAGAAATTCAGAATGGAGGCACATCAGAGGCTTGGGTGCTTTGTAAACTGATACAGGTAGGAAACACTTTCAAAGCAAAGTTTTCGGATACTTTTTTAAAAATTGTAAATAAAGGGTGTATGACCCGTGATCATACAGCCACATGTGGCCATATGAGAGGTAAATGGCAGCTCTATAAATTTATTTGTATGAATCAGTCAGACAGCCACCCTAACTATTACAGTAAGTTCTATGTGGCCGTCAGTGGTTAAAAGATTGTGAACCCCAAGATATAAGTTAAAGTAAAAAAAAATATTTCTTCGCATGACTACATTGCCTCTGAGCGATACATGTGTTAGAGATTCAACATGGGTCATGCTTTTCATTTCACAAAACATTGTTCATGATCCATTGCAAAATTGTAAATTTTAATGTGTTGTTGCTTTTTATTTTTTTCTTTATAAGGCGAAAAATGTCTGTGTATTGACATACATACTCATTAAAAGTAATTTAACACTATAAGAACAGGGACTTTGGTTTGCCACTTAAAAAAATATTGTTGCCTGTTTTTTATGAGCAATCATTTAAAAAGACAATTGAACTATAGTCTAAAATGTTATCAAAGCCTTGCTGATTGCTATTAAATTAACAAACTTTTTTTTACAGTATGTCGAGTTCTTCATCAATAAGGGTGTTCTAGGATTATCTAAAGAAGTTCGTCACACTGTACTGGAAGTAGAAAGTGAAAAAGTTCCCCCTCATGAAACTGCCAGCTTGGATGGGTTGATGGCTAAACTTGTAGTACCTATTGTTCCCCCTACTATGATTGAAGTGTGTGGACTTATTCAGATTTACTATACCCTAAAGGTATCTACACTATATTTTATTGATGAGTTCATTTTTGTTTTGTTTTTTTAATGTAAGTAAAATGAACTAGAATAATTTTTTTTACTGGGTGCCACTTGGACAAATTATTTTCAAATATGTTTCTAGTTTTTATTTTGGACTTTAAGAGCTGCAATGGGGCTGTGAATTAGACTTAACTCTACATGTACTAGCATAGTTTATTGCGATCTGCATCGAACTTTGTTCCATCTCCACCTTCCCCCACCAAAATTATTTTCCATCCCCACTTATCTTCATCAAAGTGTCATTCCCCCCCCCCCCACACCTCTAATTTTTTTTAAAAGTAAAAAAATGTCATTCTTTTTTTGTTTGATAGATTTTCTTTTCTATTTATGTATATAGTTTTTTGTATTAATATTCACTAAATACTATGGATTGGATGAGTGAGAGTTAAGTTCTGCATCCACCAACACGAAACACTTTCGCGCGGAACCTTCCGCGCTGAAGTTTCAACTTAGCGAAACTCTTGTAGATACACCGGGATGAAACGGTGAGCGACGAAACAACTACCGGAAACAAGATTTTTGTTAATGGTTACTTCGCACTTTTTCCTGCATAGTGAAAAAAAACGATACTTTGAAAAGCAGAAACTACTGCATCCCGTGTGCCTTTTTGTTCTTATTACAAATAAATTGTCTCGCTGGAAATGGAAAACTGTTGTTTTTTGTTGTTTTTTTTTTTTAACTTTTTATTCGATCGGTAGCTGTTCATTTTTTTTTCGATTTCATGATCAGCCAAACATTTTTTAATAGCATTTATCTTTTCAGACAGCGCTTCGATCGAAAGAAATTTCATTTGTAGAATATGTAGATAGACGAAGTATATTTTCCTTTCAGAAATTCATATACAAAGACTGTTGCCGGCCAAAACTTATAGTAATTCATGTTTTTCTGTCAAAATTCACTTTGTTGTTGTTGTTTTTAATGAATATACACTAATGTGAATCATTTTTTCTATTCGAATCGACGTTTCTAAGCAGCCATTTTGTTTGTTTATCATGACGGAAAATGTAGCTCTCCGGAAAAAACTCTGCTTGCAGCGAAACTGAAAACTTTCGCTGTTCCGCAACGGAATTCCTGACCGGTGTACATGTTCTCATTAGAATATCATAGCAGCGAAACAGAGACGGAATTCGCAATGCCCTTAGATACCGGAATTTCGTGTTGGTGTATTCATACCTTTAAAAGAAATTTTTGTCAGATTTGAAATTAAATGGTAATTTGTTCGCCTAATGTTTTTATCCCAACAATGATACCTTGCAATTTTTCACTTTAACCTCAATATTAATTTTGTTTTTTTTCTGTGTGGCATTATTCTTTATATTTACTCGTGATATTTTTAGAGGCTTTTGTCAGTTTCCAGTGCTGTCTCTCAAAAATTTAATTTGATTCAGCCCTGCACTTAATATAAAAAATTTCTTTGACTTAAAAAGAAGAATAATTTCTAGGCTGTGCCATCTATTTCAATATTCTTGTTTTCAATCATTTCAGAACTTTTCTCTTTACACTTTGTTTCTCAATATTAGTAATTATACACAATGTTCATTGATTGAATGTATTCAGATTTACCTGGAGACATCTAAAGGAAAGGGAGACACTGCAGAAATTAGTATGCCTATCACCATTGCTACGGTACCTTACAGGGCACCAAAGAACACAATGCCTGAAATACACTATGGTAATCTTCTTTTTTAAACATGTATTGGAACAATTAAATTTTTAAAAATAAATTAGAAACTTGACCTTTTAACTACTATTAAATAGTAAGATGAAACCTTTAAGTTTTTTTTTACCATGCACAAATATGTTAATCAACAATGCAATCTGTACAAGTTCTGTTGCTGAATTTTTTTAGATTAATATTTCACCTATTGACTTCATTTAGGTCATTATAAGTTTTAAAAATTTAATCTGGCATCCTGTGATGAAATTCTGTATTTTGACCCTGCATTCATTCTGTAAGCAGGGATGATATTCTTTTGTAAGCAGGGATGATATTCTTTTGTAAGCAGGGATGATATTCTTTTGTAAGCAGGGATGATATTCTTTTGTGAGCAGGGATGATATTCTTTTGTTTTACCTTTCCCTAAATCCCCATCAGGGTTTACTCTATAATGCTATTGTAGGTCACCATGCAAACTGTAGTAACGTTCCTGTGACAGGCTGACCCAGTGTGAGGCAACTAAATCATCAAGTGTAACATACTTAGCAAACTTACAACTTCTCTTTCCACAGAGCTGGGGGAGATTCTGGTTAAAATCAGATTCTCACTGGATGTCTAGGATATGTAATACTCAGTATGCACGTTTATTCGTTTTAAAAAAGGAAAAAAAGATGCGTGTAATATCTGTAGGGTGTGTTCTCCATTTATCAAATTATTCTTGTACAACATTTGTAATAATGTGACTATCTACTGTTGGCATTGCTTTACTTTACACAACAATGCACCGGTCAGCAATATTTTGGACCTCACAGATCGCTAAATTTCATGAGATTATTTCCCTCAGACCACTAAATTCTGAATTTTATTACCAGGAACTACTAAATATATTTTTTTTTATTCTTGTGATTTACATTCTTTATGTAATCGCCTATATGGACTTAATTCAATGGTCTTGTTCATGGCCGAAGTGATTTCGTGTATTTTCTTCTGTGGACAAGCCTATTTTTTTACCCCTGGTTGCTTATCATTGCAGCAAAGGATCTGATTGTAATTGTCAAGTAACATAATCATGTTAGATTGACTGCCATAAAGTTTTTTTTTCTTAGTGAGCTCTGACCAACATTATACTGGTTGGAGTTGGAACTTTGACCAACATTATACTGGTTGGATTTGGAAATTTGACCAACATTATACTGGTTGGAGTTGGAACTTTGACCAACATTATACTGGTTGGATTTGGAAATTTGACCTACATTATACTGGTTGGAGTTGGAAATTTGACCAACATTATACTGGTTGGAGTTGGAAATTTGACCAACATTATACTGGTACGTGTTGAAAATTTGACCAACATTATACTGGTAGGTGTTGGAACTTTGACCAACATTATACTGGTAGGTGTTGGAAATTTGACCAACATTATACTGGTTGGAGTTGGAAATTTGACCAACATTATACTGGTTGGAGTTGGAAATTTGACCAACATTATACTGGTTGGATTTGGAAATTTGACCAACATTATACTGGTTGGAGTTGGAAATTTGACCAACATTATACTGGTTGGAGTTGGAAATTTGACCAACATTATACTGGTTGGAGTTGGAAATTTGACCAACATTATACTGGTTGGAGTTGGAAATTTGACCAACATTATACTGGTTGGATTTGGAAATTTGACCAACATTATACTGGTTGGATTTGGAAATTTGACCAACATTATACTGGTTGGAGTTGGAAATTTGACCAACATTATACTGGTAGGTGTTGGAAATTTGACCAACATTATACTGGTACGTGTTGAAAATTTGACCAACATTATACTGGTAGGTGTTGGAACTTTGACCAACATTATACTGGTAGGTGTTGGAAATTTGACCAACATTATACTGCTAGGTGTTGGAACTTTGACCAATATTATACTGGTAGGTGTTGGAAATTTGACCAACATTATACTGCTAGGTGTTGGAACTTTGACCAATATTATACTGGTATGTGTTGGAATGTTTTAAAAATTAAGAGCATGTCTTTTGTTATTGGACTGACTTTTGTTTCAGTCATATTACACAACAAACTATGAGCAGATCCAATAAAAGTCATCTTTAAATTTTTTTCTATTTGAACACTTAAACTAAATACTTTTACCAGACAAAATCACTGATGTCTTAAACCTGTCCTTTAACTGCATGTTTTATTGACAGTTAATTCTCAGAAGCCAACATGTTATTGTGCCATGATCATTTTCAGAAATAAAAAAAATAAAATATTTGGAATCTCATTTGATATTTATTTCATATTTTTATCCTGATATTATACATGTTCATTTATGCTTTATTTAAAATATGGCACCAAAGATAATTTGAATTAAAATTTGAAAGCTGAAATTTATTTTTGTGTACACTGCACCAATGAAATATGTAAATTTACAGAAGTCGCAGCATCTAATGTAGAGGGTGGTATGTACATCAGTCCAGAATTTCAACTTGGTCAAGTGTACATGGGAGATGAAGTTGATCCGGAGACTGACCAGACCATACTGTACAGGCCAGTCTATGTTTGTGTATCTGGTGAAAGTTATGCTCCATATAAGACTGATACTCATCTACTGCAGGTGGGTTTACTCACGGTAGTCTTCCATTTTTTTAAAATATTCAGTAGATTTTATGTTCAAACTAGTCATTAACACACCTAGAGCTTCTAGAAACGAACAACTCCCTGACATTTTAGTATTCTCCTAATTTAATTCTAGAAATTTAAAACATGCCATTAAGATACAAATATACCTAATGTACAACTTAGTCCTTTACTACTCCATTGGTTGTTATGAGATTAGACTCACTCCTTTCCCCATCTTTTGCGTATTTCCTCCCTTTTCAGAAAAAGTTTGATGCATTCACAAAGTGTTAAAACTGTTACCTTTTATTAGTTTACATATTTTATACAATGAACATTTTATTAGACATCTGTATTTAAAGAAGTTTAAAGAATATATATTTTTTAGTCTGGCATATTTTAAAGCAGATTTCATTTTAATTACGGAGGAAAATTAATATAGACTTATCAGTTGATAATTTATATTTCTATCTCTATAAAATGAACATTTGGTTTTCTTATGTTGAGATTTATATTTCTATTTTAGTAAAAAATTTAATGTTTTCTGTTTCAAATTAATATTTTTTCCAAAATTAAATTCAAGGTGCCCCCTTATCAGATGAATAGAAGTCGAGAAAATGTTCACGGAAGCAAAGAAGGTCTTAATGCTCAAGAGACATCGGGCCAAGTAAAACTGTTTCAGGTGTCTAGTGATGAAGCTAGCAGCTCCAGTGGATACAAGGCTAAAAAGAACATTGTTGAGGATAAATTTTTGAAAGAAATTACTGCCAAAATAGCCAACAGAAATATACAGGTCAAGGCCAAGGAGGATGGGGCTAACCACGGCTCTGATTCTGGTGAACATCAACTAGAAATCGATGCACATGTTGAAATGATGAGGAAACAGAAGAAGTCTAACGACAATGTTCATAAAGCGCTTGTAAATGAGCTACGCAAGCATCTGTCAGAGGGTGACGATGGTGATGAAATTGAAAAAGTTCCCAGAGGGTTGAAAAAATCAAGTGGCTTGAAAAGAATATCTGAGACTGACACTGCGAGTGATCCAAACAGACAAACTAATATGTATTTGAACAGGGAAGTTCAGGATGAAGCCAGTGTTGCACTTATTGGTGATAACTCAAGACCACTTGTGGAGAGCCCAAGACGAACCCAGACTGTCCCCACAGTCCAGACTTTCACTAAAATTTACCCCAAAACTATCATACCAGCTGATCGGGAGGAAACAGAAGTGGAAATTTCAGAGCAAACGGCTTTGTTGTCTGAATCATTAAACATGTCCTTTGTAACAAATGGCAAGAATTCTCACCTGCCAGAAAATAGTCAAAGACTTTCTGACATTCACACATCTCTGCAAGAATCTTCAGATTTCCCCCTTCCTCCACATAATGATCAGATGAATGTAGAGATGAAGGCTCCACAGAAAACTGTTAGTGCTGCGGTTGAGAAAGAAGCTTCAGATTTGTTTTCTGAGCATCACTCCACGCACGAGGTGAATGTCAGGCTAAGCCACCACAGCGCAACAGAAAGAACAATCAGCACAATAATGCCTGCTGCATTAGCAGCAACAGTCACATCAGTGGCACCCGCAGCTGCAGAACTCTCCCCTGCGAGAAAAATGCCTTCTGTAGCCCCGAAGCCCAAACAGAAGGACAGATATTCTTTTCCAGATGTGGTGCAAAGGGCTGAGGGGAGCGATGAACAAGTTGAACATTTAGTCAATGTTGCCATCAGACCTAAGAGTGAAATGGTTGAGCAATTAAGTTATGGTGATGATAGTGTAGCATGAATGTAACATTTTCTGTATGTGCAAAATATTAATTTTTTCTGTGCCATTTTGAATCAGTCACCCTTGAATTCATTATATTTTTTATAGCCTAACTAATCTAACTCACACAGCTTTGAGACTAAATCATATTTTAGAATAAATATGAGTGCCATTTCTCTTAACCTCTTAAGTATTAAATCTTAATGAAGACGTATTTTTATACTTCAAATCATAATACATGAAAATATGAAACTTGAGTGTAGCCAATTTACTTGTAATTTTATACATTACAAAATACATGTAGTAAAATTTCATTATTATAATTTAGAATTGAAACATGAAATGATGTAAAGACGAATGTGATAACCTTTTTTTGATGATGTCAGAAAATTTGTTTGATGATGTCTGTACATTCATTTGATGATGTCTGTACGTTCGTTTGATGATGTCTGAAAATTCATTTGATGATGTCTGTACATTCATGAATTCACTTACAAATAATAAAGAAAATTTTTTTTCAAACTTTGAATTTACATGTGCAAGGTAAAGTCTAAGGAAATAAAGCGATACATTGAAAACAGTGTATTAATTAAGATTAACTAAAAATACTTTTCTAAAAAACAAAATTGGTGATATTAAATGCAACATTTCTGTACAATCTACTAAAATATAACTAAATTACACATAGTTTTACTTGAGTTATTTGTTGTTTTAATGTGCTATTAATTAATTTCTTTTTAATGCTATAAAAATTAGCCTGATTATTAATATCTATTGCACATTTCATTGTACATCTATCCTGTATGAATACTATATTTATAATGAACTACTGAAGGCCTCTGGAATAATGTCAGATTGGAAAATTATCAAATTTAATGGCCTAATAGACTACCCTTTTCTAGAATTTTGACAGAACTTACAAAATTGTCTCCTATTCAATTCTTCATTATTTAATAGTATTTTTATAACTATGATGCATTGTATTTCACTCAGCCATTTTGAAACATGTACATACGGTAATAAATGTAAATACAATTGTAGTCAATACTTTTTGGTTATAATTATTTCATTTGTATTTTTAAAATAATGACATTTTTATGACTGAATGTAAAATGATTTTTTTTTAATTGAGATAACAATTACATTTTTTTGATCTTTTATGTATTTTTTTGTAAATCATTTTCATTTCTAATTTATTATTAATTTAAGCCAACATTAATTATTGCATTTGATAAGTAGGTATATTTTTTTAAAAGTATATTATGTCTTATAACTGATATATTATGATTAAAAAAAACTTTAACATGTGTGTTTTTACTGTAATAGATATGGGTTTATTTCAGTTTCCCTTTCAAGTAGTAAAATAATTTCATGTCTTAAATATTTAAATTGAGAAAATTTGTAAAAGGCATATCTGATATCCGTTATGATAATAAAAGTATTTATAGGGTACTTAAACTACCTAGTAGCAATGTCCAACTTCAAATCTCTTATTGATTCCTTTTTAATCTCTCTTTACTTATTGCTGTGCATTTCAACTATACAAGATCTTTGAGTGTTATAAAGACTCAGTTATATTTATACACTTATTAAATGGTTCAGTATTTTGACTGTACATTTTTCTTCGCAAGCTTGAATTATTCTCTTGTCTGGAGCCTTCTACTTGTGTTTGCAGCTGTAACATAAAAATGTATGCATTTTCTTTTTTCTGTTGAAAATCTCCTCCTAAATTACATTGTGGGCTATGGTTGATTAATCTGCTTCTATAAATCTGCCATTCAATATAAGTCGAGAAGTAATTGAGAATTGTTGTCTTTGCCGCACTAGTGAAGACTTATTGTTTGTTTTTGTTTTTTTTTCGTACACTTTTGACAGATCCTTTTTTTTTTTTTTTTAAGCTTAAATTATAATAAACATCAGGTAATTTTTTTATAAATGATAATTCAAATTTTCTTTGGCTCAAATAAATTTCCATTGGGGCGCCAACATTTACTGATATTGCTACTACAATATGCTTCCATAAACGAGTACCATAAAATTTTTTGTTATATCCTGCACTTTTTTTTTTTTTTCCATCTTTCAATACCTTATTTTCTCTCAGCATTATTCGATGAAATTTTCTTTTTTTTCACCTCCTCTTCATTTCGGGACAACTTTCATTGTTTATAACATATGTGAACAGTTAAGAAAATTAACATGGTGAATCTGTATCATACAATTTTGTGTGGTGTCATTTCTTGTTTATAGTTGTTTTTTTTTGTTTTTTTTTTCATTTTTACATATTTTTTTTTAATGTTATCAACTAATGATAATTATAAATACGTAATTATAATTTTCTATATTTTTTAGCCTGTCATAATCATCATTAATTGTCTGATTGTCTTGTTAATTAATACAATTTTAGCTTGAATATGTGAAGTACGGTGTTAAGTTTTTTTTATCTATAATAATTGCTCACTTGAACTTGAACAATAATAATTTGGGTGCTAGTCAACTATAAATGGTATTTTATTTCATTCATGCTTGTTATTTCTATTTTGATCTGTAACATATGTCAATAATAATTTCATATTTTTATCAATCCCTTGAATTGAGCATAATTTATAATACATGTTACTAAATTTACTAAATCAGTAGCATAATTGTAATCACTTTTTTACTAATTCACCGTCAATATGCAGCTTTACTGAACATGTTTTTAAAAAAATAGATGCTGTAAAATGTTAGCCCTAATAGCACTCTGTTAATCTCATTACAGATTGAATTTCTAACCATTTAGAAATTTCATTTTACATGTATGTAAAGAATTTTTCTGCTTGAAACTGTCCATTTGTTATTTAATGTCAATGCTCTTTTTATTATTATGGATGAATATAACACTGCACATAATAACATATTTCGTCATTGAATATCCCAATTAGAAAACTGTTAAATAATGCTGTTTTGTTTATTTGTTTTTTAAATGTGTTGGATTTTTGTTTTGTTTTGTATACTGAGTTAGCACAAATATTTTAATATTTTTTTTTTTTTTACATTTGTCATTGTAATTGGCTCAAATATTAGTTTTTACTGCCATTTTAAAATCACTCTGACAAGGAACAAGTTTGAAATATTAGCGACTGTTCCAGTGAAATGCTTGAATTTATTTATATATATATATATATTTTTTAATAGTTGCTTTTACAGTAACATCCGTAGTTCCTTAATAACAGAAATATCAAGTTCACCTTTCCTTGTTTTTTTTTTTTATGAAAAAAATATTTTTTAACTATATTTTTAAAATTCAACTTTCATCATACCTTATACAACAGAATTAATGAGGCTTGAAATGCAGAAAAATTATGATTAATCATAACTAGACATTAACGACTAACTGTTTAGTTATTCATAATTCATTTATTTATCCTTTGTGTAATATTAATGCTTAATTTTTCCAAACCACCTTCCTAGATTTCCAGTTAAATTTTTAAAGTACAAATACGTAGTATACTGAGCATAAATATTTATAACAAACATTTGTATGAAATTTAAAAAAAAAAAAGAATAAATGCATTTTAAATTAACAAGAAAAAAGTTAACATATTTTCATTCCTGTCTTATTGAAAATATTTGATTCAGTGTAAACAAAATTCTATGATGATATACCCCAACATTTAAACCATATTTTGTTATAAATAAATAAATAAATACAGCCGTATTTTTTCCATGGTTTCTGTGTACACTTTTTATGTTTGTGTATTCTGTTAGAAGAAAAAATCTCTTTGGTCCAGTAGGTAGAAGACACTGTCCAATAATTTTTTTTCAATTATATATCATTTGTACTATTTACTGAAGTCATTGATTGTCATTGAACATTTTTTTCCCCTTGAATATCTCAATGTGTTTATGTGCATGTAATCTACATCTTCATTTTTTTTTTTTGAGAATCTTTATACAAGAAATAAATCATTTTGTAAGAGATAAATGGAGTTTCGTTTTATTAAGGCTGAACCATGATGTTTTTTTTTATTAATCAGTAGACATTGAAAGAAATAAAAAAAACAACATTTTTACAAAATTAATATGTCAATAGGTTAGCAATGGAATAATTTGTACTGACTTTATATTATATCTATAGGCTAGTGCTGGAATAACTTAATATGTCAATAGGTTAGCAATGGAATCATTTAAAATTGTACTGACTTTATATTATATCTATAGGCTAGTGCTGGAATAACTTAATATGTCAATAGGTCAGCAATGGAATCATTTGTACTAACTTTATATTATATCTATAGGCTAGTGCTGGAATAACTTATGATGTCAATAGGTTAGCAATGGAATCATTTGTACTGACTTTATATTATATCTATAGGCTAGTGCTGGAACAATTTGTACAAACTTAATATTATCATATCAATAGGTTAGTGATGGAACCATTATCTTCTTGATCCATTTCTGTATTTGTTTTATTGCCTGTCTGTTTCTTTATTATCACTGCATCCAGTATCTTAATATAACATCATCATCAAAATATGGACACAGCATGACTTTATTGTGGTGTCAAAAAACAACATCGTCATGATGTCTAACTTCACCATCATTGTGGTGTTTAACTTCACCATCGTTGTGGTGTTTAACTTCACCATCGTTGTGGTGTCTAACTTCACCATCACTGTGGTGTTTAACTTCACCATCGTTGTGGTGTCTAACTTCACCATTGTTGTGGTGTCTAACTTCACCATCGTTGTGGTGTTTAACTTCACCATCGTTGTGGCATTTAACTTCACCATCGTTATGGTGTTTAGCACACTAAGTTTGTTGTGTGTGTCATATCATAAACAATATACATTGAGTCAGTGCCGAACCTAGTGATTTGGGGGCCCCTGCATTTTGACAGTCAACACCATGAGATGATGTACTTAATATTTAATGTAAAAAAAATCTATTAGATCAGTTTAGTACAGAGCGTGGTGATCCCATCTATTAGGTCAGTTCAGTTTAGAGAGTGGTGATCCCATCTAATAGGTCAGTTTAGTACAGGGAGTGGTGATCCTATCTATTAGGTCAGTTTAGTACAGGGAGTGGTGATCCTATCTATTAGGTCAGTTTAGTACAGAGAGTGGTGATTCCATCTAATAGGTCAGTTCAGTATAGAGAGTGGTGATCCCATCTATTAGGTCAGTTCAGTATAGAGTGGTGATCCCATCTATTAAGTCAGTTCAGTATAGAGAGTGGTGATCCCATCTATTAGGTCAGTTCAGTATAGAGAGTGGTGATCCCATCTATTAGGTCAGTTCAGTATAGAGAGTGGTGATCCCATCTATTAGGTCAGTTCAGTATAGAGAGTGGTGATCCTATCAATTCTGTCTTTTCAAATATTTACCATTACCCTGGCTGCACCAACAATATTAAAGGTCTGACCTTTCTTTTTTTAAATGCGTAAGTAAAACAAAAATCACATAACAACATTTATTGCGCTGTGAAATAGTCAATAATACATGGCTACATCTTTTGCCAAGCCAGTTGTATTTTTTTTCTTTTAAATAATTTACCAAAGTTTCTTTACTTTTAGATCATGAGATGTTAGAGTTATGGGTTTATGTTCATTTGTCAAAATTTGTCGATGTTGCTGCCGTTAATTGTTTAATAGATCGCAACTTCGGCTTAATTTACTAGCTACATCAAAGTTTAGGAGATTTAGTTTGACTGAGAACTACTTGGACCGGCGGACTGATCTGTCGTATGATAACGTCATCTTCTACTTTGTTGTTATCACCAAAAGCAATTTGTGACCGACTTCACTTAGATTGCTTATGACGTCAAGTGAACTGTGATTTTGGTTTAGTGAGATACTGCATTTTATGTAGGTGGGGTGGGGGTATGTTGCGCGGGGGGATGGGGGGCGTGCTACATACATATTAGCATGTCTTGATCTGCTGATAAATGATTTTAGAAACACCACAGGCAAATCATTTTTCTTTCTGTAAAATATTGCCTTGTCTGTCTATCTTAAGAAAAATATGTGATTTGTGCTATTTTTAGGTTGGGAATTTGCTGACAAATTCTTCAAAATCTTTTTTTTTTCTTTAAAGTATACCACAGCGGTCCAAAGCCAGCTAAATTAAATTAAGTTGATTAACAATATCAAAGGCCACAATTGAACTATCGCACATTTTTGTCAGAAATGGCTGTCTTAATACAAACTCCATCAAATCCATAAATGCTTGCAGCCCTTACACAGAAAGTACATCAAGGGGAGATTATTCAACTCTTAAAACTCTGCTAATTATTTTAGCTCGAACTAATGACGCTCCTGGAACTGAACATTTCTTGATAGTTTGGCAAAAGGGTAGAGCATGACATATGGGTTGTTTTTTTTAAACCCAATTTAGCACTCCATGGTGAAAACTGTTTAAATATTTTTATGTTTGAAAAAGCGTTCTTCACAGGCGTATGTACTTCCAAAGCATGTAAGCATTGGAAGATCATGACTGCAAAGATTGGAGATTGTACAGTGCATCTCGAAGAGTCTTTGAGATATAAACATGTGCTCATAAAGCATGTAAGCATTGGAAAAGCGTAAAAGCGAAGATCGGACATTGTACAGTGCTCTCCAGAGTGCCATCAAATCTGACCAAAGATGGTATTTTAACCGAACTGTACAAGCGAAGATCGGACATTGTACAGTACTGTCCAGAGTGCCAACAAATCTGACCAAAGATGGTATTTTAACCGAACTCACGCTCCACTGAAAACAAAACTGGGTCAGCCACGGATTTTAAAAGCATCTTGTTAAATAATTTGTAAAAAAAATGACAACGTTGGTGCTGTTGTTAAGTCTTTAAACTCCCAAAACAAGGGGCCCTCAACATTTATGAACCCCCCCCCCCCCAAACATTTTGTGGTAAGAGCCATAAGTAGCCAGCGGGGCTACTGACAAAATGGTTTTGTTTGTAAACGATGATACACTGACCAACAGTATTCATTCATTAGAGGAAAATAATTCTTTTACATTAAAATTAATCGGCATTAAATCATAATTACTTAACAAAAAACCAATATTACAAATTATTTTATTATGACTTTATCACATTCGGCGTGTACTGCTTTTTTTTTTTTTTGTTGAAAAGAATAAAATAATTATAAACAATATTGCCATTTAACTTTATTGGCAATAGGAAAATTTTGGTCCACGGGAGATGGGGTTGGAGGAGAGGGGAAATGTTTTGGACGCTTATAAAATTAGAAGGGTGGGGGAGGGTTTTCTGTCATATAACGTTATAAAAGAGGGCGGGGTAAATTTATATATATATATACTGGGTGTTTTTGCTTGACATACTTTTTGAACGGTCCCTTTATATATATCACTGTGCAAATTATGCTACAATTTAGAATACAATAAAGCCTCGTACAATCCAAATCCTTTTATGAATGTGGACGATACAGGAATTCGCCACATTAAAATGGTAAGGTTTTCAATAATTAAAATAGTCTTACTTTTTTTTTTACACACACACACACACACACCACATACGCACAGCACACACAACACACACCCATTAAGCACATCACACACAAATAAACACACTCACATCACACATACACCACACATACATCACACGCCACACACAAACACACATACAAGACACATACATCACACCACATATACATCACACGCCACACACAAACAAACACACTCACATCACACATACAAGACAGTACATCACACCACACATAGATCACACCATACATAGCTCGCACCACACATACATCACACCACACATACACCACCCACACATACATCACACACCACACACACACACTCACAAAAGAACTATGTAGACTCGTATTAAACGGAAGTGGGACAGAAATAACTCAGCGGATTAAAGTTCGGGAATCACCGATGGAAAGTAATCGATCAATAAATGTTGGTCTCAATCTATTCGTTCAGCCCCATTCAGCTCAACATTCACTTACATCATTCATAAACTTCCTAAAACAAAACATTTCTTAGTGATTGGTTGATGTGTACTGTTTCCGGTTTTTTTTTTTGTGTTAACTGTTTGCGGAAGGGGACAAAAGTGGAACGTCACTTTTAACTTGTATAGAGCAGTGGTTCTCAAACCTTTGACCCGGTCAGAGAACTCTTCAGTTTTCGTGACTCATTTGTCAAGAAAGTAAAAAGAAAAAAACAAACCAAAGAAAGAAGAGTTACAATAAATTTTATTTAGAATCAATAACTTTTAAAACTTTGTGGCGAACCAGTTTTAATCATCTCCCGACCCACACTTAGAGACCCACTGGACTGATCCATCATCTCCCCCCGTTCGGTCAAAGGATGCACATATATAATCTCTTGAAAAAAAAAAGTAAAAAACTACAGGTAGTATAAGTCATCGTACACGTGACCATATTCATCAGGCAGTCGTGGGGGTAATGGGTACTCTGTGATAGGAAGTACACTAACAGCTTGTCCAAGGTATTAAGACGTCTATTGCAGTCATTTATCTTGGCAACTGACTACAGGTACTTCAAACGCTCCAGTGTGTTATGTAAACATCGGTTGATGGGGGGTCAACTTTGATGTCAATTTCATAAGTTAAAGATTAGCAGTAGATGGGTTGTTTTCTGTGTGTTTATTAGCAGTAGATGGGTTGTTTTCTGTGTGTTTATTAGCAGTAGATGGGTTGTTTTCTGTGTGTTTATTAGCAGTAGATGGGTTGTTTTCTGTGTGTTTATTAGCAGTAGATGGGTTGTTTTCTGTGTGTTTATTAGCAGTAGATGGGTTGTTTTCTGTGTGTTTATTAGCAGTAGATGGGTTGTTTTCTGTGTGTTTATTAGCAGTAGATGGGTTGTTTTCTGTGTGTTTATTAGCAGTAGATGGGTTGTTTTCTGTGTGTTTATTAGCAGTAGATGGGTTGTTTTCTGTGTGTTTATTAGCAGTAGATGGGTTGTTTTCTGTGTGTTTATTAGCAGTAGATGGGTTGTTTTCTGTGTGTTTATTAGCAGTAGATGGGTTGTTTTCTGTGTGTTTATTAGCAGTAGATGGGTTGTTTTCTGTGTGTTTATTAGCAGTAGATGGGTTGTTTTCTGTGTGTTTATTAGCAGTAGATGGGTTGTTTTCTGTGTGTTTATTAGCAGTAGATGGGTTGTTTTCTGTGTGTTTATTAGCAGTAGATGGGTTGTTTTCTGTGTGTTTATTAGCAGTAGATGGGTTGTTTTCTGTGTGTTTATTAGCAGTAGATGGGTTGTTTTCTGTGTGTTTATTAGCAGTAGATGGGTTGTTTTCTGTGTGTTTATTAGTTGTAGATGGGTTTTTTTTTCTCTGTGTGATTCTTTGTTGGTAATATGTTGTTTGAGGTAAATAAATCAAAACCATGAGCTGTCTAACTAGACATTCGGTTTCCTCTTGCAAAACAGACCTACTAGCTTGAAGTAGCTCAAATCTAGGTTGATTTGTTCAAGATGTGGAGTTTTTTTTTTTTTTGGTAACCTGGGTGGTCCTAACTCGACTGATAAAAAAATAGGATTAAACATTTAAAAAAAATAATGAACACTGTTGTCAATTCACATATTTAAAAAAAAAAAAAACCTCTATATCTTGATAGCTGACAATTCATGCTTTAATTTGACCAATTAACTCTCCTCCCCCTTCCCCCTCCCCCCCCCCCCGCCGTTAGTTTTGTATCTGTCGTAGCAATGATGAGGTTCCCCTGCCCCATTTGTGTTAATTTTTTTTTTTCATGTAGATTTTCATCAAAAAAAAAAATTAGCATTGATTGCGAAATGAAGACATTACTAATGTTTATTTTTTAAGACCAAATTTATTCATACAGCTGTTTGATTTTAATCTGTATAGGCCTTGTGGGTTTTTTTTTTCCTCCGTTGAATGCCCGGAGCGGGAAAAAAAACAAAGAATGGTAACTCTCATTTCAACTAAAATCAAATGTTTGATATAAATATGAACAGCCAACAATGTACCCTGCTCGTTAACTAATAATCGAATTGATTCCTAATATTATTTAACTAGCTGTACCCTGCAAAACATTTGCATAGAGTTATATCCCCTTAGGCTTGATCGGCAGGCGAGGTTATTTTTTGGTTTCGGGCAGATCCGATTTTTTTTTCATGATTGTATTTTATACTGGAATACTGTTATATTAATTCTTTACTTTCGATTTAACGCAGCGCCCAAATCGCTATTATTATATTATATAGTTTAGTTTGTAAACAATTTATTTTGTAATGCTTTTTTTGTTCTTAAAAATGGCCACCTGACAAACACAAAATAATAACACAAGGCCCTACACTTATGGCTTGTGTATTTAAACGTTAACATCCGACAGTGGTCAGACATGCTACATAAATAGTTCCGGCTGCAGAAACCGATAGGTAACCCCCCCCCTCATGGTTGTGTTTATGTGTGTGAGTGTGTGTGTGTAAAAGAGTGTTCATATGTCTGTATGTGTGTTTATGAGTGTGAGTGAGTGTTTGTAAAAGAGTGTTCATATGTCTGTATGTGTGTTTATGTGTGTGTGTGTGTAAAAGAGTGTTCATATGTCTGTATGTGTGTTTATGTGTGTGAGTGTGTGTGTGTAAAAGAGTGTTCATATGTCTGTATGTGTGTTTATGTGTGTGAGTGAGTGTGTGTAAAAGAGTGTTCATATGTCTGTATGTGTGTTTATGTGTGTGAGTGTGTGTGTAAAAGAGTGTTCATATGTCTGTATGTGTGTTTATGTGTGTGAGTGTGTGTGTAAAAGAGTGTTCATATGTCTGTATGTGTGTTTATGTTTGTGAGTGTGTGTGTAAAAGAGTGTTCATATGTCTGTATGTGTGTTTATGTGTGTGAGTGTGTGTAAAAGAGTGTTCATATGTCTGTATGTGTGTTTATGTGTGTGAGTGTGTGTAAAAGAGTGTTCATATGTCTGTATGTGTGTTTATGTGTGTGAGTGTGTGTAAAAGAGTGTTCATATGTCTGTATGTGTGTTTATGTGTGTGTGTGTGTGTTAAAGAGTGTTCATATGTCTGTATGTGTGTTTATGTGTGTGAGTGTGTGTAAAAGAGTGTTCATATGTCTGTATGTGTGTTTATGTGTGTGAGTGTGTGTGTAAAAGAGTGTTCATATGTCTGTATGTGTGTTTATGTGTGTGAGTGTGTGTGTAAAAGAGTGTTCATATGTCTGTATGTGTGTTTATGTGTGTGAGTGTGTGTAAAAGAGTGTTCATATGTCTGTATGTGTGTTTTTGTGGGTGTTTTTTATTTCTTTTTATTTATGACCTTATTCTCTTTCTTCCAGTTGACAGTATGAAGGTTAGGGGGACAAAAAATCAAAGTGCTCGAAATTGGACTCTCAACCCTTTATTGCGTTCCTTTTAATGACAAAATAAACTCTGCAAAATATTATTAAGATATTTTTATATTTAGAGGTTGCTGAATGAACTTGAAATTATCAAATTTAAGGTAAACAATAAATAAAAAGAATGCATTTTTATTTTTTTTCCTAATACAAACTTTTAATTATGTTATTCAAATTAAGTGTTATTTATATGATTTTATACAATGTTTGATTTCAGAATACTTCACCTGTTGATTGTTCGTGTGTTTTCATTAATGCGTTCACAATTGTAGACTTTTGCATATCTGGAATTGGACGTTGGTGTTCTTCCATGGTTTGCAAAATATATTGCAATTGAGTTTCATCTTTCGGCTGTATTATTTACAACTTTTATAGAATTAACAATTTTATGTGCTTCCTGGAATTCGGTTGCTGTACTCCACGTTTCTGGGTGATTTTCATTCATGAATATCCAATTTATTCCAAGCACTTCAAATACATATTTTAATCTCTCTGTTACAAAGTCATCTAAGTTCATGTTTGCAATTTTATCCATTAATACTTTGCCTTCAAGTCTTTTACCTGTTTTTTTTGGCTGGCTTTTCAAGTGCAATCAACATTTTATCTTTAGTTTGGTTATCAACACCTTTGCTGAAAAAAATAGACTCACCAGGTCTTCAGTTAAATACTATAAATGTCATACAATGGTTTTAAAGGCAGATTCGGCGACTTCTTTGTGAAATATTTTGAAATTATTCAATTTCTCAATCAAAGTCAGTTCATTGTGAGGAGCAGATGAAGAGATGGGAGCCCGAAACCAATGTTCCATGTAAATCAAAATTTAAAAAATCGAAAATCGTAGATTTTTTTCTTCATTTTTTGTTAAATGAAATTGATGTCGAAACAAGTAAATTTTAATAGAGTACAGTGCTTTTGCCATCCATCATGCTTGATGCATAGCGCAAGGAGTATGGAAAGTTATTCCGCTTTGGCCTGGAGGAATTTCTCCTAAAAAAATTATCGACAGTTGCAAAAATTCTTTGTAATCATCGCGAGCATATTTACAGCCAATTCTACTGCTGATGGTACAAGCGAACCATAAACTTTGAGATCTACATCAGTTAAATGCCATGATTCAGAATTAAGTTTACTCTACTGATCACGAAATCGTTGAAACAACTTAATCTCTGGACCAGAAGATGCCCCAAAACATGTTTTGTAAACATGGGATAAAATCCCTTCATGAACATGGTGTCGACAGGCTGTGTATAATAAAGATTTTCCAATTAATTTCTCCAGCAGGGTACAAGCACCTGAATGTATACCTGTGTTGCTTGAAATAGTATCAAAACTGAGTGCCCTAATTTTGTCATATGAAATGTTCCAATCTTTTAAAGCTTGTCCAATGATGCAATACTACAGTGGGTGTTCTGAATTTCGGCAAACTTATTTTATTAACTTATTAATTTTCCCAAAAAAATGATTTATATTATGTATGATGACTCATAAATTAACAAAAAATAAAATATTGATAACATTCTCAACCTAATTATTAAAATAGAAGAGATAAATATGAAAAACATATGAAAAATGTGGATTCGAGTAACCTTGCAAACTTAAACTGCGTTGAGCAACTCCTACACATCAACGGACTGTCTCCAAAATTTACCAATATCATTTTTTCATTAAATGGAACCCAAAAAAAAAAAGATTGAGAGCATTAAAAAAAATATTTTTTTTACAATGCATTTGTTTGTCACCCTAATGAAGGAGGTGTATATGTTTTGTGTGTGTGTGTGTGTTTGTCTGTATGTGTGTGTTTGTGTTTATATATATTTGTGCCTTTCCAACCAAAAAGAAATTTCACTGAATTCTCTAAGACATTCTGTCATGGGACATAACCCTGATCAATAGAACCAGTAGTTGGAGACACATGTAATCAAAACAACATCCGGGGAAATAAATGAATCTGAAAGTTCTTTTTAAATCAGTACTTCCTTTAAAGCCATCATTTCATACCCTCCCCCCCCCCCCCGAGCCCACCTCCCTCTGCGTGGCCGACAGAATCGAATTTTTTTTAAGTTGAGCATAAGCTGCTTACTTCCGTTTGTTAAAAGCGGATGTCAAAGTCGGAGCGGTACATCTATAAATGTTAAATTACTGTCAGCCGATGGACTACCTCCACCCGCGAGCCCACCACCGTGCCCACCATTTAGTTGTTAACTTAATAAGCCAAAAACTATTTAATATTTTTTTTTTAATTTAATCTACTTTTGGTTTATTTATAAAAAAAAAAACAACCATAAACTGTATTTAACAGTACTAAAAAAATTAATTTCCCTTTAATTTTATTCAGTCTGGGGGGGGGGGGGTAAAAAAACCTATAATATCAAATAAAGGAAGTTTATGTGTCACAAAATGTAAACAATGAAATGTAAAGTCATTTTATCATCATCTTTACAGTCTCGGAGGAAGTAAAAGAGGAGGACAAAAAAAAAGAAGAGATGGGAAGACAACATCAAAGAATGGACCGGCCTGTCGTTCGTCGACTCCCAAAAGGCGGCTCAGGACCGGAGAAAATGGCGGGAAATAGTTTTCGGTCAACAACGGTGCCCCAACGACCCATCCACGGGTTTAAGGCAGTGGTCGGCAAACTTATCAGCCAAAGAGCCAAATATGAACATTACAACAATTTAAAAAAAAAATTGGGAGCCAAATCTGCTTTTATTACACTAAATAAGTAGTACACTAAATAAGTTGTATACTAAATAAAACTAAATGCCAGAGCCGCACTTAAGGAGCCAAGGAGCCACATGCGGCTCCGGAGCCGCACTTTGCCGACCACTGGGTTAAGGGATAGTCAAGTCAAGATTCGCGGTGTTGTTCTTGTTTTTTTTTTTAATTTAAAAGAAACATGGTTTAACAAAAAAAAGACAATAATGTTTGAAAGTTGTGAGGTTAAATTTTGACCGAGTCTATTAGGAATTATTACATGAAAGATAAATTATATAGTAAAAAACGGTACTTAATAAGCCCCCTTTTTCGGCCCTCAGAGGTCAGATCGCGAAATGGACTTTTGATGCACACATGGCAGGCCAAGACCTACAAAATGGTATATACATCATTGGTCTAGGACTTGTGGTTGTTGAGATCTAAGGTGATGACGGACAGACAGACAGACAGACAAAACGGGGACAATAGAGCATTTTTTTTCGAAAATGCTCTAAAAACAATCATAGCATTTTTTCATTTGTTATTTACAAATGATTCTTTTCGGTGTTATCAAACAAAAAAATGTTTACATTTGGACGTAAAACAACAATATCTTAAAGAGTTTATGGATTACAGATTTTTTTTTGTCTGTAACATTTTATGAATTCACAATAATTATGAACTGTTTGGGATCACTTTCTGTGCTCGGGGGCCATGTGCATTGCTTCCTGAGTTGTGCCGAATCACGCTGGCAATGTTCCAACACTAACAGTGTAGACCAGTGTTTCTCAAACTATCGACATCTGTCTCACACACACACGCACGCACGCACACACACACGCACGCACGCACACACACACACACACACACACACACACACCCATATTTATTCTCGTAAACTTCTGGTAAAAAAAAAAAACCCTCCAAAAACTTGCATATTATTTTTTACGTTTAATGTTTCCCCTTATGATACTGTTTCCGGTTTAGCAAGATACAGCTCGTTCCCCCCGACAAACTCTTCGCGCGCCCCCTGGTGTTTGCGTACCAAACTTCGAGAAACACTGTTGTAGGGGATGACCTTGTATCAATATAGGGAGGGGGGGGGGCGGGGGGGGGAATGCACGGAAAGAGAATATGATTTCAAACTTGATTCTGGAGTACAATGTGAAATTTTTTTTTCAGTACTTCTGCAATTTTTTTTTAATATTTTTATAATTTTTTTTTTTTAAATTTAATTTGAGTGCATTATGAGAATAATTCAACTATACATGTATCATTTGTTGATGGCGGGTGTAAATGACCACAATTATTTTTTTTTTATGCAGAGATGATTTCCTTATTTTTTCTAGAGTATCGGCAAGTACAGGGCACGTTATCCCATCTTGTCGAAATGGTTGGCTGAATAAGTCAAGCGAAGAAGACGTAATAATGTGATTCATCACTAGAAAAATCTTCAATTACTTTAAGTTCCGCCCCCATCCATGCTAGCCATGTAATGACCTCGTTTAATTATAATATCATTCTACATCCATTCTTAATTTTTTTTTTGGCCCGAATGTCGGACAAAGAAAGACTTGGTAAAACCACACGGAGTTTGACATTATAATTGCGCTAAGCCTAGTTACTAACTTATCTACATGAATGAGTTAATTAAGTGGTTCTCACACTTTCAGTATCTGTGTACCCCCCCCCCCCCCCACTTTTTATGTACTTAATGATGAGTACTTCGGAGTTCCCCTAATAAACAACAACCATGACGTGCATATTTTGTTTTTGCGGTCATTGTTTTCTGTTTTAGCCACGCGTGTTTACCCGATGTTCTCAATCCTGTGTGGCGTGTACCCCTGTCACACTCTTTGTGTACCCCTGCCACATTCTTTGTGTACCCCCTGTCACACCCTTTGTGTACCCCTGTCACACCCTTTGTGTACCCCTGCCACACTCTTTCTGTACCCCTGCCACATTCTTTGTGTACCCCTGTCACACTCTTTGTGTACCCCTGTCACACTCTTTGTACCCCTGTCACACCCTTTGTGTACCCCTGTCACACCCTTTGTATACCCCTGTCACACTCTTTGTACCCCTGTCACACCATTTGTGTACCCCTGTCACACTCTTTGTACCCCTGTCACACCCTTTGTGTACCCCTGTCACACCCTTTGTGTACCCCTGTCACACCCTTTGTGTACCCCTGTCACACCCTTTGTGTACCCCCTGTCACACCATTTGTGTACCCCTGCCACACCCTTTGTGTACCCCTGTCACACCCTTTGTGTACCCCCTGTCACACTATTCACGTACCCCCCTGGAAACACTGACTTAATTTATATTGATTTCTTTGTTAGTTATTTCTTTGTTTGACTCTATATGTAGTTTGTGTGTGTGTTTGTGTGTGTGTGTGTTTGTGTGTGTGTGTGTTTGTGTGTGTGTGCTATGGCTTGATCTGATAAGACGTCATACATTATGTATTGACTGCCTAGCTCAGGGGCTCACAATCTTTGTGTGCACATATGTACAGTTGAACCAGATACATAAACATCTGGTGCTATCTACTGCTCAACAACAGATAATTTTAACAACAATTTATGAAGTTTATTTGTCTTTTTTTTAATTGCTAATTTAGGCTTTTTTTTGTTTGTTTTTTTCCTGGCTAGGGGAACCCCCATTATCTTCCTCCACAATTATAGTATGTCTTCTAGACCAGGTAATATACACCTATCTATAGCTATATAATGTGTCACCTATCATAGTATGTCTCCCAGACCAGGTGATATACACCTATCTATAGCTATATAATGTGTCACCTATCATAGTATGTCTCCTAGACCAGGTAATATACACATGTCTATAGCTATATAATGTGTCACCTATCAAAAGGCCGAGAAGCGATATTAAGACTGATTATTCCTTGAAATATTCAAATAGGGAATTATATAAATATAAGTATAGATTGTTATGTACCTAAAATTGCTAAAAATTAGTTAAAAGCAAGAATATTATTTTAAAAGAAATATAACTTGTGGTTTAAATAGGAATTAAGTTGGTAATATATCCCTCTAGAATATCACTACACATAATTTTAATATAAATTTATATTATTTCTTTTTAACAAAAAATTATACTCTATTTATTTTTATTTTAATCTGCCATTTTAATTAAATCAGGGGAGAGTACTTGTGTTGAGATCATAATCCTATCACACATGCCATGTTCAACATTCTCCCGTGTAGGGGAATGTCCCTTGTACGGTGTTTAAAAAAGAATCAAATTCTAAGCGAATTCCGAAGATACAATGGTGGTCGGCATACTGTTTTCAACATATACATCATTTTTCTCCCATTTAGTAGGTGTGGTTTGACACTTATTAAAGACATTTTACCAGATACGATTGTACTGCTTTTGTTTCAGTATAAAGTTCTTGCATTTAGATGACTTTGTTTTTTTATATCCGGCATTGCCCGGGAATTCTAGGTGCTATGTGATTCCACCTTTCCCCTTATTCTTTTAACCTTATTTTTCCTTACGAATTATTACGTTTTATGCCCATTGTGAAATAACACACACACACACACACACACACACACACACATATGAAAAACAAAAATCGTAAAGAAAATAGAAGAATTGTTCACAAAGTTATACAATACGACTTAATGCGCAGGTGCTACAAATCCTATCTGGGTCAGTCAACTCAACCAGTGGTGTTCACCCGACCCCCTCAGATCTTCCTGAAATTTTCAGGGCTTGTGGTACATTCAAAGTTGAGTGATTCCTGAAAATTTCAGGCCATTTGGTCAAAAACTTTCTGAGATATGATTTTTTTAATTTTTAGGGGTAGTCGCGAGTGCGCGTGACATTTACATTTTCGCGATATTTGAACGTGAATATTTCAAAAACTGAAAGAGGTATCAGGCTGAAATTTTCAGTATTTACTCATTGTTTTGTCCTAAGTTAAATGGTGTATTTATCTTAAGTGTAGCTTGCACACAGAATGCCCTAAAAAATTCCAAACATTGCACTTCAGACAGTTTTCATCATTATTTGACCACGCACGCTACGTGCCTCATTAACGTGTATTATGGTAAATCAGCATAGCAATGCAAAAAAGTTCCACTCTGCTTGATGTGCATTTTGCCAATTGCAAGAAACAGTTTGATAGTAGGACTGTGTGTACATAGATAAGATACCATCAGTTAACTGCATCGGCAGCATAATGAGCATAAGCTGATATCCGCCTTGCATGGTTGCTTGTATGGTTGATATAAACACTCTGTAATTTGATTTTGTACTTAAAACTAACTGTATTTTTCATAAAATTCGATTGACATTTCATTGCTATGCTGATTTACCATAATATACGTTAATGAGGCCCGTAGCGTGCGTGGTCAAATAATGATGAAAACTGTCTGAAGTGCAATGTTTGGAATTTTTTAGGGCATTCTGTGTGCAAGCTACACTTAAGATAAATAAATCATTCAACTCAGGATAAAATAATGAGTAAATACTGAAAATTACAGCCTGATACCTCTTTTAGTTTTTGAAATATTCGCTACGCAATATTCAATAATAGTGTATAATCATGCAATTTCATGCAATTTTTCACCAAGAAGGCGTTAAGACACCAACATGAAATTTTCACCATAGCTAGTACTTGCCAAGGTTAACAAGTGTGCAAAATATGAAAAGTGTGAATTACTGTCCACATGGTCATCTGGGGGTCGCAATTAGTGCAAAAATGGATGACCATGATGCTTAAAGGGGCCCACCATGAGTACACTATTATTGATTAACAGGAATTCTCTATCAAAATAATAAACACATATATGGTACTTACTAATTGTATAACAAACATCATTTCATGTCTTATAGGTTCTTGGCTATACCGAGTCAAATATTGATGAAAACTGTCTAAAGTGCAATGTTTGGAAATTTTTAGGGCATTCTGTGTGCAAGCTACACTTAAGATAAATACATCATTTAACTTAGAACAAAACAATGAGTAAATACTGAAAATTTCAGGAAGATCTGAGGGGGTCGGGTGAACAATTGTCAAAAAACTGGTTGAGTTGACATGGAATGACCCATCTCTCTCTTAGAACTCTCTCAGTGAAACTGCGGGCTGAGACTTAGTCTCTTAGAGCCCGTGAGATCAAACTTGTTGTGTCTCTCAACATCTGGAGACTGCCATAGAGCCCAATGGCCAGCAAGCTTCCGGACTGGTCCACCCTGTGGTCCGCCAGCCCGAGGCACTGGAAAAGCACGTGATCCACGGTTTTCTCCACCTCCCTGCAGTGACGGCAAAGGGTATCGACGTTGGGCCTCAACCTTCAAAAGTACGCGCCTATAGGACAATGCCCGTTGCGGAATGGGCAACTAGAGCCTGCTCGATCCTCCTAAGCCCCCACCACGGGTCAGTTTTGGGACGGCCGCTCCATCTGACTGCGGACATTTCTGCCCGTCACCCCTTTGTCCCAACTCAAGAAACACTGAGATTGCTCTAAGAGCATGATCTTGGCACACGCTGCCTCAAGTGAGCTCTTTCTTGCACCCACGGGCTGCGCTTGGGCATGTATCGACTTTGCAAGGAAGTCAGCCCTTTCGTTACCAGGCACGTCCGCATGCCCGGGGGCACACTGAAGTGTCACTGACACATTCTACAGCCCTTTTCATTTAACAATGTTCTACAAAGTAAGTAAATATAAAATTAGCATAATTAAATTAAGGCATACGAAAATGAATGTGACGTAAAGCGTTCACTGAACTGTATTGTAATAGTTTAACTAATGTATCTATGAAACGATATTAGAAGATGTCTGATATTAGAAGATGTCTGATATTAGAAGATGTCTAACGTATGCAACAAAAGTTGTATAAAAACGTGCTCAGCAATACATTAAGCACCCTTGACCCAAATCACCACCACAAGACATCACGTGTAATTGAAAAAAATAAATAATAAAAGTCACTTCTGCACCGCGGGTATCAAGAAATGACGTACGCAGATGATGAGAAAACTTGATTAGCTGTCTACTACAGTGATAACCATCCATACTAACCTATATAATACTGTGTCTGCCTCTTTTTTTTTATTGTTTACAATCGGATTGGAGTGAGGTGGGAAATAATAAAAAATTGTTCCCAACCCATCTCACTCTCTCTCATTACCCTCTCTCGCCGCTGCGCTGTGACGGCAAGAAGAGAACAAAAAAAAATGGTAAAGGGGGGGGGGGGGGCGGGGATTGGGAATTCGAAAGGACGTCACGCAGAATGAATCTTGTCTTCCCAAAGTGTCTAGCGTTGCGTTGTCGAAAATATTTGTGCCGCGGCAGACACGCGCACACGACCTCATCAACCAAGTACAGCGACGTCGAAATGGTTCATTCTGTTTCCCCCCCCCCCCCCGTGTTTTTTTGTCTTTACCTTTCGGCATACAATGAGTGTCAGCTTGTTTACGGATGAGGTAAAAGACTAAAGGTGTTAGTAGCCGAAATAGAGTTATACCAAATAATTTTTGGTGGAAGTGACTTGGACATTTCAAAATAAATAAATCGGACATTTTCAGATAAGAGGATCACATCAAGGTATTTAAAATCAGTAATTTTTGTTGTTGTCGTTGTAAATATCTTGAATAATTTATATATATATATATATATATATATATATATATATATATATATATATATATATATATATATATATGGGTGCAGAAAGGTTCTTATGAATAAGAAAACTGGGCTGCTGCCTAGCCCCCCCCCCAATCCAATTGCTAAGTACTGAGCCCATTTAATAGCCCCAATTGCTCATATCGCCCTACCCTATCAAAACTGAGCCCATTTGACAGCCACTACTTATTAAGTCCGGTAACCCTAGCAATCACTCGTATCGCCCTAACCCTGTGGTGGTTAAATTTAAGTCCCGTAACCAATGGGGGTCATAAACAGCTGCCCAGTCTTCCTACTCACAAGGACGGCTCTGCCTGCTAAGCGTGTCTTAACTGAACATTAAATTAAAAAAAAACAACAACTGTACCATGCCACCATTTAAATCATATTTACTAGGGCTGCTGATTAAACTGCGTTAATTTGCGATTAACGCGTAAAATAAAATTTGCGATTAAAATTTTTAACGCAACACTTAAATGCGTTAATTTGACCAAATGCGGAAAGTTCACCAAATCGATAAATAACAGAATTTCACTCAACCTTTTGAAGTTTAAGTTCTGTCCACTTATTGAGTAGATCTACCACCCCCACCCTGTCGCTATTCGCACACACCCTCACCCCCACGTACGTCGACTGAAGCCCCACTTGTAATATATAATGAGGATGTTTTGGTTATTTAGCCCTTCGACAAGTAAACCTCCTGTCCCTTCCCTGTCAATGTAAAAATAGAAAACTTTCATTCAAAAGTTAACATTATATACTGTAGTGTATTGGTGGAGGTACTATAGTGTATTGTTGAAGGTATATTGAACCCGTATATGATTAGATCAAAATAACGAGAATCTAGAAATTGTGTATAATTTTTTTGCGCATAATTTTGTGTCGTATTTTGATAGTATATTATCTTGCTCGTCTGCAACAGCTGAAATAATAATACATCTGTACCCGAGACAGTGGTTGTATTTTTCATAATTATTGTGATACTGAGTTAAAATTTATATATGGCTGTTGATTTACTGCAATTAAAGCGTAATTAATGCGTTAAAAATGCGATTACATTTTTTAACACAAACACCTAAATGCGTTAAATTTTACCCAAAAGCTGTTTATTTCAGAGTTGCAGAAAAAAATTAAAATATCAGTAAATAACACAATTCTATACCAGATCAGACGAGATATTAAAAAAAAAAAACAAGAAAAAAAAGACCCCGTTTGTCACGTTTGCATAAAATCATAGCAGCGATATGACCTTGAAACAATAGGATTGCCATTTCTTATTTCAAACTTTTGACTCTGAATGATACAATTAGTGAACATCTGCACGTGTTATAGTTTGATTGACAAGTGTCATGGCTTTGAAACAATGTAACTTGTGGTTGGTAAGTGACGTCATCTTTCTGCAGCTGTGTCTAAAAAGAAACTGGGATGGGCAGGGGGGGGTATAAAAAAACCCGCGTTAATAACAAGGGAGCAAATACTTTCTTGCTATATCATTATTTTATGAAGGAAAGGCACATATGGGATGCATTCGATGGGAAGTGGAGGGGGATATGTACGACTAGTTTGAGTACAAACAAATGTATTATATTGTGTTGATTAAAATGTGCGTTAATTTGCGATAAAAATTTTAATCATGCGTTAATTGCGATCAATTTTTTTTAATCGAACAGCAGCTCTAATATTTACTATAGAGTCCCATTTCACATACCAGTGTGTGCTGTTATTATCGCGGGCTAGGCCAGGAGCGGTTACTTTTTGGGCCCACTTGCTGAATCAATGTTTTTTTTTGGGTTCTACTCTCATCAATTATTTTCTAAATATTGACGTTTAATCCACGACATGGTATGACGTAGAGATCGCGCTCTTTCAATGGGGCCAAATTTTACACAGAGGGGTGTGGCATGCCTAGCATCGTTCCCAAAATCAAAGCCGTTTTTCCCAAAGCAATGTACGCCATAGTTATTTTTAAATGACTTGCCTGCACTGGTACTACAGTGTATACCATAGTCATTTTAATAATGACCTGTCAGTACTGAAGGTTGAGGGACGTGGGCCGGAGCAAACGGACAGTTCTTTGCCCGCGGGCCGTAAATTTGCCTACCCCCCCCCCCCCTGTTCTAAACACTTCGTTTGGTGGTAATTAAATTTATGAGCATGATCATCTTGGTACAAATCGCGTTACCAGTGCCACTAGCACACAAGGTGGATTCTGAAAATACCACCACGTTCCCGTGCTGTAAGCGCTTTATTATTGAGAATGCATCTGAACGGTGTCAAGAGAAATTTCGCCCGGGATAAACCATCCTATCCAGGCGGCCCTAGTTACGCCACTTTCTTGTTGCTCAAGACAAGTTCCAGCCTTAGATGTAAAAATCGTTAACAGTAAAAATGTCATCAGTATAAGAAGAGTCAACATCGAAAAAAAAAAAAGCCAGACTAGCTCTTTGCATTCGTTTATCTACAATCTGTTGACTTTTTCACAGTTGACTTTTATATATATATATATTTTACATCAAATAAACATGTCTGAAAAAAAAACACAAAGGCATGCGAAGATAAAGAGATGAAGAGAATAAGAGAAGACAGTTTTTTTTCTAGAGACAAAGAAATAATTTAAAAGATGTATATCACCGTCTCGCATACCTATATATCTATTATGCATATCACTGGATCGTTAACCTATATATAATGGATCGTTAACCTATATACATATATATATATATATATATATATATATATATATATATATATATATATATATATATATATATATATTGTGGTTAAGTATGTTACTGATTCAGCTGAACGAGAAATTGTTCAGAAACAAAATATGAATGAACACCGTCCCATTAAAAATGATATCAATCTTCGGACTTGTTAGACAAGTGATAAAAAAACTGTTTTCGCCTACCCCCCCCCCCCCCCGCTCACCTGCGGGGAAATAAAGTTGGACTGACGAGCTGATGCACCCAGCGCACTTTCAAACCAATCCGATTTAAAACCCGTCAAAGTAAATTGTAGAGACAGTAGTTGTTAGATAGATAGAGCCTTTCTGTCTCTTGGAAGTGCTCGGCCAACTTCTTCACACCCTCTCTCTGTCTCTCTCTGTCTCTCTCTGTCTCTCTTTCAGCGCCGCCCCTACACTTGAGAATGGAGGGGGTGGGGTGGGGTGGGGGGTATTGCCGACACATTGAGGATCACTGCTCTATACGTATCTAGTGTGAAATCTTATCAAACGAAGTCTACGGGTCAGAAACATTACCTCCCTGTCTGACTTAATATTGCCCAAGGCTGCGTCAATGTTTTCTAAAAATTAAAAAAAAATTAAAAAATGAGAAATATGGGGGGGGGGGGCGGGGAGGGGGTAGTCCCGGGGGGGGGGGGGGATAGGCATTTAACAAGACACATTCTAACTAAATGGAAGTTGAAGTTTATAATTTTTTAAAGTCTTTTCTTTAAAAAAAATCATCTTATTAAACAACCCCCCCCCCTCAAAGTAATTGTTGAGACAGTTGCCGTTAGACACAGCCTCGCTGACTTCTCGGACAACTTCTTATACCCCCCCCCTCCCCCCAACCCCCACACCCACTGGCAGCGGGGACACACTTTAACCTATAAGCAGAAATTTTTTTTTTTCTGGAAACAAAGCCCGAGACACACGGGGTCTGAAAATATTGATTGCCATCATGAAACATGGGTTCAAGGTCCACTCTGTGATGTACAAGGCCCACTCTTGTGCTGTACAAGGCCCACTCTGTTATGTACAGCTTCCATCTAATTGAGGTACATGGGCCCTCTCTACGATGCACAGGGACCCCCGTTAAGATGTATATAGGCCCACTCTATGATATGCATGGGCCCTTACTTTGATATACAGGGGTCCACTCTATGATGTACAAGGGCCCACTCTATGCTGTTATGATATTGTTAAACAATGATTGGTATAGTAGGTGTCCCAGAAAGCTAAGTGTTCCAAGGGGCTGATTACTATTGGGCTGATTCACTACATGGGCAGTCCGTGACTTGATACTGTACTAATTAATGTAAAGAGACATATATATATATATATATATATATATATATATATATATATATATATATATATACTTACAGCTAATGCTTTTATTTGAGGTCTATTAAATTTACCCCCAAATGAACCCATACAATATTTTTCTTTTAATATGATCGTCACATACTCACCTGAGCTCATTAAACGGTACCAACTGGGAGTTGATGTAATAATAATTTGTTGATTATATGTCACGCAGATCTAACATTGCCTGTTGACAAAAGTAGCTTTAATTTTCAACAAGAAAATTACCTCTGAGCGTTTTAATACTCATTAGGATTATTTTACATTTAAATACCTTTAGAATAATTGAAGATAAGCGAACCCGCGAAATTCGAGTTGTTTTTTACATTATGCCGGCATTGTAGAACTTTTTTTTTTATTTTTTGTAGAGTTTCCATAGTCCGGCCAAGTACCAACGTTGGTTACGCAGTACATTTTGTAGTTGTACATACCAAATTTCGACTAGTTAATGGTGTCTAGGATTTACCAAAAACATTTTAAATTTAAGAAATATCTGCCAATCCCTGGAATTTATAGGTGGGTCCTACAGGGCAGTTTTGAGAATCACTAAACTACAAACAGTGTACTAATTAACTTTGAACTTCTTGAAAGACAAGCCAACATTTTATTGATTAGAAAAAAAACTCTTCAGACGTAGGCACCGGGATCACAGGAAGTCTGTCGTAAAGGGAAGTAATAGCACCAAGAGTTGTGCTTCTCTAAAAATCTTAATGGAATAAAGAAATCGAGTTTTTTTTCTCTCTTCCATGTTTAAATCAATGCTCTTGGATAGACAATCGGGCTTTAAATTATTTTATTTATTCATTTTTAGGTAAATAAAAATATGAAAAAAAAATTACTTTCTTCAATTTTGAAGTTCTTCCTTCACAATGGCACAAAATATCTTATAAAATTTATAATCTTTTAATGTCTGGAACGGAAGTCATTGTGTCAGGGTGAGCAACTCATAATAAGGTTGGAAAGTTGTGATCCAAGGAAATCAAAATATCAGCTATCTAGAGTGGAAATCAAAATATCAGCTATCTAGAGTGGTAATTTAACGGACATCAATCAGTTAATTCCTTTGTAAATTATTTAAAATTTACCAAACTTGGTAACTATGCATTAAAAATGTATATATATATATATATTGTAGCATGTAATTGTAAGTGGATGCCCAGGAATAAAAACAAAAAGGGGGCAAAACTCTTGACCGTCGTGTTCACTGGCTGACGAAAGAACAATAACTTGTGGGGGGGGGGGGGATTAAAAAGAAACATGTCACTGGAGGTTTGAAAAGGTCATTGTGTGGCTCCCAGCAGGGGGTGGGGGGGGGATTTCCATCTGTCTCTCTTTGGACAACGTTTGTTTATTCTTAGTTGGCTAAATTCTTAAATCACTCTGTTGGCTGATGCAAAGATTATCTGCAGCTCACGAATAAATGCCAATTACTGCAGAAGACTGTTTAAATATCCACAGCTGTGACGCAAAGTTTCTATAAACATTGACATGTTTCAAAGACTTTTCTTGCCATTTTTTTTTTTGTTTGTTTTTTTCTAATGCACCTTGCTACACATTTTGATGACGCAATATTTGAATTGAAGTTCTATATGTGCGACATCGGTTTCTTCTGTTGTGTGTCACGTATCGTGTATATAAATAATCTGGCAGCAATGACTTAAAAGTTGGGGAAAATGAGAATTAGTGAGCTTTTTTTAAAATTTTATGCAGAGGCGTACCTAGGGTGGGGGAGTGGTGGGGGGGTCCTAATTCGAAAGTCCCCCCGGGCCCCAGCTTGAATATTTAGTACATTATCTCATATCATGGTGTCGAATTTCAAAATACAGGAGCCCCTATAGAGGCCTACCCCCCCCCCAGGTTCGGCACTGAATTTATGTAATTTTTCTTCTTTTTTTATTGTTTTAATATTCTCCTCAATCATGTAATCGATTTCTTTGTTAGCATGCTATGGCAAACACAGCTGCTTTAGAATAATTGGAGACAGAGAGAAACTGAGCCTAGTTTATTACTATGGTTATCCGTAAGAAATCTATATAAATAATAGCGGTCTCGCGTCTGCGTTATTTCGAAAGTAGAGATCAAAATTCAAACTGGCGTCTTGCCGGCGTCACGATTCGATTTTTTTTTTTTAATCTACAGTTTTGAATAGTTTCTGCATTTTTAAAACATGAAACTCAATGGCCAAAATGTGAAATAATTCCATTTCAATGTATGTTTGTTTGTTGTTTTTGTATTTATACAACATATTGCATCTTTAAATTGTAATAAAATCATGAAAAAATTGCATCTGTCCGAAACCAAAAATAGCCTAGCCTACTGCTCAAACCTAAGGGAATATAACTCTATGCAAAGGTTTTGCAGGGTATAGCTAGTCTTTTAAATTATATTATGCGCTGTACAATCAATAGCAAACCATAGTGTACCATTTAATGATATACTATAACAATCGATGTATAGATATGGAAAGACGATTCCATCAATGTGGTCTGTGTGCAAGGAATTGAAAAATGTGTGCGGAATATAACAATTTAACGGCCAAACAAAAACATGTGCGGGTTGTGAGCTTAGATCCGCCGTTCTCAACTTGTGATAAACGTACCTCTTTGGGGGTACGGGGAAAGCTTATGCACGGGGTACGGGGAAAGTTTATGCACGGGGTACGGGGAAAGCTTAAGCACGGGGTACGGGGAAAGCTTATGCACGGGGTACGGGGAAAGCTCATGCACGGGGTACGCAGGGACAAATAATTTTCATTTCAAACAGCAAAGTATTGGAGGAAGTTTCATGTGAGGGGTACCAGCGGATATTCATTTGCTCCGTTTGGGGTAGAGTCGCTAAAAATAATATTGAGAACAACGTTACTCAGCATGTTCGTAGAAATGACTTAATGGAATCACTATGACTGTATAGAGAGAGCAATCAAATATTTTGTCAGCTCGACATTTCAATATTTATATCGAGACAGAACATCATTTTTTTTTAGATTAGGGTTGTAATGTATTTGTTGGAGATTAGGGTTGTAAAATATTTGTTGGAGATTAGGGTTGTAATGTATTTGTTGGAGATTAGGGTTGTAATGTAGTTGTTGGAGATTAGGGTTGTAATGTAGTTGTTGGAGATTGGGGTTGTAATGTAGTTGTTGGAGATTAGGGTTGTACTGTAGTTGTTGGAGATTAGGGTTGTAATGTAGTTGTCGGAGATTGGGTTTGTAATGTAGTTGTTGGAGATTAGGGTTGTAATGTATTTGTTGGAGATTAGGGTTGTAATGTATTTGTTGGAGATTAGTGTTATAATGTAGTTGTTGGAGATTAGGGTTGTAATGTATTTGTTGGAGATTAGGGTTGTAATGTATTTGTTGGAGATTAGGGTTGTAATGTATTTGTTGGAGATTAGGGTTGTAATGTAGTTGTTGGAGATTAGGGTTGTAATGTAGTTGTTGGAGATTGGGGTTGTAATGTAGTTGTTGGAGATTAGGGTTGTACTGTAGTTGTTGGAGATTAGGGTTGTAATGTAGTTGTTGGAGATTGGGTTTGTAATGTAGTTGTTGGAGATTAGGGTTGTAATGTATTTGTTGGAGATTAGGGTTGTAATGTATTTGTTGGAGATTAGTGTTATAATGTAGTTGTTGGAGATTAGGGTTGTAATGTATTTGTTGGAGATTAGGGTTGTAATGTATTTGTTGGAGATTAGTGTTATAATGTAGTTGTTGGAGATTAGGGTTGTAATGTATTTGTTGGAGATTAGGGTTGTAATGTATTTGTTGGAGATTAGGGTTGTAATGTAGTTGTTGGAGATTAGGGTTGTAATGTAGTTGTTGGAGATTGGGGTTGTAATGTAGTTGTTGGAGATTAGGGTTGTACTGTAGTTGTTGGAGATTAGGGTTGTAATGTAGTTGTTGGAGATTGGGTTTGTAATGTATTTGTTGGAGATTAGTGTTATAATGTAGTTGTTGGAGATTAGGGTTGTAATGTATTTGTTGGAGATTAGGGTTGTAATGTATTTGTTGGAGATTAGTGTTATAATGTAGTTGTTGGAGATTAGGGTTGTAATGTATTTGTTGGAGATTAGGGTTGTAATGTATTTGTTGGAGATTAGGGTTGTAATGTAGTTGTTGGAGATTAGGGTTGTAATGTAGTTGTTGGAGATTGGGGTTGTAATGTAGTTGTTGGAGATTAGGGTTGTACTGTAGTTGTTGGAGATTAGGGTTGTAATGTAGTTGTTGGAGATTGGGTTTGTAATGTATTTGTTGGAGATTAGTGTTATAATGTAGTTGTTGGAGATTAGGGTTGTAATGTATTTGTTGGAGATTAGGGTTGTAATGTATTTGTTGGAGATTAGTGTTATAATGTAGTTGTTGGAGATTAGGGTTGTAATGTATTTGTTGGAGATTAGGGTTGTAATGTATTTGTTGGAGATTAGGGTTGTAATGTATTTGTAGGAGATTAGGGTTGTAATGTATTTGTTGGAGATTAGGGTTGTAATGTATTTGTTTATTTGTTGGAGATTAGGGTTGTAATGTATTTGTTGGAGATAAGGGTTGTAATGTTTTCGTTGGAGATAGGAGTGGTGTAGGAGGAGGAACATTTATGCCGAGTGATTTCCAACCTTTCCTTGATGCACAAGTGGGACGGATGGCTCAGTTGTGTAGATACTCGACTGTCAACCTGATAGTCCTGGGTTCGCTCCTCGGTGAGAACCATGGGAATTTTTCCAGGTGAAATGTGTTCCAAAGTCGTCCCACAAGTCCACCCAGCTTTAAATGGGGAAGTAAAGGCGGCTGGGCGTTGTGCTAACCACACAATCCCTTCATATGCCGAGGTTATAGAAACAGATGAATTCTACACTTCATCTGCCCCGATGGGCCCTTTACTTGATGCACAAGTCCATATTTAACAGAAGACCGACACGAATCCCCGGCAAATATATATATATATATATATATATACATATATATATATATATATATATATTAATCATCCCCAAAAAAAGGTTAATGAAACTTAAAAAAAACCACTATTTTTGTGTTCAATACAGGGTGTCCTAGTAGTAGTTAACAATGATGTTACTAAAAACAAGCAATTTAAGCCTGTTCCATACTGGACACAGGACGTGTTAGCGCATTTTTGTGTATGTATCAGTACGTATGCTATATTTCAGTAAATATTTGTCAATTTTGGAAATGTTTATAAATTCAATTGTGTAATGCATATATCTGAAAAAAGATATTAAAAAGACGTTTCTTTATATTTGAAAAAAAAATATTTTCTCTTAAATCTAACTACAAGTGGTTTGTGGTCACTGAAATAGGACTCATAATTGAAACATTCTAAATTGTAGCTATTTAATCGTCCGAAAACTCCGTCAATTGTTGTTTGATAAATTGTTTTTGCCAATCTTGGTGAAAGTAGTTGAATGTTGAAGTTTGTTTCGAAGAAATTTTCAATTTCTGCCCCGGGCTCTTTGAAATCTTGATTAAAGTCCCAACAAATGATGACTTTTGGTTGATTGATCTGTGCTGCAAAGTTGTCATTGATTATGGGTTTTATAAAAAGTAAGGGAAGTAAGTCATGTTGAATAACTGTTACAAAAATAAATAATGATTTCGCCCCTTTGTTTAGCTTATAGTCTATATATAATATATAAGCTCCTTAGGAGCCCTGAAGCTCGGCTCTGAGAGGTCCTATTGCAAAATGAACTTTTGATGTACACATGGCAGGCCAAGACCTACAAAATGATGTATACATCATGGGTCTAGGACTTATGGTTGCTGAGATATAGGACGCTCTTTTATTAATATAGCTTATATAGTAAAAAACGGTACTTTACAAGCCCCCTTTTACGGCCCTCAGAGGTCAGATCGCGAAATGGAGAAAGTCATTTCTTGGCAGGCCAAGACCTACAAAATGATATATACATCATGGGTCTAGGACTTATGGTTGTTGAGATCTAGTGTGATGACGGACAAACAGACAGACAGACAGACAGACAGACAAAACTGGGACAATAGAGCATTTTTTTTCGAAAATGCTCTAAAAAAAGAAAAAAATGACACATATTTTTGGCTTCAAAACCAGATTTGAAAATAAATCACAACAAATGCTTGAAATAATTGCTGTCAGACGCATCAATCCTCTTATTTAAATTGTCTTTTACTACCGTTAGGGTTTCGGGGGGATTCTCACAGAGAATTTCTCTGGTGTTAATTCGGGACGCCCTTTACAATGCTAATCATGTTCAGAAAGCCTGCCGGCTTCCATATTTTTGGGATCACGCCCACTCGATTTCGACAAAATATTTCATAATCAGCTGTGTTTTAAATAATTTTTGTTTTACCTGGAGGCTTAACACTTGACCCACAGTCTGGGTAATGTTGGCCTCCGTTGACACAGAGTACATATTAGACCTGACATGATATTTAAAACGTCATGGCTTTGCAATTAGGAAAAATATAATGTCTTCTCATACTTATAGCTTTTGACGCATATACTAGTACAGGGGCGGTCACAGGTGAGGGTAATGGGAGCCAGGTATGAGTTCAATTGGAGCCACACATGAGGGCAATGAGAGCCAGGTATGAGTTCAATTGGAGCCACACATGAGGGCAGTGGGAGCCAGGTATGAGTTCAATTGGAGCCACACATGAGGGCAATGGGAGCCAGGTATGAGTTCAATTGGAGCCACACATGAGGACAATGAGAGCCAGGTATGAGTTCAATTGGAGCCACACATGAGGTCAATGATAGCCAGGTTTGAGTTCAATTGGAGCCACACATGAGGGCAATGGGAGTCAAGTATGGGTTCAATTGGAGCCACACATGAGGGCAATGAGAGCCAGGTATGAGTTCAATTGGAGCCACACATGAGGGCAATGGGAGCCAAGTATGAGTTCAATTGGAGCCACACATGAGGGCAATGAGAGCCAGGTATGGGTTCAATTGGAGCCACACATGAGGGCAATGAGAGCCAGGTATGAGTTCAATTGGAGCCACACATGAGGGCAATGGGAGCCAAGTATGGGTTCAATTGGAGCCACACATGAGGGCAATGAGAGCCAGGTATGGGTTCAATTGGAGCCATACATGAGGGCAATGAGAGCCAGGTATGAGTTCAATTGGAGCCACACATGAGGACAATGAGAGCCAGGTATGAGTTCAATTGGAGCCACACATGAGGGCAATGAGAGCCAGGTATGAGTTCAATTGGAGCCACACATGAGGACAATGAGAGCCAGGTATGAGTTCAATTGGAGCCACACATGAGGGCAATGAGAGCCAGGTATGGGTACAATTGGAGCCACACATGAGGGCAATGAGAGCCAGGTATGAGTTCAATTGGAGCCACACATGAGGGCAATGAGAGCCAGGTATGAGTTCAATTGGAGCCACACATGAGGACAATGAGAGCCAGGTATGAGTTCAATTGGAGCCACACATGAGGGCAATGAGAGCCAGGTATGAGTTCAATTGGAGCCACACATGAGGCAATGAGAGCCAGGTATGAGTTCAATTGGAGCCACACATGAGGCAATGAGAGCCAAGCATGAGTTCAATTGGAGCCACACATGAGGCAATGAGTGCCTTTTTCATGTTTTTTTAAAGTAAAAAACAAAATATTTCAATTCAACAAAATTTATGTGAAACTAAATAATAGAAGAATAACAATTTCTCATATAGAGCCATACAAAACATATCGAAAAGTCGCACAAAACATATCGAAGAGTCACACAAAACATATCGAAGAGTCGCACAAAACATATCGAAGAGTCGCACACAACGTATCGAAGAGTTGCACAAAACATATCGGAGAGTCGCACAAAACATATCGAAGAGTCACACAAAACTTATCGAAGAGTTGCACAAAACTTATCGAAGAGTCATCATTCTACTAGTATAATTAAAGAAATTTAAAAAATATAAGGCGCATGTTATAAAAAACGAAACCTGTGGCGCTCTGTTAGTGAACAGCCGCTGGTGACGTACAACGCATAGATTTTTTACGTTTATTTCGTTTGCATTCGCCCATGCCATGTAACGGCTTATTTACATACATGTTTGATGTGTGTGTTTATTATGCATTCACCATATTTGATATAACAGATACATTTACATGAAGATGTTAATGTGTGTGTGATAGGTTGATCGTTCTGGAGGTATGTTGTATAGTTTAGACAATGCGCTGCATACTGTAATATCGAAGTAGCATTGTGTGGTCATATATATGCATATCGTACATGATGTTGTTTGTAACATGTAGGCCCTGAATCTGGAAGTAACCTTTAAGTCGTATCGGATGTGAAATGGCCCTGCCTGGTGCACCGTAACAGCCCTGACATCCAGTCGTTCTGGAGGCATTTGAGACCCGGACGGCCCAGGATTGAGAGACCACTTGACAATTATAATGTAATAATCTGATCTATTATAATTTATTTATTGAATGTAATACTATTGTGGGTGATGCAAATCATCACATAAATCCTATATATTTTCTGTATGGTCAGTTATAAAGTAGTATTAAAGTTATTATTTTTATTGTTTATACAGAGTTATTGATTGTATACTTCATATTTATATATATATATAAATGTTAATGTGCATGTCCAACCTACGGGGATCTGGGTGAACCTCTCGCCAACGTACCCCCTAGACCACGAGTTGATCAAATTGGGTTGTGACAATCAGCCAACTGAGAACATTCTCTTAGATCCAATAAACCACTAAATGGGACTGTTTTTATTGTGCATTCTTTCATCCCCAGCATTGGCAATAGTGCAATGGCCTTGGAAACACTCGATATCTATTGTTCCTTACCATGGAAAATTGAACCAGAGACCCTCAGGTCGACATTCAGGTGCTATGTTACAGGACCACCCGTCCCCACTCTATGTTAGTAGAGCTAGGTGCATCTAATTCATTATCCTCTGGTTCTTTCATGTCTCATAAAAGTTACGGTTCTTAAAATTATTTTTAAAAAAAAAGAGGTTCATTTGACTACGCGGATCAATTTTTTGACCGATGGTGGGTTTGACCAATATCTCCTGAGAATGTATAGCGTCACAGAAATCGATTTCTTTCCATTGTTTTCGACCACCGATTCCCCAAAGTCTGTGTTCCCTTATTTGAGTTGTGTGTCTTTTTCTAAGGTCACTTAAAGTTAAGCTGATGTATTCTTTGTTGATTGCTCATCCCTTCTTCAACGGTCATCTGCTATTTACACTTCTTGACCGTTTACGTATGAATAGCAATTTTCTCTGGATGTCTCTTTGCACTACATGACCAATAGCTAGCTCCAGTATCTTTTTTCTGGTAGTCACAAAATCGGCCAGTTTCTCTTATGTCATCCAGATTGATATTAATTTCTGTATATTTCCAGCCGATGAGTTTAACTGCTACTATAATTAGTACATATCAAGTCTTTGAACCAGTATTTTCTAGCTAATGAGTTCTATAGCCGCGATTCTTTGAACCAGTAGTTTTTAGCTTATGAGTCCCATATCCGCGAGTCTTTGAGCCAGGAGTTTCAAGCTTAAATTAGTTCATTACCTGCGAGAGTTCGAACACCCGTTATTCCTAATTCACCTATTTCTGCCTGTATGACATTTTAAATTGCCTAGTTACATATGAAGACGGCTGGTTGTTTATGTTTGCCCTGATACAGTGACCAATGAAAAACGAGGGTGTTATAAACATGTATGGTTTAAATTCTCTTGAGATTGATAGATTCGTTTTACATCGATTTTTAATATCTGTGGATGCTTGTGTTTGGGCTGTCTTATGAACTCGTGTGTATCTGTATTTGTATGTCTGACAACGAATTTGTTTAAGTAGAAACTCATTCACTTATGCCTTGTGTAATAAATCACTGACACCGGGGACTGAGTAGTGATACCTAATATATTCGAGCAATGTAAACAATTCATTCAACAACACGAGGGGATGGGCTAAGAAAATATTGTGTTCCTGTATGAATATATTAATGAATCGTGTACCAGAGATGAGCGGACAGCAGACGCGTCCGCTTGCGGACGCAGATCCGCAGACTTTTCCGAATCCGCGGACTGACAGCGGACGCATTGTATGGTTAATCTGCGGACTCGCGGACTGACGCGGATCTTCTTTAGCGTTACCATAAAAAAAATTTCAAGTCATTTAAACAGCTAAATTTCAGCTATGCGGACGCGCGGACTGGTCCGCAGGCCAATGTTGTAATATTCTGCGGACGCGGATCATTGATAGAAATCCGCGGACGGACGCGGACGCTAAATTTCAAGATCCGCACAGCTCTGTCGTGTACCTAAGGGTTGTCCTCATCACAGCCAGAGACGTTCATTCATCTTTCACGTGTCGTCGAACATGCATAAGCACATACACAAATACACGCACACACAAATACACGCACACATACACAAATACACACATACACACCTACAAACACACGCATTGAACTTGTTGTATAGCCTAAATGCACTTCCCCTCGGTTATTCGTTTATGTGCATTGCATCTCCCATTTTTACCTCTAAGTGTATGTGACTAGAGGTTTGTGTAACAGTCTATCATAGTCACTTAGTCGCTTGAGGGGACTTGTAAATATTTACCTTCATAAATTTATGACGTTTCGTGGGTCCATCTATTTTTTTTTTTGTTTTACTTCAGACGTTATATAATTGTTTATGTAGAAACATCTAATTTATTACAGCTTCAGACGTTATAAACATGGTTTTGAAGAAACATCTAATTTATTACAACTTCAGACATTATATAAATATTTTTGTAGAAACATCGAATTTATTACTACTTCAGACGTTATATAAATGCTTTTGTATAAACATCTGATTTATTACAACTTCATACGTTATATAAATATTTTTGTAGAAACATCTATTTTATTATAATATCAGACGTTATAGAAATGTTTATATATTTCAAGAGTTCTAAAAAAAAAAAGTTGATGTAGGGTCCACACTCCATTACTTGGGTCACTTTGAATGAACAGTTTCATGACGGATGGCCGTGCGGTAAAGCGCTCGACTTTCGACGTGTTTCCGGTGACGAACCATTGGATATTCCCGGTCATGGTGAAAGCCTTCCCCCCCCCCACCCCCACCCCCACTTTACCTGCCGCAGTGCCTCCATGACCATTGCCAGTTTTTTTTTTCATCTTTGTGGGCATCATAAACATGTCAAGTATTTGTCGCACCCTGTTACCTGTATCCTGTTGCCTGTACACTGTTACCTGTACAGTCTAAATGGGTTTGACTTAGTGCCACAGACACTACATGGGCCGTTTTAAATATATGTATATATTACAGAGTTCGTATTTAAAACGAGGTCAAAATCCTATCACAGACATACCTTTAAAACCGCACATCCAATCATTAAATTACTTAGAATCCGCATAAATATAGGTCAAAAGCTGCAGAATTTGTATGCACAAAAAATTAAACCAATTTCATTATTTTATGAAAATAATGTTACATGATGGCTGTTGTTTCTTAGAGGAGATAATGTGTTTGGCGGAGCATGTGTTAAGTCCCTTTGTGAATTTAAAAAGTAGTTTGTGAAGTCCCTGTAAGAATGAGATGAAATCTCTTGGATCCTATAAACCACTAATGGGACGGTTTTATGGTGCCCTTCTTTCATCCCCACCATAGTCGATAGTGCAATGGCCATGGAGACACCACGGGAGATATCTCGGGAACTTGAGTTAAGACCTGAAAATTTTCCTTGGTTCTCACCGGAGATTGAACCAGGTACCTTCAGGTCGACAGTCGAACGCTTTACCGCACGACCATCCGTTCCCTAAAAAGTAGTGTCAGTGTCTGTTTCTGAAGAACCGGTAATTCCCCTTTGCTTGTTTTGATTCGGTTCGGTTCAAGTCATAATATAACCATATCACACACAGATGTGCAATAATTACTTTATTGACATATGTCTATAGTCATATGAATTCCATTGATAGGTCATGACCCTTCCTGTTGTACAGATATCTTTTAATTGAAGTTTAATTGATAAAACCCTTTTGTGAAGCGCAAAAAATGTCTATTAACATAAAGGTAGAAATGAACGGATGGGTTGTTAATATACTTACAAAATGTATTACAAAAAAAAACAGGAAAGAAAAGCTTGAAAGTATAACCAAATTGTTTGTATGGTGTAAAGGTGGTCTGTGCGCCCTGTGGAAATGGGCTCAAAAAATAACACAAAGCGCAATGTGCTCAAACTCTAGGATTTGATTACTGATACAGTACCTTTTGTTGCTATTACAGGCAATGGCGCAACCAGCAAAAAATAAGAGATTTGGGCTCTGTGTTAAATCGATAGTAAAGAATTAATACAACAGTATTCCTATCCATTTTAAAATATAATCTGGAAAAAATCGGAAATGCCCGAATCCAAAAATAACCTCGTCAACCGATCAAGCCTATGGGGTGATATAACTCTATGCAAAGGTTTTGTAGGTTAAGAAAGATTTCTCCCCCCCCCCCCCGCCCTTTCCCCCTCTTTCCTAAACTGAGCCAGGTCAAAACCAATAACATTACTACCTATATGTGTCAGGTGAACAATGATATATTGCTTGTATTTATGGGAGTCCAAGTGCGCTCACGTGGGACGTATGCATTCTATGGAAGTTAGCCAATGACTAAACATCTACTGCGCCAGTTCACGGTGCATAGTATATGACATTACCGATATCCTCCTTATCTCTGATAGAATACATTTTTGCGAATTTCTTTCTGTTCCTAGAAAACTGTGCTACCAATTAGTGTGATGTGTGGGGCGAGTTTTGAAGGTTGGCATTTCCTCCTCAACATCCCCCATCACTTCGGGTGTTTTTATTGCTCCAAACCTCTTGAAACCAGCCCAACGCTATTTTTTTTTCTTAGGTTGTTTCGGCAAAAGATAATAACGGTGCAAAACATTAGAATGTAACAGAATTTATTTTTGGTGCGCATATTAGGCTACCGGAATGTAGGCCAACTGAACGAAACTTGAATGTGTTTTGTTAAAATGTTCGAGCGTGCGATCGGAGAGTCGTAATACGCGTTCACATGCGCACTCATCTTTCAGGGCGCAGTGGTCGCGATCTACATTTTAAAAACCACTGGCCTAGTTCTGTCTAGTTTAATATGTCTACTTTAATGTGGTCTAGTTTAATGTGTCTAGTTTAATGTGTCTAGTTTAATGTGTCTAGTTTAATATGTCTAGTTTAATGTGTCTAGTTTAATGTGTCTAGTTTAATGTGGTCTAGTTTAATGTGGTCTAGTTTAATGTGTCTAGTTTAATATGTCTAGTTTAATATGTCTAGTTTAATGTGTCTAGTTTAATGTGTCTAGTTTAATGTGTCTAGTTTAATGTGGTGTAGTTTAATGTGTCTAGTTTAATGTGTCTAGTTTAATGTGTCTAGTTTAATGTGGTCTAGTTTAATGTGGTCTAGTTTAATGTGGTCTAGTTTAATGTGTCTAGTTTAATATGTCTAGTTTAATATGTCTAGTTTAATGTGTCTAGTTTAATGTGTCTAGTTTAATATTTCTAGTTTAATGTGTCTAGTTTAATGTATCTAGTTTAATGTGTCTAGTTGTATGTGTCTAGTTTAATGTGTCTAGTTTAATGTGGTCTAGTTTAATATGTCTAGTTTAATATGTCTAGTTTAATGTGCCTAGTTTAATGTGGTGTAGTTTAATGTGTCTAGTTGTATGTGTCTAGTTTAATGTGGTCTAGTTTGATGTGGTCTAGTTTAATATGTCTAGTTTAATGTGGTCTAGTTTAATGTGTCTAGTTTAATATGTCTAGTTTAATATGTCTAGTTTAATGTGTCTAGTTTAATGTGTCTAGTTTAATATTTCTAGTTTAATGTGCCTAGTTTAATTTGTCTAGTTTAATGTGTCTAGTTGTATGTGTCTAGTTTAATGTGTCTAGTTTAATGTGGTCTAGTTTAATATGTCTAGTTTAATGTGCCTAGTTTAATGTGGTGTAGTTTAATGTGTCTAGTTGTATGTGTCTAGTTTAATGTGGTCTAGTTTGATGTGGTCTAGTTTAATATGTCTAGTTTAATGTGTCTAGTTTAATATGTCTAGTTTAATGTGGTCTAGTTTAATGTGTCTATTTTAATGTGTCTAGTTTAATGTGTCTAGTTTAATGTGTCTAGTTTAATGTGGTCTAGTTTAATGTGTCTAAATTAATGTGGTCTAGTTCAATGTGTCTAGTTTAATGTGGTCTAGTTTAATGTGTCTAGTTTAATATGTCTAGTTTAATGTGGTCTAGTTTAATGTGGTCTAGCTTAATGTGTCTAGTTTAATATGTCTAGTTTAATGTGTCTAGTTTAATGTGTCTAAAGTAATTATGTCAAGTTTAATGTGTCTAGTTTGATGTGGTCTAGTTTAATGTGTCTAGTTTAATGTGTCTAGTTTAATGTGTCTAGTTTAATGTGGTCTAGTTTAATGTGGTCTAGTTTAATGTGTCTAGTTTAATGTGTCTAGTTTAATGTGTTTATATTTTGATGTGGTCTAGTTTAATGTGTCTAGATTAATGTGTCTAGTTTATGTGGTCTAGTTTAATGTGGTCTAGTTTAATGTGTTTATATTTTGATGTGGTCTAGTTTAATGTGTCTAGATTAATGTGTCTAGTTTGATGTGGTCTAGTTTAATGTGTCTAGTTTAATGTGGTCTAGTTTAATGTGTATAGTTTAATATGTCTAGTTTAATGTGGTCTAGTTCAATGTGTCTAGTTTAATGTGGTCTAGTTTAATGTGGTCTAGTTTAATGTGGTCTAGTTTAATGAGGTCTAGTTTAATGTGTCTAGTTTAATGTGTCTAGTTTAATGTGGTCTAGTTTATTGTGTCTAGTGTAATGTGTCTAGTTTAATATGTCTTGTTCAATGTGTCTAGTTTAGCTCATACACGTTAGAACGCTGAGTTCATTTTTTCAAACAGGCATGACTGAGTTAATTTTATTCCCGCCAGTTATAAGTAATACATTATTCAGACTGTCTACATCTAGTTTATGGAATTAGAGTTAATGCCCTTATGAAAAAACTAGAATTTCCTTCATTCAGTGGCATGATCCTTTTTTTGAAATATAGGTTATTCCCCCAGTTAAAAGCCGTTAAAGATCTATGGGTAATTAAATTATACTGTTATTTCAGCCAAATGCTATTAGTGGTAGATTACGTTTTAATGTGTTCACTTTGTCTAGTAGATAATAAAGTATTGATCAGCCAAGTGCAAATTACGGCCCGTGGGACAAATATGCCACGCCGGGCAATTTATCCAGCCCGCCACCTGATTCAGATTTAATCAAACCTCTAGCCTTCTATATTTTTTTACGTTTTAATTAATTTTATTTTTTCATGTTAACATCTACTAGTGTTCCAGCCCGCTGGGTCGCACTGTGGCCCGCGACTAGAACCAGTAATGTTGTCCTAACAATACACAATTGATCACGCGTGATGTCGGCGAGAACTGCAATTTCAATTTATGTAGAAACACAAAATGCCTTACAAAATTTCCAATTTAACTTGATGAATTAATTCATGAGCTAATAATATATTTAAATAATGCAAACATCATTAAGGAGCCGCACGAAACTGACAAAAGAGTCGATGCGCATGCGGCTCTGAGAGCAGTGATTTGCAACCATTGTACTGACTATGCTTATTATAGCTACAAGAATGAAACACCTGGCATGCTTAGAATCTTGTATGTATCACTCGATAGTTTCCGACACATTGATAATAGCACTGATCGGAGTGCATTGCTCCCAGGCGACATGTGTTCATAGCGCTGAGTTGTATCGGGGTCGGCAACTGTGGCGGTCCTGGGGTGGGCTGCTGTGGCGGTCCTGGGGTGGGCACTGTGGCAGGCATGTGGGTTGGCTGCTGTGGCAGGCATGTGGGTTGGCTGCTGTGGCAGGCATGTGGGTTGGCTGCTGTGGCAGGCATGTGGGTAGGCTGCTGTGGCAGGCATGTGGGTTGGCTGCTGTGGCAGGCATGTGGGTTGGCTGCTGTGGCAGGCATGTGGGTTGGCTGCTGTGGCAGGCATGTGGGTTGGCTGCTGTGGCGACATGCAGTTGGCAATTGTGGCAGCGTATGGGATGACAACTTTATCGGCCCGATGATTGGCTGGGGGGGGGGGGGGTTGGCAAAGAGGGTGAAGCACTCCAGGCTTCGCGTCTGAGGGTGAAAAGGTCGGGAAATCATTCTTATCACCTGGCAGTGACAAAACTAAACTTTCCACGCCGACATTGGAAATTCGCTCTGGTCCCCGCCCGCCCACTGCTCCACTATCGTCACGTCTCTTCTATCGTAACGTCAAGGGTACTTAGATGAAGTCTTACTTCAATAATGTCATTTGTGAGGGGGGATAATCCCCAGTCCCCATTATAGACTTCTGCTCGTCATAATTTGCCATCTCCCCCCCCCCCCCCAATCCGTAGCCACAATAACGCTCCTGACTGACTTCTATTTACGGTGAAATATCTTTTTGAACAAAAAAAAATTATTAATTAGCATTCAATAGACCAGCCTTGGGCAAACTAATGCCCGACTGACTGTTCAATCCGGCCCGACGGACTGTTTAATCCGGCCCGACGGACAGTTTAATCCGGCCCGACGGACAGTTTAATCCGGCCCGACGGACTGTTTAATCCGGCCCGACGGACTGTTTAATCCGGCCCGACGGACTGTTTAATCCGGCCCGACGGACTGTTTAATCCGGCCCGACGGACTGTTTAATCCGGCCCGACGGACTGTTCAATCCGGCCCGACGGACTGTTTAATCCGGCCTGACGGACTGTTTAACCCGGCCAGATAACTCGTTAAGCACGGCATTAATCTCTTGCTATGACCTTTACCTTTAATTAACAGTAGTTCATGTCAGCACTTCATCTACTTGCTCTTGGTCCGGCCCCACCGGACAAAATTTTGAACCCAACGTAACCCTCGACTCAAAAAGTTTACCCACCCCTGCAATTTACTGTTTTGTATACATGAAAAACATCAGACAATATAGCATTCTAGTTATTTCCACATAGACTATTAGTTCAGCACATAAAAATGTTTACTATTCAATACAAGACTTATTAGAGAACTTTAGCAATAGAACAAGACTTATTATATAAAGTAACATATGTTTCCAGGTGAAATGTGTTTCAAAGTTGGCCCACAAGTCCACCCAGCTTTAAATGGGTACCTGACTTTAAGTTGGGGAAGTAAAGGCGGCTGGGCGTTATGCTAACCACACAATCCCTTGATATGCCTAGGTTATAGAAATAGATTAATTCTACACTTCATCTGCCCCGATGGCCCTTTAGGGCTAAGGGAACTTTATTATTTTATTTATGTTTCAATGCTTCATTTGACATTTTATGACGATAATATTTACCTAGTGGGCCATGAACTGTTTTGACATAACCAACGCCACTACTCGTGAAGGGTTAGGTTAAATGTTTGGATTGTGCACAGTTTAAAAAAATATCTTTGGGGAATAAGCCGTGTTGTTGTTTGCTTGTTTATTTGTTTGTCTATCATTTCATTATCTGTAACATTTATTGCAGTTACATTAGTTTGTAAATCTTGTAGTCATGGGACGCCCAGGTTGTACCCAGTTACATCATTTCTGAATGATGCAGTACATACAACCTTTTAATATTTCCTTCAGATCTTCCTCCGCGTCATAATTTATGAATAATGTAAAACATGGCTGGTGACAAAGAACATAGTGCCCGGTTGGTCCGCCCTTACTTTCCCCCACACCTACGCCATTGCTACAAGGAAATGGCGCTGGTTGTAAGATAAGTTGAACTGGACACATTATTCATTTTTTTTTTTATAAAAGAGCGATTAATGCACCCCCGCGACCCTGGCCTATTTTAAATAGGCAGGATCTGAATTTTTATTTTCAAAGACATCTGTCTATCATGGTGCATTGACTTCGGCTTTTTCGAATAGCAAATGGAACTTGATATTTTCCTCACCATTTCGCCGTCTTTGTGTGGTGCATATTATAATATCCAATCAGTGGAATCACCCTGTCGCAGCCATTCACGGACATGTATTCATAGACCATTTGTCGTCTGCCAGAACGAAGCTTTTGAATTGACTGGTCTGCGAGAATGAAGCTAAGATTTTACTAGTCTAAAAGGACTGAGCCCATGAATTTAGTAGGGGGCGGATGGTCGTGCGTTAAAGCTTGGTACCTGAGGATCCCTGGTTCGATTTCTGAAGAGAGCCAATGGATATTTCAGGTAATATTGAAATATCTATATCTCCCTTGGTGTCTCCATGGCCATTGCACTATAGGCCATGGTAAGGAATAAGGATGCAAGAAAAACCGTCCCTTTGGTGGTTTATAGTATCTAAGAAACTTTTTCTCATCCTTACACAGGGACTTCACAATCGTACACACACACGAACACACACACACACACACACACACACACGAACACACACACACACACACACACACGAACACACACACACACACACACACGAACACACACACACATGCATTTAGTGGTTTCCAACCGTTTCATTTCGTGACGTCTGTTGTTATTTTGTTTGTATACGAATTACAGTTATGATACTACCAGATCAAAGGCCCGGTACCCGGACCGGCGAGTATTATTTTTAGCCAAGCAAGAGTTAACTCCCCTTGAGTGAGACTAAAAATTTTGGAATTCCCCAGTCTATTTTTAGCCGCGGAAGTTATACACACGCTCGCCCGTACGTACGTCAGGCTAGACGATTATGTATTAGACATGTGCCGTTGACTTAAAACAGGTAAAAACCAATTTCCTGTATCTCTGATTTCATTATTCTATCACATGGCTACCACTCGGGCACCCCCCTGGTCGTAGCGTCATAAAAACTTGCATCTGTGGGTGTGTATTGCCTGTACCTAACTTTATTTACCGCACTGATATGGGGGGGTCCTCATATGATTGTTAAATACAGTGCAGTTTTTATCACCGCCATATTCATTCCGTGCATTTTCTCAGCTCGATCAGTATCGTCTCTTTATATGGCATCAGCTCTCTCTCTCTCTCTCTCTCTCTCTCTCTCTCTCTCTCTCTCTCTCTCTCTCTCTCACTCACTCTCTCTCTCTCTCTTTTCGTCTGTGTTTAAGACTCTGTAATAACGTACCCACTTTCTGGCTGACCTGGAAATGATCTTAGCAATGGCGGCGAAACAATGTGTTTTCTTTCATTTTTTTTTCTACGTCCAATGAGCGTCGCGTTTACTTATAGGCTTATGGCACGTTTGTGGCCTTGTTGAGATAAACGCGGTTATGATTGGTAATAATTCTACTAATTTTCAGCCAGTTATTTAAATTACTTCTCTTTAACATGGGCTGTGTGGAGTACATGACCACCAACCAGATTGCCAGGTAACAGTTGATATGTTTGTTTATGCTTGTCATATGGCAACGGTATACTAGTGGCTAAATCTGTAATCGTTGAAACCTGATGTGACTAACATAACACAATCATCGCAATCTACTTCTCTAATATTTTTTTCAAACAAAAACTTTAACCCATCATCTCCCACTCTCTAATATCATATATAACAGTATGTGAGGCAATCATACCACGAATGAAATGTATTTATTGCCCAGTGTTATCAAAATGAATTGTTTTTTATTATATCGTGTCAGCGACATTTCACATCTTAAAACATGTTGTACCTAGTTTAATTGCTGGATAACTGCTCTACCGACAAGAAAAATCTGACAGAATACCCAGAATGCTACACATATTAGATAGATAATGTAGAAATTTTATATTTGTTCTTGTTTCAAAATTGTAATGGCGGAAAATAGTACATTTGGAGTAAATGTTTATATACTAGTTCACTGTATACTAAAATGCATCATATTCATATTTTAGACACCACGAATTCATTTCATTGAGCGGAGAATGACACTTGGCTGAAGACATTGTGGCTAACTAACTATAGAGATATATTGAGTATTTCAAATACTTTACCTGGCATAGGAGAGTATCATGTATTAATGGCACTCATTTTGAGATTTCTCCATCCAGGTCTGAGAGACATACCATGATTTACGAGGAATATATCATTGGGGTTCTCTAGTCCGGAATAAAAAAAATCCTTCTTGCGAAGGTGGTGGTACTGTGGTCAATGAGGACTATCCGAGACCGAAGTATTCACAGCTGGCGGCGGTGACGGATGTGGTCGGCACACAACACCCTTCCACTCTGTCCCACTCAAGCACACCTGCGCAGCCTGCCATTTCGGGCTGTGGGTTCAGGCACATTACACCCTCCCTTCAGTCCGAGTAGCAGGAAAAACCCCATTGCCTTGTCATTCTGGCCGATCAGCAGTACACACACCCTTGCTGGTCTGGCCATTTTGGGCAAGTCTTTAAGCCCTCTTTTCTGCCATCCGAGCGGATGATAGCGGGCACACTCACCCCGCCGCTCTGTAGGCATGGCAGACATGCATTAGCGCCGACAACATTGCTGGTGTGGTAGGCACACTACACCCTATCAGAGTTCATTTTCCTTTAGAGTGACACTGTGGACGTCGAAATATTTACATCCCATCCTCACATGTCTACCTCACAAGCTTTTCAGTCCCTTCCCCCCCCCCACCCTTCAAGAAGTTGACGTAATTAATGGTCGATCCCGAACGTGTTTTGTTTATAAACTTAAATTAACTTGTTAAGTCTAACGAACAGATACGTGAAGCGTTTTAAACAGTTTGTAGCTTCTTTCTACCACACGATATACACACACACACGTACTTTCAAAAGTACAGCTATTGGAAATAAGACATGGAACTACTACAAGTACTATAGTCCCTATAGTCCGTGGAACTATTACATGTTCTAGTAATAGATAGCCTAAAGTTCATGGAACTACTACAGGTACATGTACTAGTAATAGATGCCATATAGTCTATGTGCTAGAAAGCGTAAGTTTTAGGTTTATATTAAAAAATACGAACTTCAAACTACTTTCGTCTTAACATTGTTACCAATGTGGATTGTTTATATTCTGATCTAGATACTTTTTGAATCATTTAAGATATTTAAAATGATGTATACAATGTTGATTCTTTGCTATATAATTCATATACCTATATATATACCCATATATATATATATATATATATATATATATAACGTATACAATTTTAATAAATAAGTTTTACATATATTTAAACTTGTAGTCGTTTTATTATGAATGATTATGCTAACTGCATTCAATAAACACCGTACCATTGTATAGCTGTAAAATGGTCCGTGTTTATTGAATATAGTTAGCATAATCATTCATAATAAAACAACTACAATCTTAAATATATATATATATATATATATATATATATATATATATATATATATATATATATATAACATCAGTTGTATATAAATTGCATATGTTGTTAGTACAATACTTTATACAAACATATATATTCGAAAAGTAATTAGGAAAAAAGTTGGGAGTCCCTTTTGTATTTATTTTGTAGTATTTATTTCACCAACTCCACAAGTTGTTTGCAAAGTCGTCCAATATAATAATAGTTGACATTACAAACCAATTAACTCTTTCCTGTCTCATTCACCACAACATAACGCCCCCCCCCCCATATATTATCATAACGCAGCACGTGTTGCCCCACCCAGCGACCCGCAGCTAATCTGCATACACAACATTGAACAAGTAGGTCATCTTTGTCGTCGGCTGGTGTAGAAAGTCATTGAATCCCCTCTCTCCCTCCCCCTTTCCATTTCTTTTCACTTCTCTATTACAGGATATCTGTATTGTAACAACTCTTGACACTAATTACTATGGAAACTGATATTGGTCAATTGTTGTTGTTGTTGTTTTTTTGACCCACTAACCTTCACCTTGACATCAATACCTGTGACAGACGTCAAATTATTATTTCTTTTTATATTTGTTCGCTAACACCGTGCTTCATTATATTCAGCCGTAATATGCAAGTCTGCTTCAAGATAATATCGAAAAGTTTCTCTGAGCAATTAGTTGCTCGTCGGTCTCTCTTTTTGTGTTCATAGTTAATATATACGAGCGCTGATCCACAGAATATAAAGTAGACATAATGCGCGTGGTCAGTTAAATTTGTTTTTAACCCCCACATATGTGTGTATTATGTTATTCTTTATATTATATACCATATTTATATGGTAAAAATGGAAAAATATTTTTTAAAAAATGGCGGCATGTTTTCTAAGTCATAATTAGAAGACTTTTTTTTCTATGGCAATGCGTTTAATGTTTAATTTATACTCTGTGTGTGGATCTAACACAGGGTTCTCGGTCTATTTCGCGTACCACTCACACGTAAGTTCTCGAATAAATATAGGCCTACTTATTTTCCATGCGTACCACATTTTGAGAACTGCGGATCTAACCGAGTTATTTATAGACATCGTATTGGGAAATTTATTTTTAGATTTTTTTTTTAGTTTCAATGATTTCATTTGGGATTTTCAAACATTTTTATAAGTAAACATTTGGTGTTTTTATAAGTAAACATTATGTGTTTTTATAAGTAAACATTTGGTGTTTTACAAGTAAACATTTTGTGTTTTTATAAGTAAACATTTGGTGTTTTTACAAGTAAACATTTGGTGTTTTTACAAGTAAACATTTGGTGTTTTTACAAGTAAACATTTGGTGTTTTTATAAGTAAACATTTGGTGTTTTTATAAGTAAACATTTGGTGAATTTACAAGTAAACATGTTGTGTTTTTATAAATAAACATTTGGTGTTTTTATGCTGAAGATATATTTCCGTTTACATGGCCCAGTTTCTAGAGGGTGTTCTAGAGATTAGCAAGGGACTAAATTGGAATTTACATATATATCTATAATGTACATGCGGCAGACATGTAGAATAAACTGGTAACATTTTTAAGGTTCTTATTTCACCTATTAGGAATGCAATGCTTGGCTATTAGGAATGCAATGCTTGGCTATTAGGAATGCAATGCTTGGCTATTAGGAATGCAATGCTTGGCTATTAGGAATGCAATGCTTGGCTATTAGGAATGCAATGCTTGGCTATTAGGAATGCAATGCTTGGCTATTAGGAATACAATGTTTGGCTATTAGGAATGCAATGCTTGGCTATTATGAATGCAATGCTTGGCTATTAGGAATGCAATGCTTGGCTATTAGGAATGCAATGTTTGGCTATTAGGAATGCAATGCTTGGCTATTAGGAATGCAATGCTTGGCTATTAGGAATGCAATGCTTGGCTATTAGGAATGCAATGTTTGGCTAACTTATTAAGGATTATTTGACTTTAACATGTAGCTGAATTTTTCCATGTAAAAGTAAGTATCTCATTCAGTGGTTAGTTCACGTCCGACCTGCGGCAGATATGTTGGTTCACGTCCGACCTGCGGCAGACATGGTTAGTTCACGTCCGACCTGCGGTAGATATGTTAGTTCACGTCCGACTTGCGGCAGATATGTTAGTTCACGTCTGACCTGCGGCAGACATGGTTAGTTCACGTCCGACCTGCGGCAGATATGTTAGTTCACGTCCGACTTGCGGGAGATATGTTAGTTCACGTCTGACCTGCGGCAGACATGGTTAGTTCACGCCCGACCTGCGGCAGATATGTTAGTTCACGTCCGACCTGCGGCAGACATGGTTAGTTCACGTCCGACCTGCGGCAGACATGGTTAGTTCACGTCCGACCTGCGGCAGATATGTTAGTTCACGTCCGACTTGCGGCAGATATGTTAGTTCACGTCTGACCTGCGGCAGACATGGTTAGTTCACGTCCGACTTGCGGCAGATATGTTAGTTCACGTCCGACCTGCGGCAGATATGTTAGTTCACGTCCGACCTGCGGCAGATATGTTAGTTCACGTCCGACCTGCGGCAGACATGGTTAGTTCACGTCTGACCTGCGGCAGACATGGTTAGTTCACGTCCGACCTGCGGCAGATATGTTAGTTCACGTCCGAACTGCGGCAGACATGGTTAGTTCACGTCCGACCTGCGGCAGATATGTTAGTTCACGTCAGACCTGCGGCAGATATGGTTAGTTCACGTCTGACCTGCGGCAGACATGGTTAGTTCACGTCCGACTTGCGGCAGATATGTTAGTTCACGTCCGACACGTTGTCGATGACTTATTTAAATCATTTACATCCATCGTGTGACGGAAAATGTTACGTTGTGGGTGGGGGTGGGGGGGAGGGGACTACGACTAGAAACACTGCGTAGCCCCCGGCACACTTGAATCACAACCATTTATTGGCGATTGGCGCGAGGAGGAGCTAAACGACTGCCGCCCAAATTGTTGTATCACGAGATATTAAAGGGATACAAATGCCGCCTCTGACCGGCGACAAATATGTACCACCCCCACCCCCACCCCCATCCACCCCAAGCATTGTTACGTCACCGAGTAAGTGGCATAATTTATTTTGCACCTCCCTCCTCCCCACCCTTGTTACTTATTTAGACAGACCACGTGCTGATTTACTTTATCTTGCTGCATACATCGGAGGGGGGGGGGGGCAGTTTACTGCATCAGAAGCCAGCCAGATTAGATTGATCCGTTGTGTTTACAGAAGACGTCAACTTTGTTGACATTTTTAAATGTGCGCATGCGTAGATGGAGCATTTCTGGCGTGAGGTAGGCCATTTAGTTTTATGCTGAGCGGAGACAAGAAGATATTAAATGACTTCCCTCAAGTGAAGTGTATTCAATCCCTGCAAGTGTATTCAATCCCTGCAAGTGTATTCAACCCCTGCAAGTGTATTCAATCCCTGCAAGGGCTGGACATTATCCCTTGTGATCCTACACACTAAGACAAGCTAATACTGCTGTAGGAGATATTTTATGTAATGCTGGTGTATAAGGCTGTGTGGGTGGGGCTCTTTCGGTAAAGGGGGGTGGCATTATTACTGGGGTTTTACATTGGAAACTTGATTGTCTGAGATTTGAAGAACCAAATGGTCAATAGTTTAGATTAACTCTGTAAAAACTGATAGTTTTATTTGTTTGTTTCAGAGACCATCCTGCCTGTAGATCAACTTGAGACGATACTACAATCGGAAATTCGTACATCTGAGACAATACTACAATCGGGAATTCATACATCTGAGACAATACTATAATCGGGAATTCATACATCTGAGACAATACTATAATCGGGAATTCATACATCTGAGACAATACTACAATGGGGAATTCATACATCTGAGACAAAACTACAATCGGGAATTCAGACAATTTAAAAACATGGCCCTCACTAATAGCGACTAAACCAAATGTGTTGTTTATGGACGTGAGGCATTTTATTCTACCATTACCGCATTACAAGTCAAACACTTTTCGGTCAACTGAAACTGTTTCAGTGTGTGCATACAAAAAAATAAGTCTATCCTGAATATGAGAAAATGATTATTTGAGTATGTTTATCTTGGATATGAACCATTGGCTTTGACTAGGTTTATCTTGTATATGAACCATTGGTTTGACTAGGTTTATCTTGGATATGAACCATTGGCTTTGACTAGGTTTATCTTGGATATGAACCATTGGCTTTGACTAGGTTTATCTTGGATATGAACCATTGGCTTTGACTAGGTTTATCTTGGATATGAACCATTGGCTTTGACTAGGTTTATCTTGGATATGAACCATTGGCTTTGGCTAGGTTTATCCTGGATATGAACCAGTGGCTTTGACTAGGTTTATCCTGGATATGAACGAATGTTTATAGCCAGGTTCTATCCTAGATCTGAACAAATGGTTATCACTAAGTGTATTATCCTGGATACAATCAAATTATTATGACTCGGTTTATCCTAATTGTGACCAAGTCTATCATGTGTCTGGACATTTGATTATGAACAGGTCTATCCTGGATCTGAACAAATGGTTGTGACTACAGCGACGCTAATGTCCGGCCAGCTGCTGCTGTCACTCATTCTACCTCTGTGTAATCTGGTTCACCTCTCCCTAGAGGCAGACGACATCAACTACAACGACGGCAGCAGCAACAACAACAACACGGCACCCTGCGGCGGTGTGTTCCGTGGAACCAACGGGACGTTCCACACACCCAACTTCCCTAAACCGTTCCCTGTTCCCCTGAGATGTCGCTGGATTCTCCAGGCAGACAACCAAAGTCAGATCGTCATCGTCTTCACCCAGGTAAAACGTGGCGTCGTCGCTAACAGATTTAAAAAATTAAAAAAAAAAGAAAGTGTCACTCGTTGGTGCTTTGTTTGTAGTAAACCAGGCCTGCATATTTAAGGTTAAGAGTTCAAATCCCAGTTTATCAGCCACCTACCTCAGCCATCTTCCTCGTCGCCGTCCTTGCGATGGCGTACTCGGCTATGCTGTGTGTATGTACAAATGGCATACAAAAAAAGATAAGTCCCATTAGTGCTTTATAGAAGAGATCCCCGGGCCAAGGACCCGGTACCGGTCCGTGGATTAAATGGTACCGGGCCGCCCATGAATCATTAAATTATTTCCATTTTATTTACTGTGGTGTATTTCTGTTGGGATTGTGCGACTTTCCACGGACGGAGAGAGAGGGGGGGGGTTAACCGGGAGCTGAGTGGCTGTGGCATTGTAAATCAAAACAATTAAAGACATAAATAGTCAACGCACCCCCCCCCACACACACACACACCCACCGACCCCCCCAGCTGGACACGGTGAAATTAGCAAACTTTGACGGGTCCGCAGCGAGAAAAGAAAAAAATTGGGGTGGGGGGACCACTGCTTCATAGGATCGAAAGATAAGCATCTCACCCATACGGGGATGTAATGAACCCATACGGGGATGTCATGAACCCATACGGGGATGTCATGAACCCATACGGGGATGTCATGAACCCATACGGGGATGTCATGAACCCATACGGGGATGTCATGAACCCATACGGGGATGTCATGAACCCATACGGGGATGTCATGAACCCATACGGGGATGTCATGAACCCATACGGGGATGTCATGAACCCATACGGGGATGTCATGAACCCATACGGGGATGTCATGAACACATCGGCACATCCCCACAGCTGATCTTACGACGCTCACTTAGCCCCGTCTGATTTACAACGGATTTTTAGTTTCCGTTATATACGTCACCCCCCTCCACCCCCCCCCACACACACCCTCTATTTTCTATTTCCCAAGCGCAAAAAACTAAAAAAAAAACCATTTTTATCTAACACAAATTCTTGGCTTTTTTTTTTGTTTTTGATGGGAAGGGGAAGTAGGCAGGGAGGGGTGGGGTGTACTTTGCAGTACAAGTGGGTTCAAATAGTGTCTGAAACGTTTAGAATACTTTTCTTTTTTTTTTTAAAGTTGGTCAGAGAATTAGGAAACTAAATAGTAAATTCTTTTCCATATTAGTGAAATCTTAAAATAGAAAAATAACAACAACAACATACCATAATTTCTTATCTCCGCCATTCAGGTCACCTTGACATCCCTTCAACAAATATGACTGCGCTTCCGTTCCACCCCCCCCCCCCACCTCCTCCGTATTCTGATCCCTTCAGCCCCTCGGGGTCAGATCGACACTTAATTCATTAGTTGACCGCCGTGATATATATATATATATATGGAAACTTACATAACTTGAACCATTTGCATGATTCCATAGACCACACATTTCCTGTCATGACTCGCTTTATCCCACATCAGACATTTAACCCAGTCTTATAGACCCGCGGTTCTCAACTGAGGATACGCGTACCCCCAAGTGGTACGGGGTAATGCTATGCAGGGCGGGGGGGTCGCAACGACATTAAATTTCCGTTTTAAAACAAAACCAAGACTTTGAGGAAGGTCACCAGTTTGCTCTAAACATTGAGGAAGGTCACCAGTTTGCTCTAAACTTTAAGGAAGGTCACCAGTTTGCTCTAAACTTTGAGGAAGGTCACCAGTTTGCTCTAAACTTTGAGGAAGGTCACCAGTTTGCTCTAAACTTTGAGGAAGGTCACCAGTTTGCTCTAAACTTTGAGGAAGGTCACCAGTTTGCTCTAAACTTTAAGGAAGGTCACCAGTTTGCTCTAAACTTTGAGGGGTTCCCCCCGTGGACATATTTTCGCAACCCTTTAAGAGTACGGTCGCGAGCTAATGTATAGAGAGGTTCGCCAAAAAACTTTGAATGTTACTTATTACAAAATGTAAACAAATTAATTTGAGCTGTGCTTCCTTTTATTATTTTTTTCTTAAAGCGTGGTTCGCGAAAACCGCGTATATATATATATATATATATATATATATATATATATATATATATATATATATATATATATATATTTTATTTAGTGGGTCGCAAATCGTAAAAAAAACAACAACTTAAGAACCACTGCTTTTAAACAAAGTAAAAATATCTTGGGCAATTTTTCAAGTAGCTGTTCAGGCTTTAGTGTTGAGCCTGTACGAATAAATTATCTGCCTGAAGCACAGAGAAAAATCTCTGTTCAGTACAACCAGTACAACGGTTATCAATATCTTGGCTGTTGTTGTTGTTGTTTTTTTTTTAGACTTTTCCGCTCCATTTTAAAATTTGCTAAGATGCACGTTAGTCATACTCAGGGTCGATGGTGCAAGGGGTCCGAAACACCCGGAGGGGGGCCTCTGAGGGGGTGGGGGTGTGAGGGGGGCGTCAAACCCTGGCATTCAAAAAAATAAATAAATACGCAGTAAAAATATTATTTGTGGATTGAATGGCACGCTATCGTACATGTGACTACTCATAGAGACTTTTAAAATAAGTATTGAAAGCTTGATGTGGATTGGCAACACAGCTGCATGTATTCAGCCTATAATAAACTAGCTGTACCAGGCCACACGTTGCCGTGGCTAAGTCTACTTGAATTTAAGACTAAGTATTTAGAAAGCACTGGTTTCTAATTCTGTCACGTTTGTTAATGCAGTGTATGTAGATAATAACTAAGGTATTCTATGAAATAACTGCATTATATACTTTATCGGTAACACATCCATGGACGTAATCATGGGGGGGGGGGGCAAGGGGGCATTTGCCCCCCCCCCCTGGAAAAATTCCTAGCGACGCCCATGAACGCATCTAAAGATTATCTGGTTTACCTACCCTAGAGCAGGCAACATATGGCTAAGCGAGCTAACTAAAAGTAATATTATTAAGGGCACTATTGATATAATTTCTAATTAAAAGAAGTGGTTCTAAAATATGTGGAGATGCGAAGAAGCGAAAAGGAGCAGATAATTTCGAAACCTTTTCGTAACGTTTTTCAGACGACATACAGAGTTTGAAGTGTGTGGCGCGTCTTAGTTTGAAGTGTGTGGCAGACCATAGTGTGTAGTGAAGTACGACACATCTTAGTGTGCAGGGTACGGCACATCTTAGTTTACTGTATAAAGTAACATATCATGATCAATGGAGTAAACTAATGTTAAGTGGAATCTAATCGTGCTACTCTATTATCGTGCCAAAAATTACTGAAGTGGTAAAAATGCCGCCCTATCAGAGGAATAAGTTGCGAATCCAAGTTACTGTTGTACCTGAACGGCGTTAAAAAGAGTATGTAAAATTCTAGTTTGCGGAGATCCTGCAACATACCTACTTTTTTCTTCTCAGTATTTAAGCACGACAGAGGCGCACGATGGCAGAGTAATGGCCGTACACAAGCACAACAGGTACCGTACACAAGCACAACAGGTGTCGTACACAAGCACAACAGATGCCGTACACAAGCACAACAGGTGTTGTACACAAGCACAACAGGTACCGTACACAAGCACAACAGGTGCCGTACACAAGCACAACAGATGCCGTACACAAGCACAACAGATGCCGTACACAAGCACAACAGGTGCCGCCTCTGATTGACAGCTCAAGCAATCTGGCGTTTTTTTCTGTTAACCTTCAAACGGATCTATCGATTTTTATATAATTATAGATGAGAGGAATGGATTAAACGATTGATCGATTTAAAATTGAAACGAATACATTCAATACGACTTATATCTAAAGCTCATATTCTGATGTATTTTCGTATTTTGGCGCATCATATGCCACTCCCCCTCCCCAGTGGCAGAGCTATTGCTTGAACTAATTTTAGCAGCAAACAATCGAATTTTAGGGATCAATCCGTTGTATGTTATGATTTGAAAATTTGAAGGATTTATCTCAGACACTGAGGTACATGTAGTTAAGTACGGCAGATGTCGCCCCTTACGATGGTTGAGTAAAGTGGCGTAGCGAGCTTAACTCGCGCCCGGGGCAAAATACCTTTTAAGCGCCCGCCCCCCCCCCCATTCGAAAACCATATCCTTAAATAAATAATTGTCTAGCCCGAATGTCGTCTCCCTCAGGTAGTTTTCATATCGTGCGGTGTATGCGTTGTAACACTGTGTCTTTCTCGCAGGTAATTTTCATATCGTGCGGTGTATGCGTTGTAACCCTGTGTCTCCCTCGCATGTAGTTTTCATATCGTATTGTGTTCATGGCAATAAAAGCCAAATGTTATTTTTCTATTACAGTATTTCATACATTTCTTTGTTATTTCTGTTCATATCGTATTCTGTTCATGGCAATAAAGGCCACATGTTCTTTTCTATTGCATTATTTTATATAATTCTTTGTTATCCCTTCTGTCGGGTTTCGTTCAGCCAGCTTCAGCAGGCTTATCCACTAGTATTATATATAAATATACCACTTGGCGCCCATTAGTGAGTAGCGCCTGCGGCACTACGCCCCCTTGCTCCCCATCACTACGCCACTGGTTGAATAATAGGGCCCCGATTCTGTTAGCTACGCCACTGGTAAATGTTCATCCAAAATTGACATGTTAACTTAGTTAAAAATCATTTTTGTGCGCACAAAAAGGCTTGTGGGCTTAATTTAAAAAAAAAAAAACACATGTTCTTATTTACCAATGAAATGTGCACAAAATATATTAGAAATTTTCTTCACATTTAAATATACAATAACAAACAACGAATACCAGCATCAATGCACAACTTAATGACAGACTCTTGTCTATACACAACCTACTACACTGCCGTGGAGGAACTCATTACAAATTATCGTCATGCGCACAACAAATCAATGTCATTAAAAAAAAATGCAGTAAACAATTTTCAAGAGGTTTGCGGACTGGAAAGGGTAAGGGATACACGGTTGGGGTGTGTGGGGGGAGGTGACATTGTAGGTATTGCCACTTAGCTGTTATCTATGAAACGGAATTAAATTAAAAGTTTAAATGAAGTTACATTTTAAAATAAATAAATGACGCCAAATGTGTTGATTTCTTTCCATGGGGGGGGGGGGGGGGGGGAGAGAGAGAGGTAACTCTTTATGTCGTCTGAAAAGCGTTACGAAAAGGTTTCCAAATTGTCTGCTACTTTTTCGCTTCTTCACATCTCCATATATTTTAGAACCACTTCTTTTAATTAGAAATTATATCCTTAGTGCCCTTAATAATAATATTACTTTTAGTTAGCTCGTTCAGCCAGTAGTTTCAATTATTTCATTGGCCTGGCCACTTTCAGTTATGAGATGCCATAATCTAATAATAACAATAATGCCATCTTCTCATATTATACGTGTAGTTCAACTCTTAATACATGTGTTACTCACTAACCTGAATCTGTTTTGGTAAATGTTTTGGTAAATTAATTTTTAGAGGTAATTTTTTTTTTCAAGCCAGTTTATTCTCGTTGTAATTGAATTTGTATGATGCCTTTATTTAGACAATGTTTATCAACAGCGAAGTCGATAGTGAACTCACGTGCAATGAGTACAGGGTTAAAGCCTAAAAATATTCGCTGCTGACTTACAGAGGAGATGGGTGCGACCAAGTCTATACGCCCATAGAAAGGTCGTATGAAAGCACAACAGATATTATTCTGTTGAAGCATCAATGCTTCTACCCCCCCCCCCCAAACGACCACATCGGTAAAGGGTTAAAGGGAAGGAATGATTTACGGAGTATCTTCTGAGTGGGTATTACAAAGCCATTCTTCAGTTGTTGTTGTTGTTACATTTTTTAAAGGTTAGCCTATATAACACGCCAAAGCCGCCAAAAAAAACCCCCACCAGCCCGCCAGTGAGTCCAAATAACCGCCGATGCATGAAAAAAACACACTTAAACTGATGGTGGGGGGGGCGCTAATCTGGCTCTAACACATACATACATAACTATACATGCCTACATTCATTGACTGCTAATTGAATGATTGATTGATTCCAGTACGTGTTGCGGCACTCCCTGTTTATATACGAATACGATTACTTTGAAAGTGACGCAGTTTACAGGAACAAACACTTCGTTGGGGAAATCAACGCTGAGGATGAAGCAGCCAACATTATTTCCTACAGGTAATTTTACATTTTCCTACAGGTAATTTTACATTTTCCTACAGGTAATTTTACATTTTCCTACAGGTAATTTTACATTTTCCTACAGGTAATTTTACATTTTCCTACTGGTAATTTTACATTTTCCTACTGGTAATTTTACTTGTTTTGTAGGTAATTTCACAGTTTGCAATCAACAGGTCTGATTCCGTAACTACATATTGATTCTTATTTAAATAAATCATTATATTTAAAGCTGTTTTTCTATACGAGGTAATTGTAACTAAATACCACGGAGACGATTGTTTTACTTGTTTATCCCTTCCAGTATTAGTCTTAAATCAAAATTGTCATTCTGTGTATTACGGCTACTTGTGGTTACACAAGACATTCTGTAGTTTATGGCTACTCGTGGTTACACAAGACATTCTGTGTGTTACAGCTACTCGTGGTTACACAAGATATTCTGTAGTTTATAGCTACTCGTGGTTACACAAGACATTCTGTATGTTACAGCTACTCGTGGTTACACAAGACATTCTGTAGTTTATAGCACTCGTGGTTACACAAGACATTATGTATGTTACAGCTTCTCGTGGTTACACAAGACATTCTGTCGTTTATAGCTACTCGTGGTTACACAAGACAATATGTATGTTACAGCTACTCGAGGTTACATAAGACATTCTGTATGTTACAGCTACTCCTGGTTACACCAGACATTCTGTATGTTACAGCTACTCGAGGTTACACCAGACATTCTGTATGTTACAGCTACTCGTGGTTACACAAGACATTCTGTATGTTACAGCTACTCGTGGTTACACCAGACATTCTGTATGTTACAGCTACTCGTGGTTATTCTGTGTAAACCTGGTCGGAATTTCATGGAAAAGGGGGGGGGGGGGAATATCAAACTATTCAAGACTGGCCAATAAAATAATTTGCCTTGACCTTTGTACCAGGATGTATATCTTAACCAGTCACCAGACGACATTGCGGATGCATGATTAATCAATGTGCAGCTCCTATTACTTTCAAAATATTTAAAAAAAATAATAATAATAAATACTTTTTATCAAAATGTACTAACAAGTAAACAGTTATTCCTTAGTTTTAGATAATTCAAATAGTTTATAGAAATTATATTGGCTAAATAAAATTATGAGCGCCAAATTGTATCTCTTGTATGACACAATTTTAACATTACAATTTCGAAGTGGCTACGCTTACGTCAAGCGCCTTCTATTATTATATCTATTGACGTAAGCCGGAAAAAAAATACGAATTACGTCTTGATGTTACCGCTGCCACTGCGTAAACAAAAAGGGTTAGGGATAGGGTTAAGGTTAGGGATAAGGTTAGGGTTAGGGACAGTGTTAGGCACTGCGTAAACAAAAAGGGTTAGGGATAAGGTTAGGGTTAGGGACAGTGTTAGGGTGTGGAGAAATATCTATTGACGTAAGCCGGAAAAAAAAATACGAATTACGTCTTGACGTAAGCGTAGCCTGTCCGTTACAATTTTATAAACTGTGTGCGCCTGCAAACTCTACTCATTGCTAATACTATTTAAATACATATCAGCGCTCACACATTTTCAAGCCAATACAATATCTATAAATAATTGTTTGATGTAAAGCCTAGGGGAAAATGTTTTAGTACATTTGAGAATAATTGTTTTTTTTTTTTTTCTAAGTTTTTTTTTAATGTATATTCTTGAAAAGGTTAAAGGTGGTTTGGTCAGGACAACGAGAGTAAAAAAAAGAAATCGCCTTTTTATAAACGAAACTAATACTAAAAAAGAGTTCGGTTTTTATGTTGTTTATGTTTTATTATATTTCTCCCTATTGGACCCCCCCCTCGCTAATGTTTACAGCACCTGGGCACCAGGTTTCTTTGTTCACAAATGTTCATCATGTCCGCAGTAATTACGTCGTTGTCGACTTGAGAGTGTCGGACGCCAACAAAATCAACTTCAGAGTCGACCAGTACATCATAGACTACCACGGCTTCAACATCACCTTCTTGATGCTCCCCTTGCAGTCCAGCCTGCCCAGGATGTGCAGTCTACATCACTGCACTTACCTTGGAAACTGTATGGTCACTGCAGATTACAGGTAACTTCTCTGGTGTAACATAGATATAGACATAGCCTATACATCATTGATAACATTGACAAAGACATTGAGATGTATCTTGAAAAACCGTTACAGATATAGTCTCCGATAAAGCGTGTTTCTAGACTATGCCTCTACTGCCAGTACTATGTTTTGTTCGTATGTTATTAAGAGTTCCCTTAAGCTCATTAGGACTCATTTGTAGAATTCATCCGTTTCATTAGCCTTGAAATATAGAGAGATTGTGTGGGATTGCCCAACCGCCTTCACATAAATTCAGGTACCCATTTAAAACTGGGTGGACTTGGGGGGGGGGGGGAGCCTTTCACCAAGACCTAAAAAAATCCCGAGTGTCTCACTGTTGTTCGAACCCGGGACTCCCTCCGTTCGACAGTCGAGCTCTCTACACCACACGACCACCCGTCCCCTTAAGTCGTATGCAGTGATATATTAATCGTTAATGATATTCATTATGGGATGAATAATTAATTAGTAAACATTCGTACATCTGTAACGATGATCACAGTCAAATTGAGACTTTGGGATTCATCAGGTTGATTTTGTGGTTAAGACATGAAAAAAAAAGTCTCTGGTCCAGTAGCGTAGTGAGGGGGGAGGGGGGGCAAGGGGGCATCATGCCTGGGCACTACTCACAAAGGGCGCCAAATGTTATATTTTACATATAATATTATATGGTTTTCGAATGGGGGGGGGCGCTAAAGAGGTATTGTGCCCCGGGCGCGAGTTAAGCTCACTACGCCAATGCTCTGGTCTCAAGGATTAATACGGACAATGGTCAGTTGCTGCGTAAAAACATTTAGAAATTTATTCTTGGCTACTCCTTTTGGCCAAGTGTGTGTGTGTGTGTGGGGGGGGGGTGAAGACAAAAATAACAGGTAAACACGAGTGCAGGGTCATGGGTCATAATAATGTGAAAGAATTAAGTATGATTGCTTTGTCTGGAGGTCGTAAATGGTTGGGAGGGGGCGGGGAGAGTTAGTTTCAACACAGAGCGCTTGACTTAGAATTTAAAATGGAAAGTGAGTTTATTGCCTGAGTAAACAACAGCTGAATAATTTGTTACAAAGTGAGTTCAACGATAGAGTAAACCACGCCTGAATAACTTGTTGAAAGTACACAACATGATTCTTACAGTGAACTGCATTAGAACTGTTTCATTAATTAAAGACATTTGGACTCAAACTTCAGACATTATCGGTGTAATTGTTAAGGCCTGTTGTAAAAAAAAAATAGAAAGTGAATTTAACACAGTTGGCTTTCAACAGCTTTCACTCACATTTCAACAGAGGCTTAACTGAATGAAGCCTTAGTTGAATATAAAAGAGATGCATTAAATTATCCTGGATCTAGTTACATATGGGAGTCTAATACAATTTTATGCACCAAGGGGCATAATCTTAGTTGTGTGAAGAGTTGTGTGGTTTACCAGCTGCCCGACTTGCATAAAAAGGTTTAGGTTTGGTTAGAGCAGTCGATAGCTCAAGTTAGCAGGACATTCCTTATGTTAAATTCGACCTGAAAGAAACAAATATTAAAAGTGAATTAAATGAAGCGTTGAACACTGCCTTGATTGGTAGCAGACAAATGACTTTACTTTCATAGTATTAAAATATCGGCAATTTATTATGAATTATGCAAATAAAGATGTTTATACACATATCTGCGTAACCACAAAATATAAATTATACAGAATGTGCATCGTCAATATAATTTGGCATCTCCAAAAGCCGCCATATTTGTTGTTATTGTGTTATCGTGTATCAATATTTATGTGCAACACTTCTAAAATGAAAAAAACAACACAAATGATGGCTTTTTTATGTCATTAATAAAGGCCTGTTTAAATAGTGATGCGTTTTATTTTATATATATATATATATATATATATATATATATTGTGTGTGTGTGTGTGTGTAACTGTTGAGATATATGGAGATAGGGACACGACAAAAATACCATTGTCATCGGATTGTCAAAGGAATCATTTAAGCTATCCACGAAACGGGTTCCCTGTCTGTAGCGTTCATGAAGTCAGCTTGAAACACTGCCAGGAAAGAAAGTCGTTGGTTAAAAGTTTCGTATGTGCCATTACGATGTTATATTTGTTATGTTTGGTGCGCTTTAGTACATACTGTAGATGGGAAAAGAACATGGATGTTGAGACGAGTTTATGGAGTTGACAGTTGAGAGATGGGCTATGTGCCAGTATATTGTAATAAATAATGTGGATGAAGAATCAGCTGTGTGCCAGACGCCAGAGTATTATGCTTATGGCAATGATATATTAAAATATTATACTGATGATAACGGTCCTGGAAAAGGGGGTTGGGGGTGGGGGAGGGGTTGAAAGTTTATCAGAAAAATGGATCTTAAAACCGGATGTTAAAACCGGAGGCTCGCATTTATACATTTACATGTGTTTGGATTTCAAATTACACGTATTAGTTGACATCATCACCAGATGACTCTTGACTTACTAAATTCAGGGCATGATATCTGTATTTAAAGATTATACGTCAAGAAATGTTAAGACAGGGCACGATTTGGATGAGGGGTGGTCGCACTCAATGAGAGTCACACTATTGTTTCACTATTCCTAGTATAAAGAGCTAACAGCAAAGTCGATTTTAACAAGATTGAGAGCAGACATTAAAAAAAAAATTATTCATTGGGAGCCGCTCTAAATTCAACGTATATCCGAATGTGCCCCCCCTTCCCCCAGAGCCGCCTTTGACGACTATATATCACACTTTAGTAATGTTGAGTGAGGGAGGCCGGTGTGTATGTGTAACCATTTCTCTTTTTTTTTTTAATATCTTGTGGATTCAAAGTTTGTAAAAATAATCGATGGAATCATTTATCTCTTGTGCAGTAGAGTTACAAGTAACATGCCGCCCCCCCCCCCCCAGGCTAACTCTAAAAATGCTGCTGCTTTACGTTTATTGAAGAGGTTTTTAGAATATTATTTGTACACTAGTGAAGCTGGCTGAACGAAATCCGGCAGATGGATAACAAAGAAACATACAAAATACTGCCATAGAAAAGAGCATGTGGCCTATTTTTTGCCATGAGCTATGAACAGAAATAACAAAGAAAAGTAAGAAATACAACGCATATGATATGAAAACTACCTGAGGGGGACACACGGGTTTAGTCGATCATGTATTTAAGGATGTCAAGTAACAGCAAATGTCTGTTATTTCCTCCATTTAGTTAATTGTCCATATATGGTTACTTGCCACATGCAATTTTCATAACACATACATTGACTTGACACAGTGGGTTACTTTAAACATGCCCACTTAACACATTCAGACATGAGATCCACTGATGTCAATCAATCATTCGTCAAGTTTTCAATTGATTTATTCTTTGAATTATTTCAGTACTTATCACTGCGAATGCTTTCCAGAGTTCTGGGGCACCCAGTGCACCAGGGGCCCGCTGTGTGACCCGGCCTCGGGCAAGAACATTTGTTTAAACGGAGGAGAATGCACGTAAGTTATGGGCATTTCCAATGTCTATTTATAATTTTTTTATCATATCACATGGTTGTCATTACAGTTTTGTTCTATTTTTAAACCCTCTTTCAAATGTCTTGGTTCAACTTGGTCGTTTGTCTCAGTTCTACAGCAATTAGGGACAGTGTTGTTTGGTTCAAGTTTTGTCGTTTGTCTCAGTTTTACAGCAATTAGGGACAGTGTTGTTTGGTTCAACATTTGTCGTTTGTCTCAGTTTTACAGCAATTAGGGACAGTGTTGTTTGGTTCAACTTTTGTCGTTTGTCTTAGCTTTACAGCCATTAGAGACAGTGTTACCCAGTCATGATATTCATGTCTTTGGGGGCCAGTGCAAGTGGACTTGTCAAGGTATCCTGGTCGGGGGGGGGGCAGCCACTGTGGAAACATTTTATTCAATTATTTATTTTCCTTTAACGAAACCTGTGCAGATGCGCAAATTGCCGAGTGATGTTGACCGCTCGACTATCGACTTCAGAGTCCTGGGTTCGATCCTCGGTAAGAACCAATAGAATATTTCAAGGTCCTGGTGAAAGCTTGTAAAATACCCCTCAAGTTCACTCAGCTTTATTTAGTACTTACTTAAAATTAAAGAAGTAAAGGCGGCTGGGCGTTGTAGTTACCTCACTATCCCCTTACATGCCCATGTTACATAAACGGTTGAATTCTACACTTCATCCGCCTCAATGACCCTTCAGGGCTAAATGGAAATTTACTTTCTAAACACAGGAATGGGGAAGAGAAGCCCCCAGATGTCATCATCTGCATGAGGCCCTATATCTTCTGGCTGCGACACTACCACGACCCAACTATTCTGCCGCCGTTGTTGTGAAGTCATTCGAACACACTTTTAAATGAAGTGTCTATCATATTAAAAAAAACAACAACTGTCTTGTTGATAACTAATCACCAAACATAAACGACATTTGATAGCTGCTGGCTAATTGTTATCGGGTCACTCGCTACGCACCATACGACCACCACACCATTAACTCATAATTAATTCGATCGGTCAAGACGGCAATTAATGCATAATTTGTTTTTTTGGACAGATGGAAATGTCAGGCCGGTTGAGGGTCGCGGTGGTTGACACTGGAGAGGCAACAGCTGCCTGAGGTTTGAAAACATAATCACAGACAGTGATTCTCAACTAGTTTGTACAGATGTTCCGTGAATTCACTTAAAGTGTTCGCCAATATATATATATATATATATATATATATATATATATATATATATATATATAAACAAGCTGTACCCTGCAAAAACCTTTGCATAGAGTTATATCCCCTTAGGTTTGATCAGCAGACTAAGTTATTTTTTGGTTTCGGGCAGATCCGATTTTTTTCATGATTGTATCACAATTTAAAGATGCAATATGTTGTAGAAATGCAAAAATAAAATAAAATAAATATTTAAATGGAACTATTTCACATTTTGGCCTTTGGGTCGCATGTTAAAAAACCATAGAAACTATTCAACACTGTAGATTTTTTAAAAACATGAATCGAATCGAGACGCCGGCAAGACGCCATTTTGGTTTCCGCTTTCGATTTAACGCAGAACCCAAATCGCTATTATATATATATATATATATATATATATATATATATATATATATATATATAAATGTACATTGTCTGTATAAGGGAGACCACCAAACTTGCACCAGTAAAACACACGTTGCAATTCATTTTTTCTGTTTCACTTTCAAGATCTAGATATTTAAACGTCTCAATTTAAATAATAGACAATTTATCAAGAGCGCACAAATCAACATACTGAAGAAAACACTTTCCTTGTTCGGGGATATAGTTAAATTCCCAAATCTCTTTAAACCAGGTGAATTTCAATGAAAAATTGCTGAATTGTCTTTTCTTTTCCTAGAGTATACTGCGGCATAGATTCCATAGGCTTCGCTTGATGTCTATCACTTGCGAACAAACACACATCTAATTAATTTAGATATTTTAGGTAAATGATGATCAAAAGAAATGTTGTTGAATAGAAAAATAATTTACATAAATTTAGCATGTTGTCTTTTTGATCATTACTTAAGATATTTTTTAATGCAAGAACCTATTTTAGTTATGATTATTATGTTTTTTTTTTCAAATATAATTTTATCATTATTTGTTTCATTTCTCATTTAAATTTTTATAATTTAAGGGGAAAATGGAGCATAACTTTAAAAAACAACCAAAATAAACTGACGTCATTTACCTTATTTAATAGGCCTAATGTTTTCTAAAAATAATTCAACAGCTTTAAAGTTTACTTTCAGAACTCTTGCAGAGATTAGGTTACAAACTACAAACTGTGTGTGTGGGTTGTATTTGCAGACGATTAAATGTGAAACCAAGATTATCACATAATAAAAAAAACCGACTTTGTTCGCTATGAAAAATTTATTTTAATGATTGCAATTGCAAGGTATTGCTAAATCCGCTACAGACTGTATTACAATGATTGTAGTAGCAAATGATACAGATAAATACGCTACAGACTGTATTACAATTATTGTGGTAGCAAGTTACATCTAAATATGCTACTGACTATATTACAATGATTGTAGTAGCTAGATACATCTAAATACGCTACAGAATGTATTACAATGATTGTAGTAGCTAGATACATCTAAATACGCTACAGACTGTATTACAATGATTGTAGTAGCTAGATACATCTAAATACGCTGTACTACAAGCTTTATAACCCTACAAGAAACAATCCATTCAATCAAACATTTTTTAAACAATCTTTTTACTGTTGTTTTTGTTTTATTTCTTTATCTTGAACCTGATCTGCATATTAAATACATTGCATGCAGACCGGATATGAACGAACCACGGCCGGACTAATCTCCACTCCTCACAGTTCGTTTTCACATCAATGACGTTTACATTAAATTTTTCTCAATTCATATAAACACTCCATCCATCCTTCTGCCTTTGGTCAGGCCTTTTTTTGTATCAAATAAAAAAAATCACTGTGGTCCGCGGTTCCAAAGTTTACCCACCTCTGATGCAGACATTGGATTTATAGACATGTGTTTTGTTCGAATCTCATCTAACGTTGTATTCTTCAGAGAAGAAAAAACATCAACTAGGAGTGGGGTGGGGGATTGGGGGGGTATAGATTTCTCGCGAACCGATTATGAAAAAGTAGAATTACATAGTTTAAACGGATAGTCCAAAAAAATAAATTAGTTACGTTACTTGTAAAATTTTCTTAACGGTTGCCCCGCAAATGTGTAATTAGCGGTAGGAACGATGCGTTCTCCGTGCCCCAATAATACTTGAATAGTGAAAATGCCACCCCTGGGTGGGGTGGGCCTGGGAGGGGGGGCTAACAGCCTCCTCACGTCACTGGTTTCCTGCCACTATTATAACAACGGTCCTGTAAAGATGTAGTATGAAATCATTTTTTTTTTGATGGAATGCATCGATCACAATAGAATTCTTGTCACGGCCATGCTAATCGGTACTTCCAGACTAAAAGGGGAAATATTCCGTCTTATAGTACGTGCATATCGCTGCCAAAAATTTCTCAGTTACCAGGTTTCACCGACGAAACGGGGTTACCGACGACAGCGTGATATATACATACCACCGTTCCATCAACAAAACTGTGTTATCTATAACCGCTTGACATCAACTGTAGTGTGCTCGCAACAAAGGGTTAACATTTGCAGCAGATTATCAACAACAATATATTCACTTAATTAATTAATATATAAATTAAGTGTCTCTTCTTTACCTACCTGCGTCCTAACACCGGACACTCATTCAAAACAGGTACACGCTTATGCAATATATATATTTATATACTTGCTGTGTACATTAGGGTGGAGGGAAAAAAAAAATTCTAATTTATTGTGTGTGTGTGTGTGTGTGTGTGTGTGTCTGTCTGTCTGTCTGTCTGTCTGTCTGTCTGTGTGTAAACATACCATTGGCCAGACGGCCCACTAATGTATTGTCTGTTTGTAGTAACAATGTTACAAGAACATAATTTCATAAAAGAACTATTAGTTCCCAGGGGCCTCATGCAGAACTCTTCTTTGTTGGTGGACTGTGTGTGTGGGGGGGGGGGTTAGAGGAGTCCTGATCACGTGATATCCGTTATTTAGTATGTATTAGCATAAAGCCTGGTGTTAGTCACGTGACGACAGTTTTAGTTCCACTACCCACCATAGTAAGAAAAATTTCTATAAAAGAAGGAGAATGATAGCGTCATTAAATATATATATATATATATATATATATATATATATATATATATATATATATATATATATATTAGGGTGGGGCAAAAACTGACAAATTTTGGAGTTAAGGTCTCAGACAAACCTAAATCAGTGATCCATATGAAAGTAAAATCGTAGACAAAAACAATTTTATTTTCTGTATAACCGTTTTCTAACAACTCTGTCTTTTAAAAAACGCAATTAAATGTGCTCTGAAAATATAACGCTGCTGAACAGAGGGAATTATTAACAATGTTAATGGTTCTTAAAATCAAACAGAACATATTCAACAACAACAACCTCTAGTAAAATAAAAAAAAAAACAAATTTATTTGCAACAGTACAGCAGTTCAAATGTGAAATTAGTGCAGAAAGTCTGCCTTTGTTTCTATTGTTGGCACGTCCGATTTTGATTTCTATCTTTGAATAATAGCACCATGGCGTGTATCATGTCAGTATACTTTGCCACAAACTGCTGTGACATCCTTGATGTTTCTTTCAACAACTTGCGAATGGCATGGAAAGTGAGGTAGAATCACCTGGCCGTAACTGGCAATATCTTTGGCAGTGATGTCCTGCAGCAGTGGAGGTGAATCAAACTCGACCAGTTCTCATGCGAATTAATGTACGACTCAGCTGAAAAGTTTATTTTAATACTGTTCTTGTCAAAACAACGAATCCTACACGTGTCACTTGAGTGACTATTTCGAGCCAGCAACACTTTTTCGTATGCACATTTTCTAATATTTTCGTCTTTGTCGCCAACAGCCGCCAACAAGATATTTTCTGGATGGCAAAAGTAGCTGTTGTTTTGAAGCAATGGAGCCGCGACAGCCTGATAATTTGTGTCAAGTTTTTGGCACAGTGAAATCATGAAGAAGAAGTTCTTGGCTCCATCCTGGCAGCTTGGATGAGATTTAATGCAAAACAATGATGGAACATACAATTTCAGTATGAATTTCATAATTCGTTGAAGGTCGGCAGAAGGACTTTGTTCGGAGGCATACAACCTGAGTATGCGGTTAGCTTTAGAACCATCTGGCATGACTGATTGTCCCAGGTTGGGCAGTCTCTAAGTATGAGATGTAACTCTGACCAGCGCTGCAACCACTTTGAATAAGTAGACACATTTTCAGTAAATACTGCTGATCTGTACTTAGATCTTTCATCACCTCGTCTTCAACTTCAACAACAAAACCTGATGATAGATTTCTGCTGGGTATCAAATTCCAGCATGCTCGCTATCTGTCCTTCTGAAGTCTTTGGACCAGTGGTCTTCCCATCAACGATTTCTGTTAGCTTTCTTAAAGGCCATTCGTTGGCATGCAGTAAACAAACCAACCACTGAAGTGGCCTTCGTAGCTGAAGTTCAAGTTGTCGGATTACACCATTATGTTTACCAGTATTTATTGGTGTTCCATCACAAACAACTGCTTGTAAAGTTAGTTCCGACTTGCTGCTTGTAACCACTGACATAATTTCTCTGGAAATGTCCTTGGTCTTTCCTGAACAACATATTCAACATAGCTGCGGGTAGGAAATGATACTAAGACGTAGTGCTCTTCTTTGACTTTGCGACGAGTAGACCCAGTATGCTTAAGAGTGACATCAATCTTGCCATCAGAACCGAGACAAACAATTCCTTCACTTTCTTCTTTGTGATCCTGAACTGACTTCTTCCTCCAAGCATCCCTTTGACGGCGCAGCTTGCTGGGGTGCAAAGCACTTTTTAAATAGATAATAACAAGTGGACATTCGTCTTTTATATTTTTTCATTAATTTTACCGTCATTGGAAATTTTTTTTACGGGGCATTAGAAGCGGCACATTTTAATACCCACAAATATTTATAGAAAAAATATAATAAAAATTCAAAAAGCTTACATAATAATAGTAATGTAAACAGTTATCATTTAGCTGTACAATTATACCAAACATAAATTATTATAACTATTCTAGATGCATTTCGTTAATATTAGTTGGCGCTTTAGGGGTTAATATTCATAAAATGTACTATAAAAACTGTCTTTTACAAAGTTGCGACCCCTAGACATGAAAATAACACATGAACATGAATTGTTAAATTGATCACTAGATGAGGAAGCATCTATTTATAATTGTCTGACAGAGACAACAGCAGTTTGCCCCACCCTAATATATATATATATATATATTAGGGTGGCTCACTTTATAATGGAAAAAAATAAAGTTGATTTTTTATCATGAGTATTTTAGTTTTCTGGTTCACTGTGATTTTAAACATGTAATTACCAAATTTCACACAATTTGGGCTCCTATAAATACAGCCTCAGCGCATTTGTTATCTCGTGTTTTATGGTATTCGGTAGTAGCATTAAATGAAAATTTTGCAAGTTTAAGATGCTGTTTTTTTAGATACAAAGAACAATTACCCGGTATATTACACAGTAGGAATTAAACAGTAAAATAAAACTAGTTACATGACACATTAACCTGAATGTGTTGAGAGTCGTTCTAAGTACGCCATTCAAAAATACACTTTAAAAGTTTTTTAGTCTGTGCTTTCTGATACTTGAAGGTCTTCAAGTTGCGATCTCTTCAGCACAGTTGATTTTTTTTTGCATCTGGAAACTCTTTGCCATGCTGTTCAACAATGTGGAGCAAATATTGTTTTTCCTCCTCTGATTTGGTTGAATGATCACGCCAGTGCAATTCCCCGCTCGGCACAGTCATGGACAACTTTCAAAAAAGAAACCACTGCTCTTGCCTTCTAAAAGGATGGAGTTTGTTGCCAGGTGAAAGCATCAGTCATGAGAACATTTGAGGGAAGTAGAAGAGCATTTAAGAAGAGCAGCGATGATGAGGTCACAAAATCCTTTAATGTCACATTATGAAGTGCTGAAGGATCATTTGTGCTGCGGATGCACCTTTCTTCTTTCTGATCTTCAGAAGATTTCTCATGAATTTTCTCAAGCAAGCAGCAAGGCTGTTTTTCTCATCCACTGAGACACGTTTAGAAAAGAGAACCAGAGGAATGAGTTCTGCACTAAGGTCAATGCAGTCTGAGAAATGGAGGGAGAAACATTCTTATAATCAATAAGAAGCTTGAAGAAATCCAGATCATTCAGAGGCTGGAATGGAACACTGAATCCAAGCTTAAATGTAAACCAAGGATTCAAAGATACCAAATTCTGCAATTGATTTGTCTTCATGCTTAGTCAGCTCGAATTAATGACGGAAGAGATAAATCTTCATGATGTAGATTATTTTAGACATCCACCTTGCATGGTGATAAGCTCCTGGAACACGTAAACGCACCCTAAGGGAAAGGGGAATTACTCCCAGGAAGATGAGATGCAGAGTCCAGAGGTGTGCGGATCTTGAAATTTAGCGTCCGCGTCCGTCCATGGATTTCTATGGTAACGCTAAAGAAAATTATTAAAACATGAAGTAAAAAACAACACAAGATTTTTTTATTCAACTGTAAGCAAAACATAAAGTTTTAAAAGATTCAAACATTAAACGGTAATATTAAAAACTGAGGAGAAGAAAATGCAGCATAGGCTAGAGCAAGGGCGCGAGGATCCGCGTCAATCCGCGAGTCCGCAACTTAACCATACGAAGCGTCCGCTGTCAGTCCGTGGATTCGGAAAAGTATGCGAATCTGCGTCCGCAAGCGGACGCGTCCGCTGTCTGCTCATCTCTGGCAGAGTCAGAAGTACTTTGTAATCTTCGCGTGGCAAATATCTTGAGTTGTCTTTCATTTGGATGATATTTTAACAAAATGTGATGACTTCTTTTAATGGCTTGAGATTTTGCTCCAGTCAAACATCGTGGCATATACGGTACTAAATTCTGCCTGTCTTATTTTTGGCCAAAACATCTTAAAGCTTGAATAGCAGCACACCCGGTCCAGTTGTACTACCCCCAAATTTCTTATTGAAGACGGCTGTGTTTGTAAACATACCATTGGCCAGTAGGCTCAATTAGGGGAAGTACCTAGCTCAATAAACATTGGCATGTACTATGGACAGTATACAAGCAAAGAAATAGGTCATGAAAAAATTGTACCAACTAATAGCCAGACGGCTGTGTTTGTAAACATACCATTGGCCAGTAGGCTCAATTAGGGGAAGTACCTAGCTCAGTGGACATTAGTATGTCCTCATGAAAAAATTCTACCGAATGTCAACCAGACGGATGTGTTTGTAAACATACCATTGGCCAGTAGTCCAAGTTAGGGGAAGTACCTAGCTCAATAAACATTGGCATGTCAACTGGACAGTATACAAGCAAAGAAATTGTTCATGAAAAAATTGTACCAACTAACTGCCAGACGGCTGTGTTTGTCAACATACCATTGGCCAGTAGGCTCAATTAGGGGAAGTACCTAGCTCAATAAACAGGAGTTGTGTCAACTTCTATGCCAGTTAAATGAACAACACTTTTCGACCTAGCAGTCATAACTAAATGAATGACATTTATATAGCCGCAAAATTTGATCTTTATTTTTCTAACTAAAGTGAAATGCACAGGTTAAGCTGGCTATTTATATGAAAATCAAAACTTCTAGAGATTTCTAGAATTTCCAGGAATCTTCTCAAGTTTTCCACGTTTTTCTAGAAGCTTCTAGAACCTTCTAGAGATTTCATAGAACCTTTCAGAACCTTCTAGAATTGTAAAGATTTTTTTTTAATTTTCCTGAGGGGAGGGGCTGTGCGGTTTGGGGGGGGGGGCTGTGCGGAGAGTTTTATATAAGAAAAAATTGGAACACAATGATAAAGAAGTATGTTTTATAATAAAATTTGATTTTTATAATTAATTGGGGGGGCGCTGCAGCCCCCCTAGCCACCCCCCCCCCCGGCTACGGCCTTGATATATATATGAATGCTCTCGTACAGTCAATAACTGTTTAGTTTGTTGTTGTTGTTGTTGCTTTACAATACTGTATATAACATATGGTAGATGAGAGTCGTAAGGGGTAAATTTTTCTTTTATATGTCAAAGGCCGTTCAATAAGTCTTTATATAAAAATTGTTTAAATAAAAGTAATAAATTGTACAAAAAAAACGAGCTTATTGGAAACCAAACTTAATTCATTGAAGAGCTGCATACTGTTATTTAATATTTGAGGATCGGAGATGGATTCGAGATTTTGTTTGTTATATAGGTAAGGAGACTCGTTGATTTTTTGTTATATTAGTCAAATTAAAGATCTATTACAACAAGAGAGCTACACTTTGAAGTTTGTTATTTAACGGTGTATTTGTGATGGGGAGTAGTACTATTACTCTGTGCAATACAAAATTGTTCATAAATTTAGATGTTTTCTCATATTATAATGTCAAGCTTCGCTTAAAATATAACAAATGTTCTCCATTGCTAAAATAACGACATTGTATCTCCTGCTGTAGAATACGTCCTAACAATGACATACATCCTGACAACTATCCAACTGAGTAAAGCAAACCTAACAACCGCGTCTCTCATGTTTATTTATTACAAATAACTTTAACCTGTACCTGGCTGGCTTTCCCTGAGGGCTGCAGTCCATGAATAAATAACCAGTCCCTCAATTAACCTCAAATTAGTATGCGAAAAAGAAAATTAAGAGATAATAAATGACTAAATGGAGATTCGATATCTCGAGTCTGAAAGTGAAACAGTCCAGGTGAAGCACTTCTCATAACGTAAGTAAAGTGAAGTTCCTAAAGGGCCTTTGGCGAAGATTAGTGTGGATTGTAACCGCTGTATATACAAAAAAAATATTGTGTGGTTAGCGCCACACCCAGCTGCCTTTACTTCCCCAACTTACAGTCAGGTACCCATTTAAATTGAGTGAAATTGAGGAATATTTAATCAACTTTCACCAAGATATGAAAAAGATTCCCTTGGTGAGCCACCGAGGATCGAACCGGGGACTCTTCAGGAATTTTTAAAATGCCGCCAATTGTGTTATTTTCTTTGTTTTTAAAACGATGCAGCATCTAAATATTAGCACACAAATATGGCGGCTTCCGGGGAGGTCTTTTTAAACTGACAACGCCCATTTTGTATAATTTATATTCTGTGATGAATATACCCGTGTTTGTGTGTGTTTGTGTGCGTAAAAGCAAGTGTCTGTATGAGTGTGTGTATAATCAAACACATGTCTACACAGTATATTTCGCTTGTTACAATCAGTGACCTTCTGTTTCCCCCAGGTACGTGTTTGGCTCCCAATTCAACGCCTGCGAGTGTCCACCGAACTATTCGGGTGTTCTGTGTGATATTCCTTTCATAGCGTCCAATAAAAAGGGTAAGGAAAAAAATCTGTTAAAAAAGTGTAGTTTAAATTATCAGAAAAAGTATACACAATACTTTTATAGGAAATATACTACATATATACTGAGTGTTGTTTTTCTTTTCGTAAATTAACTTTTCTATTTATTCTATTTTAGTATAATTTAAAAAAAAAAAAGGAAAGGAAGGGGGGGGGGGCGGGAAAAAATATATAAAAATCCAACGTCTTAAATATTTTTCTAGAACTAACAAGAAAAAAAAAACGAACAATCTTAGTGACAGTATAACACCGTCACAAGATGATCGTAAGATGCGTACTAATGCGGAAAGCGTTGTCACAGAATGAAATAAAATGACTGGGTAGAGAGCCATTCTTGAGGAAGGGGAGGGGGGGCGGCAGTAGACATGCACACCGGAAGCCCCCCCACCCCACCCCCCCCATTCTTTGGCCATGTACGTAGAATTATTACTAGAATGCCGCGAAAAAGAAAAAAAAAGTAAATTACTAAGGCACCTGGGCGCTACTCACAAAGGGGCGCCAAATGGTATATTTTACATATAATATTATATGGTTTTCGAATGTGGGGTGGGGTGGGGCGCTGAAAATGTATTGTGCCCCGGGCGCGAGTTAAGCTCGCTACGCCAATGTAAGGCACTGAAAAATTCTTTACCACTTGTAACTCTTGCTGAGTTGTTGTTTTTTTTTTTTAGAATGATGAATCATCTCCTCATGTGTTTTTTGTTTCTACAAAATAGACCAGTGATATATATATATATATATATATATATATATATATATATATATATATATATATATATACATGTAATTGCTGGCATCTCAGGCTGGGGTCATACTAGTGACACAAAAATCGTGAAACTAATGGCATTGTTCTTATAACACATTTAACCCTCGTGTCTGTATTAGATACACAACATTTGTATGTCGTGTTGCCTGTTGTTTTACAATTAATGTGTAACGAAGTTTTTTTGGCCGCGTCCCATCTTGTCTAGTGATACAAAATGGCATATTTGCATAATTATAGAATGTAGTTTAGTAAAACTGAACGGGCGAGAAAAAAATGACAGATAGATGCATACATAATAAATAAGAATATTTTATAATTTAAAGGAGTATTGCCGGTGTCACCTATGAAAGAATAAATTTCGTTTACATTATAGCATTCTTGCTGTTTACATTAATCGTGAAAAAAAAAAGTGGCTGCTTTCACTTTTTCTGATACAGATGTTGTTTTGTTTTTATCTCTTTTGAAAAATGTGTGTATTAACTTTTTGCAGGGAAACTGTCATCTGCACCTTCTTATTCCAGTGATGTAGACTTTTGTGATACTGGAACTCTTCAAGAAAACAGGAACACAAATAGTACTGATGAAGGTTGTATGCACGCATTGAAAAGAAAAAAAAAATAACTTCATTTAAAACAATCAACCACAACTGAGCCTGCATGCAGGGGCGGATCTATACAACTTTGACAGGGGGGGGGGGCAAAACTGTTTTCATTGTTGAAAATTGGTCTTAGAACAAAAAAATATTTCGATAATTTAATGATGTATTACCTAAACTTGCGTCAACGGGGGGGGGGGGGGCATGCTAAATCCGCCCCTGCCTGCATGTAGACCAGTGCTTCACAAACTTTTTGAAGTCACGGCCCCCCTCGGAACGTCAATCAATATGTCGCGGCCCCCTATTTTTTTTTTTTTTGGTTTAGGTTGCTTAAATTTATAATTTTAAACTTCTATATTCAAACTTTTACTAGTCAATACATGCTTTTTCTAATGTTAACAATGAAAGAGTGAAAGGATGCAACATATAAAATAAGATAAACTAGATTTTATTTTAAACATATATTAATACTATTTACATACAATACATTAGGTTAATTATATTTTATGTGTCACATTTTCCGAAATTCCACGGCCCCCCTCCGGACAGTCCACGGCCCCCCTGCGTTTTGTCTGCCCCCCCTGCTTATTTGCTCTACTTAGTAAAATATATTACATGCCCCCCTGCTATTGCCTGGCCCCTGCTGTAGAATGTTCACGCTACGGGGCTGTGTATGATATTAATATTTAAATCCTGGCTGGTGTTTTAATGGTAATTGTTTATTGTCTTTTTTTTCAGAACAGTTTAGAATATTTGTGCATCTGAATATCTTAGATGGCAATTTATTAGAGGATCAAATGTCGGATTTTGAATCCTACAGAGAGCAACTGATGGATCACGTGAGTTCAGTGTTAAAACTACATGCACTTTAAATTGCACGATGTTTATTTGCTTCGCGGAACAATACCGGGAATTTATTTATTTATTTGACTGGTTGGAGTGAAAAATTTCTCATGATGTATATAAAAAGAATGTTATTGGATGACTGGGTCAGATCGCCTGGGGGGGGGGGTACTTAAGAGAGGTCAGAAAAGGAAAAGGGAGTGGGTAGGTTTTTGATGTGTTGAGACAGTTGGCTATTAGTTGTGGAAGAAAAAAGAGGCTAGTTGCTAGAGTTCAGCTAAGTAGTTGTGTACAGTTCAATTCATTCATGTGTAGTTGCCTGTTTATGAAGATTAAAGATATATATTTCAGGACAGGAGTTATTATTGTTATGGAATGAGAGAGCTATGTAAGAAATCCCCATTTCATCTCAGATATTCCACACACAAAACCATGCACAAACCTATATACGCCACAAGACAACATTATGGCACTCTTGCATGAAAAAAGTCGTGAAAAAATCAAGTAAACTCTTTGGCTTCTTTGGAAACAATAAAATGGTGGAAGACAAATGTTTTATAAACCGCCATAACTTTCTAAACAACTGCGATTATTAAGATTTGTTTACAAATAAAATTTGCGTTTGTTTAAAAGCCACTATCTTTCCACATTTACATATTACGATAGTTTTAATGTGTTTAATTTTTTACTAAAAAAATATTGGTGTTTTAAAACTGAAGTAACATCTAAATTGAGCTAAGAAAGCATTAAAACATTTTCTTCAAATTTTATATGGATAAGTAAACTTATGAGTGCTCTGGTTAAATTAGATTCGTAAAATTTTATTGCTGTATCTTTGATAGTTGATAAGTCCTAGTGATTGTAAATTCAGGGTTGCATAAAAATGAAGAAATTATGAAAATGAAAGTCTAAACCTAATTGCTGCCAATAATTGGCCCAATTGAATTGCATTATAAACAGGCAATGACCACTGAGGACTATAGTTCTTTATTGAATATCTATGTTCCTTACCTACAAGGTGAGGGGGGGGGGAGGTCGAACTGTGTAGTACACCTTAATGAGGGTTCTGAATGAAAACCCAGGTAATTTTCCCAGGCCCTTGTGAAAGTTGTTTAAAAGCCCTCTACTATATCATATATGTCAACCCAGCTTTAAATGGAAACCTGACTTTAGCTGGGAAGTAATGGTGGCTGGACATTGTGCTAGCCACACAATCCCTATATATGTAGTGACCAGAGAAATAGATGAGCTCTACAATTCATCTGCCCTAAATGCACCTAATATAAATAAAATATACAAACTTTCACATCAGTTTTTCTGCAAAAAACTGATTTTTCTTGAAAATTCTAATCAAATCTACTCAATTTGTTTTACATATTGTGAAAAATCTGTGCTTTCTAGATAATTTTTTAAAGAATGGTCTATTTGAATTGTATTTAAAAAAAAAACTTGCTTTCTTTTCACTGCCGCATTCTTAATGTTGCCAAGTAAAATTCCTTAAAGTATACTCTGGAAATTATATTAGTTGATTTATAAATTTTAGCTTTATACCTCCAACTCTGATAGATGCCACTAAATTCACTGAATATGTTGATTATTCTCAATAAATTCTGTATTATTGTTTAATAAATGGATGCTATTTTCAAATGCATAATAAAAGATCAATATATTCACAAATTTTACCTTCCTACAGGGTTCCCAGTGGTTAGAGAAGTCTGAAATTCATGCAGGAAAGAATTTTATTATTACTAGCATGAAGTAAGTTTAAATTAGAACTCTTTATCTATTTATTAAAATACCTGGGTTTTTTTTTTTAATAGTGTATTACTTCTTAAGTCCTGACTCAACAAAAAAAAACTATCTTGTGTGATTTCTTTTACTTGAACACATTTCCTACAAAGAACTTAAGAAATATCTTTTATTTTTACATATGTTCTCATAAAAGTAAGAGATTTCCTTAAAGAACCTATGATGCTTATCACGATGAATGAGTTCACCTGTTTCTGTAGCCAAGGAATTTTGTGGGACTAATATAGTCCCCATCATTAAGAAGGGTGAACCTGGGTTTGAACCAATAATTATCACAGTGCAGTTATGTGATCTACCACAAGTGGTGAGCTAACCATTAAGCAAACCTGCCTAGTGACTATTCCGCCCCATTAGATGTAAACTTCGTGGGGATTCACAGTTGTTTTATTGGTTAAAAATTCAAGGTAAAGCGACTTACAGTCGGGCCCTGGTTGCATGGTGGCAACTACTAATAATTCCAGACCCATTAAAAAAAAAGGTTCTGCTTCTGATATACTAAATCTGATATTTCCAATTCTTCCCGATTCTGATTTATCAGACCATCACAATGGTAATAATTAATAATTTGCTTAAGTTTTTTTTATTGAACATGTAAGTGAAAGTAATGATTCAATGAAGTAACCAGTGCTAAAGAAGATTTTTTCAATTAAAATGCTTCTTAGCGGAACTATTAGTTGTATGCAGTAACCATGTATCTCTCAATTAAATCAAAATTTTCTTTATCTACTAACTCTAGAAAGTAACAATGGATTAGAAATTTTCTTAAAAATACTTTCCAGTGGAAACACCTTCCTATGCAGGAACCATGTATCTCTTAATCCTAAATCAAATTTTTTATCCTTCCTGGAATACTTTTGTAGCTCCCCCTCTTACATCATAGCCAAAGCTTTAGAGGTCTTGTGGCTTTGGAAGTCTTGTGGCTCAGCATGGGCCATAACCTATGCCTTTCTACATTCTCTATGTTTTGCACTTAAGTGATGATGTGGCCATGCACATAAACTGTGAACTGGAAGGTTCTCAAGTGCTATTGAGTGGTCAAGACCTTTGTTGTGTCTGGGCTATATTTCTTGGTCCACCCAGCTTTCACTAGCCACTTTGACACAACCAGCTAAAGTGCCATGCTACTGAAATGTAATAACTTCTACTTTACCATCCCTGATTGTGCTGAAGTACTCATTTAAATTTTTTAATCAGAAAGTATTTATTTTATTTTAAACAGTTTCTAAAGTTGTTTTGTTTCTCTTATGCATGTATGTTCATCTGAATATCATTTTTAAATTTCAGTGAACAAAGCATCGGTTTTCTTTTTTATGTAGATAAGAGAGAATTGCCCTATATAAATCAGTCTTTGTGGGAGTTAATCCATGTAAGAAACTTTTTTGGCTTTCCTGTCTCTCAGACTCAGTGGTCTGTCCAGATAAATCCAGGTAACTTGAACTGTTAAAATTAGACATTTTCTTTAATAAATTCAGTATGAACACACTAACTGAATAGTTTTTTTTATTTATTAAAAAGTATAATGTTTTAGAAAACAGAAAAAAAAGCACTATACCATACTTAATTATAATTGTATCTAGTTAAATTGCATTGTTGTTTTCTTTTTTTATTGTATTTTTTTATATTTTTTAAATATACAAATGTATTTTTAAATACTTTAAGAATTGTAGTTCCAATAAAACAAAGCAATTAACAAAAATTAATATTTCTTCTTCATCTTGTGACAGCCTTAAAATTTGTAAGTTTAGAAATAAATGGCGAGAATTCAGTCATCGAAGGCAAAATGTTAACTTTAACCTGCACTGCAAGAGGTTCAGAATATATTCAGTTCAAATGGTTTAAAAATGGCAAACCTTTAAATCTATCGCTGACGCACAGAAATGCCTGGGAAATTCATTTGCCTGAAAATATCCAAGGCAAACATATTTCAGTGTTAAATATTGACGGTATATCTGTTTATGATGAAGGTAAAGAACAAACTTAAATAATTTTTTTTTAATTAAAGAACAATTTAATTGAACTAATTTGCTTGGAAAATCACACTAAAACTGATTTTTAAAGAAATTTGACTCCTTTAATTAATAGGATAGTGATTGCTTTGCTTGTTCATCTTATTTATTTTTTGATAAACTGTGATTCTTCTTTGAAACTTATTTCACTTTTTTTTCTTGAAAGGAAAATTTACATGTGAGGTCAGTGATTTTGGATGCAAACAAAATGAATCCCTCTTTTTAAATGTCCTTCCATTGCCTGTTGTTCAAGTTGATCCTGTTTCAGCCAGCATTCTGGAAGGATCTTCACAGAATTTGAGGTTTTATTTCTTATATAAAAATGTAGAAGTTATAATCTTGGGTCACTGAGAATAATTTCTTTCAATTTAATTCTTTTGTTTATGGCTTAATAGAAAATTTACAAATATAATATATGTATTTAGTTATAAAATTTATATAAAATTTCCCACTTTAAAAAGTCATCTTGAAACATTTATTTTATGCAGATCTGTGTAGTAACTATTTGTATTGCATTCATCAGCTTTTCACAAGAAATGTATTTCAACAAAATCTAACCAAGATTAAAATATTATGCTATAGTCAGTCAAATGATGGAATCATCATTTTATTATTTAACTTATTGTATACAGGTCTTTGTTATCAAAAATTTATAATGAATTTGAATTCTGTGATAATACAAAGATATTCATTTGTTCATAAGGCGGCTGAAAGATACATGTGTTTATCTTTTTTTTTTTTTTTCAAAATGGAAACAAAAAAAAATTATTTCGATAGTCTATAAATATTACCAATTTAAATATTAAGGATTTAAAAATTAGGTGATAAAGACCTGTGAACTTTACTGATATATTAATATTTGTGACTAAGTATGTGTATGCAGTGAAGTAAACAATGAAAGTTATTAATTATATTTTTTATTATCTAGTGAACAAAGCTGTTTAATAGATCAACTGTCTATTATTGTCTTTCTAAACTGTCAAGGTGTATATCTGCTGTGGACAAACAAGAATCTTCAACCTACACATGGCTTAAAAATAACAGAATTTTGAGTAAATCTGATGATGAAATTGTTGAGGTAAATTAACCATAGATTATAAAAACAATCGCAGTGAATGATAAGATAAAAATATGAATAACTTAGTATGTGTGTATATCTGTTAATTGTTAATCTTAAGAAAGAAATAACAGTTTATTTTTTTCAGATAATTCATCCAACTGGAAGTCATTTGCTAATTACACATGCTGTGACTAGTACTAATTACACATGCAGAGTGACCAACAAAGCTGGGACATCGGCTAAAACTGTGTCAGTTATTGTGATTGCAAGTAAAAACAAAAAACCTCTTCGTATTTGAAATGCTTTATTAAAAGCATAAATTTCTATGAAATTCAATACAAAATAATGTGTTCATTTTATTTTTTTTTGTCATTTTTTATGAGAATACATATTGCAATTTTTTTGACAGACTACAATAGAACTTCATGTCCTTCCAATAAACTTCAAGATATTTTGTGGAATCAAACATTTGGTGGATATTTTAATTTGCAGCGTTGTCCTAGAGAAAGTGATGGTTAGTGTTTACGAAATGTTTAAATAAAATTCATACATTTGTTTGTAAAAAAAAAATTTTTAAGTATATTTGAATAATTATTCCTGAAAACTTCAAACACCACATTTATAATAATTGTAATACCATATTACATTCATGAAGTTGTAATAATATTTTTATATTTAATTATACACATGCATATAATTCCGGATTAAATTAATCTTCCTTTTATCTTTTAGATTCTATGAAATACTTAGTTGATGGTATGTATGGCTTATTCATTTTCTACTTTCTTTATGGAAGAACTTAGAGTTGAAATTACTTTGAGCAGTGGTATCAATACAAATGTTTTATTGCTTATTTTATTAAAAAGATCATAGCAATTAAAGAGCATAGCAATAAAAAATGTTTTCCTCAACATACTGCTTAACTTTGTTGCAGGTTCTGCCAAACGCTTCTGCAATTGTAATGAATCCTCTTGTGAATGGTCCCAGCCTAATTATGCTCAATGTCACTGGAGGCTATTTATTAATGTTTTTGATGGAGTAAGTTTACAAAATGATTATTTCCCGGTAATAATGTCATAGAATACTTTCAATAAGCATTTAATTTACAATCTATAAATTACGTAATGAAAATGGCTTAGAAAAGAAATTATTTTATTTCTTTTTTCTTTATGTATTTTATTCTTGACCCGTCCAGAATCTTTTTTTATGCTGTTGTTTTTGTTGTTTTTTTTTTGACTGACTAAAATTTGAACTCTTTAGCTTAGGAAGATTCAGATGGGGTATGCTGAAAAAACTCTCATAGAAATCTTTCAAGATCTGTACCAGCTAACAAAACTAGCCAGATATGGCATGTACGCTGGAGACTTAGATTTAGCAAGCAAAATTCTTCTTATGATTGTCACCACTGCTAGAGATTTCCCATCGTTGCTCAGCAAACGTTTTAAGATTGAGGTAATTAGCAGCAATATTTAGCTTTAAGTACAAAGAGGAAATATCATAATAAATAGCTAACTATGTGGGAAATAGTAACAATATTTAATATTAAGGTATTAGGTAACAGAAGCTTTGTATATAAAAGTGTTTATGATACTTGGTTTAATTTTAATAATTGGCTTAATGAACTGCAAAACACAAAGTCCAATAAATGAGTTAAAAATAACAGCTAAAAATTATCAGTTTATTTGTGTCTTACAACAGGAACTGGTTGAATTAATGAATATACTATTTGTAGAAACTTTTAACACAACAACAGAAGAAAGGGAGGTAAGTTTTATTTTGAGTATTTTTCAATTTTTTTTTTAATTATAAGAAAAATTTTAATATAAAAATAGAATGTAACCACATGACAAAGAGAAAAATGGAGACTGAATGTTGATACTCTAGCTGCAAAACGTGCTGTAAAATAATAATGTAGGTAATTTCTGGTGCAAATGCTTCCATCTAATAGCCAATAGATGATTTATTAATGAAATATTGGCTTAGTGGATAAATACTCATAAAACTACTGATAATAATAGGCATATTATTTAATAAAAAAGTGTTATAAATAAATAACAAAATATTTATAATGTAAAATTGTGTTTTTTTTTTAATTGACCGTAGTTCTCCCTATAGTTAGCATGTCCTTCTTTTCACTGTAAAAAAAGTGACTATGTGCCTCTTCCTTTTTTTTTTTCCATTAGCCTTGATAATGAGCGCTGTATTGCAATTTTAAAAAAAAATTTTAATAATTTCTAACTAGATATACAATCAAGATCTTGCAATATGAACTGGGCATATTAGCGGTTTATTCTGCTGAGCTTTATGTAATATTATCTACTAAGCTGATGGTTATATTCCTCATTGCTATGTCACATAAAGTGTGCTTCACTTGAATATTCTTAACATCAGTGTCAGCTTATATTGCAAAGGTGGCATGATGTGGCTCCTACAGCACAATGCTTCCAATGTGCCAGTTTTTTCTATTATTTAATTTTTTTTTATTTATGTTGTTAAGCTGACAATTGCGTGGCTCTTTAAGGTAATTTTTTTTTACTATGTGAAAAATCAGAATGGTGCTCTCATCCACCACACACATGGCCACCCCTGCTAAATTGTTTACTTAAGTTTTGTAACTGCTGTGACTGTATTGTATTTTTACTGCAAGAATAACCCCCATGCAGAAAAAAAAAGGGAGAAATCTCTCTCTTCAAGATATATTAAGGAGATTAGAATTCCATGAGCAACAGCTAAAGACATCCTACACAATAACTTAATTATATTAGTTGATTTGTAATTTTTAAAAAATAAAGCTATAAAAGGGTATTCATTATTATGTGTATTAGAATATCTTTTTTTTTAGTTGTTTTTTTTTAACAAATCATCCAAGTTTCCATGATATGGGGATATCTGCTTTGATATATTAGTGCTTTGGATCATAAAAACTTTTAAGTTTTCTAGAATGAAACTGACATTTCACCGTATAGTCCTATAAATACATGCATATATACAGGCCTAAATATTTATAGGCCTATACAAAAATGTTTTGATAATCCATTTAAATAAAGATGCATATGTAATTAGTTTTTATTAATAGGAACTTCTTGTTGGCCAACAACTGCTTCAGACTGTGGAATTTTTTACCGATTTAAATAAAGCAAATCTTCTGGACTTAACTGATGTTGAAGATGAAAACATAAGTAAGTATTTTTGCTGTTTATATTACAATAAAATAATTAAGCCTTTTTAAAATATTTCTTTTAAAAAAGAATAAATATTTTTAAAAATTCAAAATGACTAATACCATTTTATTACTTGCTAGAATCGTATGATTCTTTCTGATTTGTTCTGTCTTGTATCCTTTTCCATTAACCTTTTTAATATACTTTGTTAATTATTTTATAAAGACTTTTAAAATTCGAAGTGTACTGGTCATGGATGGGTTTCAATAGAACATCAAAATGATTTAGTAGTGAAAAATAGAGAAAAAAAATCACAAAATATCTTATGTGTTTATGCAATCATAAAATCTATTCAGATGATACATTATAGCCCATTATTATTTTGTAATTTCTCTTTAGGCTTGAAAGTGGCCATGATTACGCCTTCATCTCCACAACAAATAATGGAAATGACAAACAAGACTTATATAGGTTATCTTTTCGAAAAATTTGATTTTTTTGCTGTAATCAGATAGTAGTCTTCCAATTTATATCTGTAATAATTTAATGTTAAAAATAAGAAACAAAAAATGTTGGAAACTTGCCATTTTGGTGACCCTCCCCACACACACACCTTCTCATCCAGTTGGTGTTTTTCATTTATGAAAAGAGATACGGGTGTTTAGTGGTTGCCTCCCCTTATCAGCTGTTGTGCATTAGGAACAATAAAAGTTCATTAATCAAACCCTGTTTAGAAAATGACTTAATATAAAGAATTTAATTAAATTTTGAGTTAAGTAGGGATAAATATAGAATTTATATACCTCTGCAAAACAAAAAAATCAATGATTTGTTTATAATATTTTATATTTGCTACAGATCTACTTGTGCTCCCACATCCACTGTTGGTAGTCAAATTTGATCATAGTTTTTTACATCTCATTGAAAATGAGTCAAGTAAAAAGTATGTATGTTCTTGTTGATATTTGTATCTCTATGTTTGTTCTTGTTGATATGTGTATCTCTATGTATGTTCTTGTTGATATTTGTATCTCTATGTATGTTCCTGTTGATATTTGTATCTCTATGTATGTTCTTGTTGATACGTGTATCTCTATGTATGTTCTTGTTGATATGTGTAACTCTATGTATGTTCTTGTTGATACTTGTTTCTCTATGTATGTTCTTGTTGAAATGTGTATCTCTAGGTATGTTCTTGTTGATATGTGTATCTCTATGTATGTTCTTGTTGAAACGTGTATCTCTATGTATGTTCTTGTTGATATGTGTATCTCTATGTATGTTCTTGTTGATACGTTTATCTCTATGTATGTTCTTGTTGATACATGCATCTCTGTGTATGTTCTTGTTCATATTTGTATCTCTATGTAGTTCTTGTTGATATGTGTATCTCTATATTTGCTTCGATATTCAGGGAGAAAACTCACTAAATGTTGCAAATAATTTTTTCTTTAGAAGTACCTAAAAATTGTCTTCAGAAAATGTTTTGCTGCAACCATAGCACTTATCAATTATAAACAAACTACCGACTGCCTACGGCACCCACTGACCAATGGTCCCTAAACGGGCACTTTTATCTTGCTGTTACTTAAAATGTTTATCATTTCTTAACATTTTAGGGTCTCAGAAGGGCCCCCTTTGTCATAGCCTTGACAGTATTTTTTTTCTTAGGGAACCCCCCCCCCCCAGAAACTAAAAATGACCCTGGCTGAAGAAAACAATAAATGTTTTTAAAGTATACATCAACATTCAGTATACATCAACATTCAGTATACATCAACATTCAGGTTATACATCAACATTCAGTGTAAAGTCCCTGTAAGGATGAGATGAAATCTCTTAGATCCTATAAACCACTAATGGGACGGTTTTATGGTGCCCTTTCATCCCCACCATAGCCAATAGTGCAATGGCCATGGAGACACCACGGGAGATATATTGGGAACTAGAGCCAAGACCTGAAAAATTTCCTTTGTCCTCACCGGAGATCGAACCAGGTACCTTCAGGTCGACAGTCGAGCGCGTTACCGCACGGCCATCCGATCAACATTCAGTATACATCAACATTCAGTATACATCAACATTCAGTATACATCAACATTCAGGTTATACATCAACATTCAGTATACATCAACATTCAGGTTATACATCAACATTCAGTATACATCAACATTCAGGTTAAACATCAACATTCAGTATACAGCAACATTCAGTATACATCAACATTCAGTATACAGCAACATTCAGTATACATCAACATTCATGTTATGTTTATTAAATGAGCAAAAATTGAATTCTACCTTCAGTGACAGTTGCCATTGTTTTTCTTTTTTTTTTTCAGATATCCCTTTGAGAATTTTATTTCTAATGTTTACTCCTACTACCCATTGTTTCCTTCTCAGAATATCACAAATAATTTCATTGTAAACATTCCCCACAATATCGGACATAAGGTAACTTGATTTAATTATTAAATTTTTTTTAAATATTTATTTCATCATAAAATTTCCGTTCTTTTATAATAATTTTCATCGATACAATTAGATGTAATTTTGCTTCAAACACAAAGTATTTTTAATTACAAAATGATCATGGGCTGTAATGTTATGTTTATTTGTACACCTGTTTGAAATGCACTAAAAAGAATGCTAATATATTTTCATGATATTTTCAAACAGCACTCTATATATGACACTGTTTACTGTGTGTCATGGGAGAAAAGTAAGCTGTAAGTTAAATCTTTAAAGATTAATTTTTAGAATACATGGAATTAATATAAGTCATACCCAACTTGTTGCTGTTTTGTTTAGCAATATTCCGCTTCAACCCATTTATAAATTTTAATTAACATGTATGTTTTTATTAAAATGAATTTTCAAAAGTGTTTAAACACATAAAAGCCTGATAATATTTATTGAAATCCTGAATTTTTCTTTTGAGTTTGTTAACGCTCAAAGTCAGTCTGGCAGGGTCCACTTGTAACAAATGACTGAACAGTAAGTGAACATACTTGTGACTCAAAAAAAAAGTTTTCATAATAAAGAACATTTTTTTTTTATTTTTACAAAGACTTTTTTTTTGTATTGAAATGAGACATAAAAATAGCTAATGTAAAACAAGAGAAATATAAGATAGCTAATGTACAATTGAGAAAATATAAGATAGCTAATGTAAAACATGAGAAAATATAAGATAGCTAATGTACAAATGAGAAAATATAAGATAGCTAATGTAAAACAAGAGAAATATAAGATAGCTAATGTACAATTGAGAAAATATAAGATAGCTAATGTAAAACATGAGAAAATATAAGATAGCTAATGTACAAATGAGAAAATATAAGATAGCTAATGTAAAATATGAGAAAATATAAGATAGCTAATGTAAAACATGAGAAAATATAAGATAGCTAATGTAAAACATGAGAAAATATAAGATAGCTAATGTAAAACATGAGAAAATATAAGATAGCTAATGTACAAATGAGAAAATATAAGATAGCTAATGTAAAACATGAGAAAATATAAGATAGCTAATGTAAAACATGAGAAAATATAAGATAGCTAATGTAAAACATGAGAAAATATAAGACAGCTAATGTAAAATATGAGAAAATATAAGATAGCTAATGTGAAACATGAGAAAATATAAGATAGCTAATGTAAAACATGAGAAAATATAAGATAGCTGTAAGGACAGTGAAAATAGATAGATAGACATAGATAGATAGACAGTCATATTGTTAGATAGATAGACAGATAGATTGAGTGATAGATTGATAGACAGATAATTAAATAGACAAACAATTTGCACGGACAGTGAAAATAGGTCAGGACGGATGATTAATAGCAGCAGCGTGTAGAGTTAGGTGTTATGTAATTCGACAGGTGGGAAGACGAAGGGACAGCGTTGGTCAGTTGTAGGGATGCGGAGATATACAGGTCACGACAGAAAGAGAGGGGGGCAGAGTAGGTTTTGTTAAGTTTGAAGAAAGGAGTGAATTAAGGAAGAAACGAAGGAGTTAATAAAGAAGTGTGTGGTTATTTTCGAAGAATTGATATTGTGAAGCTATAGTGTTGATTTAACTTTTGTTGAGTGCTTAGAGTAAATAAAGTGAAGTGATTGTTCATATTTAAATCAAATCGACTTGTCGTATTTATTAGAACTATTTGTGATAAAGAAGTGTTGTTAACTTGTTTTAATTGTGTGTGAAATTAAATGAAGAAAAGAAAACAAATTGCCATCCCTGACAATTTGGTGTCAGAAGTGCAGGACAACACTTAATTGTCCAAGGAACCCTGCTAATATTATACTTCACAAAATATTTCTTATACTTCGAACAAAATGGAGGAAATAATTGCCACCGGAAAACAATTGGGTCTTACTGATAAGGACTTTGCGAAGTATGTCGAAAAGCAGATGGAAAGATTAGAACGAGAAAAAGAGACAAGAAAGAGCAAAAGAGAGACAACACGAAGCAGAACAACAGAAAAGGGAAGCAGAACAACAGGAAAGGGCCAGAGCCCATGAGCTTGAAATTGAAAAGTTAAGGGCAAATAAACCTACTGTTCAACATATTCCAGCACTGGGTCCTTTCAACAAACCACCATTTGATGGTACAACAGACATTGAAAGCTTTTTGCTACAGTTCGAGCTAGTAATGTCTGTTCAGGAAACGGACACCACAAAATGGCCAGCTCACCTTCTGTCTTTAATCAAGGGTAAACCTCTTTCTTTAATCCAGACCCTAAAACCAGCAGAAACATCGAACTACGAGTTATTAAAGAAAGCGCTAACAAAGATTCTGGGTAAGTCTGAAGATACCTATAGAAAGCTTTTTCATACCATTAAGCCAGACTATGATTACGACCCCCGACAATTTGTGGGCACAGTCAAATCACATTTATTAAACTGGCTGCAATTATCTGGCATAAACAAAGACGACCCTACAGAAATAATGGAGCTATTGGTGGTGGACAAGTTCTTGAGAACATCAAGTCCAGAATTGTCCCAGTTCCTGCAAGAAAGAAAGGTGAGAACAGAAGCAGCACTCATAAGGGAACTCTACACCTTCCATGATGCTCATCCCGATCTCCCAGTCAGCAAAACAGAATCACCACAATTTACTGCTGCGATAGCGAGCCAACGATACAGAAATCTCAGTGTGCCACCCAGACAGCAAAGATCAGAGACCAGAACGTGTTATACATGCGAGAGACCAGGTCACATCGCTCTGTATTGTTATGCCACGTCCCAAGCACAGCGCACTAATACCGTCTCACGACCATATACAGGATGGACAAATAATGACACTAGAAGACAACGCTCCCCACCATCCCCTATGCCGGCAAGAAGAACCGATAGCAGATCCAGACCGACCACTCGACCCAACACGCCAGTCGCCGCTGTATTGAGCCCACGAGGCAAACTCATATTCTTTCCAGCACTGGTCAACAACCGTATAGCGGAACTACTCAGAGATACGGGTGCAGTCAATGTAGTGGTGAGAAAAAGTTTAGTCTTGCCCTCACAGTTTCTACCACTAGAGGAGGAAATAACACTCGCAGATGGTTCACAGAAACTTTTCCCAACAGCACAAATTAATATCAACACGCCTTTCATATCAGGGTCTGTTACGGCAACCGTTATGGACAATCCCGTTGCAGACATCATACTTGGCAACCTACCAGACATCCAAGACTGCACTAAAGAGCAGATTCTTCACTGGATCAATCAGAAGGGCATATACAGAAAACCATGTCCTAAAAGACTATCCAATATCTTATGTTTTAATTGTCACTTGAGGGGTCACGTCGCGAGGCACTGTCCATCAAATTCCAGAAAACAGATATACCTAGACAGAAAAAACATGTACCATGATAAAAAACAGATATACCCAGACGGAAATAGCATGTACCATGATAGAAAACAGATACACCTTGACAGAAGTAGTATTCACTCAAGCACAAGTAAGACTTTCCAAAACCCACGCAAAACCTTTCCATATAGATATGACTACCATAGGGCCCAGAGTTATCAGAATCTTCATGACAGACTGCGTCACGGAGTAGAGAGTTGTAGCGTTCAGGTCGGACATCACAGACAAGATAGACATAATAGTGGTAGAGTTGGGAATATGGGGCAAGTTGTTAATAATGTGTTTTATTTTCATAAATAATTATTTTATCCATAATTGATACATATATTTTAATAAAGAAGCAATTAATAAAGAAGCAATCGTGATAAACTTTATTAACCTTCCTGTTTCTTTGTTCAGTTTTTTTTATGATGCTGCAGTGAATTTGTAATAGATCTGTAATGTACATTTTTTTAACCTATTACCCCAAAAATATATTTTAATTCAAATGATTTTTTTCAAAGTTTACTCTTAAAATAAAAGTTAAGAAAACAAAATAAACTCAATAGCACAGAATTAATGTGGAAATAGATGCAGAATTTTTGTGACTTTTTTTTTTACTAGGGTGCAAGTAAAATGATGCTGCTTAATATCTTGTTTAACATCATCATAATAGGGTTAGTTTGTTAGCAGATTCTGTTATCTTTTGTTCTTTGAATTCGGTGTACTTTTTATACATTTTTTTTATTACTTCAATAAAGTTCATTTTTTAACTCATTGGGGGTAATTTACACTGGTCTGCCAATCTCTGAAATTTTAAATGAAAAACTAAATTTCTGCTTTATAAATATGCAAGTGAATGAAGAAATAACCACAACACATTTTCATGTATATAAGTAATATAAACACCTAATAACAGTTATAGTAATAATAAGGATTATTAGCTGTGTAAACCAGGGGTGGGCAACTACGACCTGCGGGGAAAATGCGGCCCATCAGAGTATATCATGTGGTCCATATGCATGTACATGTTGCGACCCTACGTCGATGGTAATTCTCTTTGTTTAGATTTTTCACTTTATTCTTTTTTATTTTATTCCAATTATTTCATTGGAATCTAGGGATATTAAATCTGTTTAATGGCTTCAGAATATTTGTGATTACTAGTCATTAATGGTTGACTCCCTATTCGAATCCTGCTTTTCAAAAACCAGAAAAGGTTTTTGTTTACAATTTACATTTTGAAAGGTTTTGTAAAATTTGTAATTTAAAACAAATAAATGTTGATTTAACCATGAGTGCTGCCAAAAAAAGAAAGATTGAGGAAGAATGTCATGTTTTAATAACAAATAGACTGCTAAATACTGCTTCACCAGAGTTGGGAGCAAAGCTGTCTGCTTGCTGTGGCATGAGTGTTTAAGCGTCAATAAGGAGTACAACTTAAAAAGACGCCACCAAACAAAACATACGGATTTTGGGTACAATTTAACGAAGGAAGAGAGAAAAAGGAAATGCCAGGAGTTGGTTAATAGTTTAAAGATTCTACAACCGAAGCCAGTTTGGTTCTGTCCCATAAGATTGTAAAATGGATCAACCCTTTTTCTGACGGCGATTGCATCAAGAAATGCTCGTCAGATGCAGCAAGCATTACATGTCTAGAACAGAAAACAAAATTGGACATTTCTTTATCAAGGAGAATTGTTGAAAAGATAAGAGACAATTCGATTCACCAGCTTCGAGATGCAAGCAAATACTTTTTGTGGTACTCTCTTGCGTAGGATTAGCAACTGATTTAGTTCGTATTTTAAAATATAACTTGCGTGTATAATAGAGTGTGAATGTATAAATAAAATGACAAATGCAAGGTTATTATCATTAATTCATATTTTCATACGTTGTAAATTGTAATTGAAGTAGACAAAATATATATGCTGCCCGCTGATAACAATCAAGTTATCGACATGGCCCTCCTTAAAAAAAAGTTTGCCCACCCCTGGTGTAAGTACTTCTTTTTAATCTAATCTATCTGCTTTTGATTTGGTTCCTCAAAAAGCTAGTCATTTGAACTAGACATGATGAATGGTTTGTTCCTATCCATCCTTTTTTTTCTGGAGGGGGGGTGGGGGGGGGCTTTTTTTTTTTGGCTTTCTTACTGTTCTTAAGGTTGTTGACAGGTATCAAAATCTTCTTGTACATTCGCTATTGATATAAGTGATTAGAGGTAAAAAAAAATTCATATTTTTCACTACTTGTATTCATCAATAATCTTTAACCTATCTAGTCTGTTTAATTTAGTGCTTATAACTTAAATTTTATGAAAATGTTTAAACTTTCTAATTAATATTTTGTCTTAGAGGCTCTAGCTCCTTTACATGGGAAAACAATTCCTGCTCATCGCTGAAAACTGTTATAAACCAGACCCACTGTCTTTGCACATTACCAGGTCATTTTACATTGGTGTCAATCAAAGGGCAATATAACGTGAGTTTTTTAAATGTTTTTGGGCTTCCTAATTCTTTATGTTTCTTTATAATTAAAAAAACAGACATAAATATTTTAATATTCAATAGTATACTAAAATTAAATTTTAATAAAAGTAACATTTTTTTTTTCAGGAAACTCTTGTAGAAAACCATGAAGTCCATGCTGTTCTTATTGTTGCACAGTCACTTAGCATTATCTCCCTGTTCTTTGTACTAGTTATCTATCTGAGAGCCAAAAGGTTATTGTGCCTATGTTTGGATACATCTCTATTTAAAATCTAAGCCATAGCAAATGTGATTGTAGATCAGTTACTTTCGAAAATTTATTTGTTTTTTTTTTATGTATTTCATAGGACATAACATTTAATGAATGACAAAATTCCAACTAGGAAATTTGAATCATGGTTTATATCTGCACTAATCATGGTTTATAACTGCTGCACTAATCATGGTTTATAACTGCTGCACTAATTATTCTCATTTGTTAAAAAAAATGTGCTGGTTCATTATGCTTTCTAATTTCAGATCTTTACAAGAGACAAAAAATGCCATCCATTTTAATTTCACCATTTCTATAGTTGGCATCAACCTGGTTTGCATGTTATGTCTCATACAACCTAAAAAAGAGGTTAGAACATCCCTTGCTTTATTTAGTAGCCAATCGAATTAAGTTATTTTAATGTTAATTTTTTTGTCTTGAAGTTTAGTCATTTTAGAACATTATTCAATGTATCCCTTATTTTGTTAGGCAGATAAAGCCTGTTTCAATGCTGTTTTTTTTTCTCTTTGGAATATTGTTTTTTTTTCTCTTTGGAATATATCACTGCTTACATAAAAATGTACTTATTCTCTATGGAATATATCACTGCTTACATAAAAAATGTACTTATTCTCTATGGAATATATCACTGCTTACATAAAAATGTACTTATTCTCTATGGAATATATCACTGCTTACATAAAAATGTACTTATTCTCAAAAAAATGTTGCTTTCTTTTTTACCAGATGATCTGTCTTTGTGGAAAAATTCTCCTACAGTTATATACCATTGGTGCTTTCACATTCCTACTGCTAGATGCAGTCCAAATTTTACTTGATATTCATGCACGGCAGCATTCAAATGTTATCATTGGAACTTTGAAATTCATCATCATTGGTTGGGGTAAAACAAATTGTTTAAATTATTTTTCATAAATTTATGCTTGCAATATAATTATATTTTTCTTACTTAATTCTTACATATTTTTAAAAAAAGTTCATAAAATTTACTCCAAACATGCAAATAACTATTACAAAAAAAAAATAACAACTATTGCTGTCTCTGCCTCAGGTCTGCCAACGCTGTCTGTTGTATGTGCAATACTAACACTGCAAGTTGCTGGTTATGATAAACAATGCTACACTTGGTAAGTAACATATTTATTTGATATCACCTGAATCATTTAAATTATACACACTTCATGTAATTTAATAGAGTGATTTTATGTGATCATTTAAACTAAGCCAATACAAACTGCATGTAAATTAACAGATTATTCATATATTTACATGTATTTACTATTAAATTTGCTTCAGCTTTATTGAACCCCTGTTTTAATAAGTTTTATATTAAATTTTTAATATACTTATATAAAACATTGATTTGCAGAAATTAGCTTGTATGAAAACTTTCTCTTGTTCTAACTAAAGAATATTTGGTTCCTCCAGGTGCTGGTGGACTCCACTACACCATCATTTTCACAGTGTTATCATAACAGTTATTTTGCTCATTTTAGTAGGTTTTTTTCTCATTTTCATAAAGAGCTAGCTTTAATTTTATCTCTCACTGTTTAAATTTACAAAGTTAAGTGATCCTTTTCAGAATTATAATTAAATCTTAAACGACGGAATACAACGAAATGGGCCTTTTTTGGTAATTTTTTTAACTTAATACAAATAATATTTTGTATTATTTTATAAAATTTAATTGTTATTTTATTGTAAAAAAATGGACCAAATACATAAAAATTAAAAAAATATTTACGAAATTTTATAATAAATATAAATTCTCGCGACGTTAAAAACGTAAACAAAGCCGATAACGACACTTCCTCCGCACGCCATTTTGAAGCCGGCTAAGGAAAGACGCACTTCGACCTGCTCATTATAATGGATTCTGACTCAGATTTTCAGACCGATTCCAAGTTAGTTTCAAGTGAATATGAAGTCTGGGATCTAACCGACGTTTCTGATGTTTCAGATGATGAAAATGTTTCGTTCAATGGAATTTTGAATGCATCTAATACTCATGTGTAAGTATACCAATGCTCACAACATGCTGTATTTTTTTTTTCGTTTTATTTTTTACGAGTTATGGTCTGTTATATGCTAAATAATCACCTAATATCACGCTAGTTATAACATTTTAGGAGAAAAATATTGTAAGTGTATTAATAATAAAAAAAAACTTAAAAATACATGTTAAATATTTTGTTTTTCCATTTAAAGCATGGTACTATATAAATCTTTAGCTCTCAGCTGATTGATAAACAAAAATCAGCTGATAGGAGAGCACACAGATATATGTACTATAGTCTTCTGTTTTGTTTGATATATATTATTTATATATTTTATTATTACATTTAAAACATTATTTTATATGAAAAAAAATAAAAAAACTTAATTTATAATTAATTACATTATTTTTATTTGACACAGCTTCATTGGCTAAGATGAGAAAGTCACCTCCTTCAATTCTACCACAAAGGGTTCCAGGTATTCAATCGAAAGAAGTTAGAACAAGAGATAGTGCAAAGAGGTTCTTCTATGCCATGGATTACTTCAAACTATACTTCACACTGGATAAAGTAACTCACATAAGCCAGTATACTAATGATTACGCAAAGATTCATGGACCACAAAAGTAAGTATTTACAAGGGTTGGTTTGGTATTACACCAGAGGAATTTTATAGGTTTTGTGGGCTGATAATGTATGCAGGAATAGTTAAAACCTCTAGTATTGACAGATTTTGGAGTAAAAAGCCTCTTTATAATGGATTCTGGGCTTGTGCATTCATGTCTTTTGACAGATTTAAAGCTATTCTGAGTTTCTTAAAAATTACAAATCCTGAAAATGAAAACCCTAATGACAAATTATGTAAAGTAAGAACACTACTGACATACATAAAAATGAAATGCATGACATAGTTTCAACCATATGAAAATATTTATATAGATGAATCTTAAGAGTTACACAGACCTAATAATTATGAACAATTACATTTTTCTGAAGAACTCATTGGAGACTTTGGTAATATTTCAGAAAGTGCTCCAGTACCTCTTACGACTAAGCCACTCTTTTTTTTAAAACATGCAATAGACCCAATAATAGTAAATAAATGTAGTAAATGTAGATTGTGCTATTCAAATGACAAGGTTTAGAGAAGAACAAATGTCAAGTGTAGTGTGTGATATGTTTTTGTGCGTTATGAAAGATAGAAATTGTTTATCTCAGTATCACAAGCTAATTTAAATTTAATTTTTTTTTCCCTATATACATATTCAGGATACCAAGTAACAATTTGTGATTTCAAGAAACAGTTGGGTCATTGATGTAGAGAAAGATCTGAAAGCTACAAGTGCAGAGGAAAGATTCCATGTATCAAGAAGAGTGGAAAATAATGCTGTGTGGATTTAGTTCGGAATTATCTTTTTAATGAAAATTAATTAATAAAATTTGCTTTTAAATAAATCATTTCTAAATGCTTTGTTTTCACATTTAGATTTTTCATCCAGAATTGATAGTAGTTTATGTAAGCCAAACATTTTAACTAATTATATATCTTTTTCTTTTTGCATTCAAACCTGATTATTACTTTGTCTTATTGATTTTAATATATTGATAATTCTAATAAAATAGCTAAATATTATGATAAAATATAGATTTAATTAAACTACCATTTTATTATCAAAAGAATGATATATTTAATATATACTGAGAAAAAAAATATTTAGGGAAAGAAAAAAATTGAAATATACCATTTTTATATGAATAATGAGGGAAAATATGCATATTTGAAAAAAAGTCACCAAACATTTATTTGTTGAAGAAATTGATTGAAAACTGAATATTTCCTTTCAGAAATAAATATAGATTAATAAAATGTCTGAAAAAATGTGTTTGTTTTTAATACTAGTTTTTTATCTTATTGGTGTTTGTACACTTTTAAAAAAAAAAAAATTTTTTTTTTTTTTTTTTTTTTGTTAAATTCTTTTTTTTAAACATTATCAAGTCTCATTTTCACAAAAATAAACGGCATAGTTTTAAAGCTTATCCAAAGTAGAAAAAAATGATATATAACACATATATGGGCTATAAAGGAAACAGATAATATAGTCCAAAATGTAAGGACACCTGTTTGGTAATGAAAAATGGCCAAAAACCTGCCGTCGATTAAGAGTTAAGCTATACTTTTATCAATATCCTTAATAGTAGATAAAATATGAATCTCACCACATTATTAATATTCTCATGATACGTTGTCAAAGAACACTGGTTCCGAATTTTGGTGTTGTCAATATTTTAAATGAAGTTGGTTATACTTAAGACAAGTCCAAAATTTGTGTTTAGTTTAATTAGAATTGTATTTGTATATTTAATAATGAAGGCTATTATCCAGTCTATTTGCAAATAGTGGGGGGGGGGGGGATAATTTATTAAAAATACTTGGAATATTTTTATGTTATGCCTAGAACTGTTTGAGCAGACATGTGCAGACTATTGCCCGCTGGCCGAATCTGGCCCACCAGACTGTCTAATCCAGCCTGCCACTTGTTTCAGAGTGAACGACATTATGTTTGCATTTAATTTATTTAACCCAATAATATTTATCCTTTTTATAATTTTATTGTATTTATGGATATTTTTTCTTTGTTATGTTATTTATTATTAACTATCTGGCAGGGACAATCTGGTATACTTGCTGTTTGTGTCGTCATTGTCAGTAAATGGAAGGATGAGTGGAGCTATAGAGACAGGCGGAAGTTTGTGTATGCTAATTTTATTTTTTATTTAATAATTACTCATCATTTTTTATTTTATTTGAACATATTTTTCAAATATTTGTTTCTTTTATTTGTATGAGAAATACATAAAGTACTCTACTCCATTATATAATTAATACTTTATATCTGACCAATAAAATGTTAAATTTTTTTTTTTTAACTAATAATATGATACAGCAAAGATTGTATTTGAGTTATTTTTTTCCTTATGTATATTCTTGCAGTTCTGAAATTGGAAAAGGCATAGCATTGCAAATTTTGCTCATAATTTTTGTAGCAGTTGGAATATCATATAATGAAAAACAAGTCCACTCAAGTCAGATTGTTATCTTATTATGTAACATTATATTGGTAAGCGCAAATTAAAAATGATAAAACTTTATTTAAAGATAAATTTTGATTCAAATTTAATGATTGTTACTCCTTAGGCCATAAATAAAAGTAAATAAGCATGAGATTTTCTCACACTTAAAATTTATTTCATGTTTGAAAAGTTTGATCAGGAAAAAAAAAAGTTTTTTCAAATTATGTTCTTATTTAGTTTTTTAATTGCAACTATTTTCTTATCAGGATGTGACGATATTTTGCTTTTTTGTGATCTGGAATAAAAAGGTATGAGAAATATTTATTATTGTTTGAATTAGGACTAAGAAATATTTTCAATCAGTTTTAAAAAAAAAATGATTGAATTGAACAATTTTAACAACTAAATAAATTCAAGCTCAAAAAAATAATTTTTTTTTTATTTTTTATGTTGTTGCATTAATTAGTTACATTGTTAAGTTTTTTATATCATTACTTTCAGATTCGAGTGACAATTTTTCAATCATCTAAACATTGGAGGCGAAAAGAAAATATTAGTAAGTTTTAACTATAATTGTAAATCTATTCAAAAATGTGTAATGAAATTATTATGTTGTTATTCTTCATTTTATATCTTATAGTTGTATTTTATATTTAGGTTTCTGTCACCAAGAAACTCCAACTAGTCTTGCCAGAATTGAAATGGAAAGAATTCATGAGTACTGTGACCAAGTAGATCGTGAACGCTACACAGCAGAGCATAAGCGTCAACTACGTTTCCTTCTTAGTAATAACAATCTAACTTCTTCATCAAGTTTGGGCATTTCCAGTTTGCCCAAACTAAATGGTTTCCATGGTTTAGTCAGAAAACCAGAGAATGGATTTGATGGGAGAATTTCGCTGGGAACAGAAAATGTGCAATTTGTACCTCAAGCTCAACTTGTTTCCTAATAATAATTTTTATGGTCCATTTTTGAAGCTCTTTCTTTAAGTTCTATTAAAAGTTGATTACATTCTACTTGAGAAAAATGAAGAATATATAACATAGCAATGTAATTTTATTTATTTATTTTTTTACAATCTTCTAGCACAGGGATTGTAAATATACAGCAAAAGTTCCAGACAATAAAAAAATATCAACAAAAAATAAATAATTGTATATTACATCTAAAAAACCATTAGCTACTTTTTGGCACACACACAAAGACAAAATTTTCATTTGCTTTAATTTTGGAACTTTGACAAAAGGCTATTTGCCAACCCTGTACTAGACTTGCCTCAGCATTCTATTGATGAGTTTATGTTATTGATATTTATTTCTAAACAAGAAACAAAACTTATTCTTCGTGATGTAGAGCACACATCATTTTGTACAATGTATTACTGAAAATGAAAGTTTTACTTTCAATGTTATACTTCATGCAATTATAGTCAAATGCGCAACGATTGCTCATAATCTGTGCATGTATTTAATACTGTCAGTAGTTTTTTCCAGTTCCTAAACAAAAAATGTTAAAAAGCTTTCACATTTTTAATTGCAGAGATTCTATAGCATAATAAAAAAATTTGCAGATAATTGGGCTGTAAGATCTCACAGGTTTATTTATCTCTTGCTGAAAAGAAAGTTTTTTTCAGTATAATACATATAATATAATGGTAACTTACTTTTACTTTTTGATGTGGCTATGTACACATGAATATGTTAAATACATTAATGAATGATTCCATGAAGCAGATTGTGTTATTATCTTCTGTGAAGTTGGTTATATTAATAGACATGTTGATAACAAGTATTCATTTTAAGAAGAATTTTATTTGTATACTTGATAATGAAGGCTATATTTACAGAAAGTGGAGTGAATTATTGGTTAAAAATTCTGGCAATAGTTTAGTAAGCTAGTTCTGGAACTGTTAGAACAAAGTTTGAAAAAATATTGCACACATTTCTTTTCCAAAACCGACATATTTTGATATAACTTTTTACAGTAACAAATCAAGTAAATGACATTTATTATGTCACTATGAACTTTCACATTTGCTTCAGATTTATTAGTATTTGTAAGTTTTTATTAGATTATAACTGGCATAAATGTAATGTAATGGCAATAATTCACACCCATTGAGTCAAATTTGTTGTTTTTTTTCTACTTTATAATGTGAATGATGTTTTAAATGTAAATGCTTTTATTTCATCACTTCACTGCTGTTTTTACATTCACTTCAATTCAACGTTTGATCTTCTTTTCTAATTGGTTTATGGATTCTGGAATATCACAACTCATTTTAACATATTTTCTGAAATATGGACTCATTTTGTTTGCTCATGTATACACTTACGTTTAGAAAATATCACAATACCAATAAAATGTACACATATGACAAGGCCATCACTACTTAAGTTAAATAAATGCGACTATTGAAAAATTCTACATAAAACTAGTTACTAAAGTTTTGGAATATTACATATAAAGACGGTTGTGTCTCATTTTCCATTGCACCATGAGACATTGGCTAGGATCTATGGGTTTATTCATTTTGGTGGCTTACTTAAGTTTGTGGGGTGCAGGCTCTAAACAAAGTTTTCCTTGTAACGAGCCTGTCTGCAATGCAGGCTGAAAGCATGTGAATTTTTATCTCATCATTTTTTTGTAGAAATAGATAAACACCTTGAAAACAAGGTGGATTATAGAATCTTTACTTTTCAATCATCACAGATTTAACATTAAATTTACTTTGCATTATGGAAAAATTAAACATCTAAAGAGAGCCCATTAGCAGCAGGGGAGCCATTGTTAGTCATCTGATTCCATGCATAAAAGTTCTGTTTATTTCGCACAGGTCAACAGTATCAACTATCAAGTATAAAAGTTGGTAAAGATAAATACATGAATTAGCTCCCCTGATTAGTATTTTTTTAAATTATAGGCTTAATTATGAAGTAATTAATTCATACACTTCATGGGTCATTCGTTTGCATGTATTTTGTTGATTTAAACATTCAAACATGCGCTTTATCTATATTTCCACTTCTGATAAAGAAAATATTGCATACAATAGCCCAGTGAACATCTGTACAACTGCGATGACAACAATTAATAGAGCAAGATCATTTTTTTGTATCTACTTGCTTAGTATGACATTTTTAGAAAATCTGCAGAGTTGTCTCGAAATATTTAAAATAACGTTAATATCTGATTTTTATAAAAAATCTGACTTGACACTATAAAATCATTGGATTTTTACCATCGCGAGTCTGCTGGATAATTTAAAGTGGACACGTTACACAATAACATTTAAAGAAAGATTGAGAACACATGAATTTAAAAAAAAAAAAAAAAAACATTTAATTTTTTTTAGACAACAGAAGAAAATAAGTAAAATAATTATAAAACTACAAAAAAATATAGAGATTAATAAAAGCTATTTTACCATCTCTTCAAATCATAGACTAAGTTCAATACGCAAAACAAACAAATATTTAATGTGAGGGTTATAAACAAATGTCTCTGATATAAACATTAAATTTACATCAAAATAAAGAAAGATGTATTAGATATTTAATTGTTTTATCTTTAAAAAAAAAAGTTTGCCGTTTTTTGTTAATTTATTAAAAAATATCAAAGTTGATGATAATCCCTTAAACAGTAAATCAATCATTCACATACTAAATCCATAAACATTCTCTTATCATCCCCAACAATGAGAAATAACTCAACAAAACTTTTTTTTTTTGTGAGGTTGCGAATTATTTATGTCGTTCATTGATTATTCCTTTTATTGCTACAATTTTATTTAAGTGGGGAAAAATTCCTTGCTCTAAGTCTAAGCAATAAATAATTCACATATATCTAAATCAAATAGTGTGGGACGGATGGCCGAGTGGTGTAGATACTCGACTGTCATCCTGAGAGTCCTGGGTTCGATCCCTAATGGTGAGGCCCGTGGAATTTTTCCAGGTGAAATTTGTGCAAAGTCGTCCCACAAGTCCACCCAGCTTTAAATGGGTACCTGACTTAAAGTTTGGGAAGTAAAGGCGGCTGGGCGTTGTGCTAACCACACAATCCCTTCATATGCCGAGGTTATAGAAACAGATGAATTCTACACTTCATTTGCCCCGATGGCCCGATAGGGCTAAGGGAACTTTACTATTTACTTAAATCAAATAGTATTATATTTCACATCCTCAAACTTTTTTGAAAGTACATAGCTTTTAAGATAGTGATGCTTAAACATAAAAAAATGAAATTCATAAAATTCTTCATTCCAAGATCATAAATTTGGTTATCAAGTGTTTCATTATGTATGAAACAATTTTGCCTGTTTGCCTTCAACTGTATGAGCTTTGGAGCAAAGGTTAACAAAAAAGTGATATCCAAATATAAACACAGAATATATTTTAGCATGATACTCAATGCAAACTTGACAGATTCAGTGTGTAACTTGTGTGTTACTTTCGACGTCCTCCAACTGATGTGGCTGTATTAGCGCACAAACACTCAACAGCTTTGCGAAGCATTTTTTGTGGGTCAGGGACACTTTTTTTTTTATTGGGCAGCCCAATTGTCCAAATTAGCAACCAGCTAAGTAACTTGATATTCATCAGGGGATGATGAACTGAACACGTATTTTAAGTCAGTCATCCAAAAGACACTTCATTCAGGCAATTGTATAACAGGTTTAGGGTATATGTCACTAAACATGACAGTATCATGGTATCCAGAGACAAATGTGTCAGCCTCACTGTTGCCATCTAAGGGTTTCTCTATCAGCAAGCAAGAGACTGACTTTAAAGTAGCATCAGCAAATTCTGGACTACCTCTGACGAGGTCAAGCAGGCAGTGCTCATTTTTTACCTGGAAAACAAAAATTAGTAAACAATATAATGCCTGAAGATATTATAATGCGAAATTTCTTAGTAATATCTCTCATACATCTATGGTACCACTCGGATGTGGAGGGAGGTTTTCAAAGTTATCCACATATATGGAAGGTCAATGGTAACTTATGTTCATTCAATAACACCAGGGCTGGCCGCACGAATTGTGGGGCCCAATTTAACAAGATGCTTGCGAGGCCCCATTCTATTTTTTTTTTACAATAACTATTAATAGAAATGTAAATTGCTGGGCCAAATTGAGCAATCAGTCAAATCTGCCTAAGGCCAGCCCTTTATAAAATTTGTTACATTTGCTAAAAAAAATATAATAAAAGTCCATGTATTTTCTTTAAGGGGATCACTTATCAATAAGAGGGGGGGGGGGGGTCATGAATATTGTTATATAATGTCCTAATCAGGAAATGGGGATTTTACAATCTTTTAAGCATTATTTTTTCAATGGTCCTTGGTTCAAATTTTAATTTACAAAATTGGAAATCAATTGAGAATTGCTTCACATCCGTTGAGGGGGGGGTGCAAAATGTACATGTGAACCGACATTAAAATTCCTCAATGAGTAAATGCATCATTAAACACATGCTTACCTTCAACAATCTAATTTCATGTTCCCAGCAAAAAGATTTTATCAGTGTGTGATGAATGTGCATGGCCAGATCATCTTGAGTCAGTTCAGGCAGAACACACAGCATTACTCGATGGGGTGAACTAATTAAGAAATAAGCAAAGTCTAATGAAAACAACAGCTTCACAGTTTCTAAATTTTTATTATAAACAATTGTGTCAATTTTTTTTATGCAGCAACAGTATTAATGTTATGAAGAATCCAAATTGTAATTTACAAATAAAAAAAAAATTTCTACTTACTGACTAAGTAGTTTGGCACTTTCTAGCACCCCCATAGTAATCCTCCTCTGACCGATGGCTTGTTTCAGTGAGATAGCTAAGGCTTCACTTATGGTTAGCCAAGTCCTAGGAGAAGGGAACAAAAAGACATTTGAAATATTGATACATGTATGTAAAACTAAAAGTAAAAGTTCATATTGCTATGTCTTCTTTTCATAAATGCACATACTTGCTTTAAATAAATCAATTTATCAAGTAAATAAATACACATGTAAATTTCATGAGCTAAGACAAGAACAAAAAATGCTGACTAAGTCATTTGATTGAGGGTTCGATCGCAGCTGTAACATACAACTACTAACTAATAGGGTCACAAAGCACAGCAACAGTTTCTATAAATAATTTGGGATGTTTTGCATAACTACCGGTAGCAATAATTCAAACTGGGATAAGCCTGCTGTAATATTAGCCAGCAATAGTTGCCCACGATATGAAAAGACTTGAGCAATACATGATTAAGGGCTGGGTTAGGGTGGTGTCGTGAGATTTTTACATTGCACTGACGCAACTATGTTTTCTTTTTCTTTTCATTTAACCTTTGACATCGTCCCACTCAACAAGGTTCAGCTGAACTCAGCGCGTGAAATTGCGCGAGTAAATGACTAAATATAGACAATGTAGGCGTATGTAGCTGAGCCACACAACACGTGGCAATATTGGGCAATATGCACGCCCATTCGTTAAGTTTATATCCATATGGTGCCCTTTCTTTACTTAGAAGTAAGGTGTACTTGCGGTAACTTGCATTTAACGTTTTACAAAGGGGAAAAAAATAATAAGCTGACCCATTTAAAAAAGTAACGAAAAAAGTTTCACAACAAATAATACAAACTTGAATAATAGTTGTAACAATTTAGTTTGCAGGTTTCATTGCATTTTTTTAAACAAAAGTTAGTATGTTATAAAATTTAACAGTGAATAAAAATAAACTTACTTTTGCGTTTTTTCTCCAACTGGGTGACTTTGTTCTCCTAAGTCTTCACTAAGTTTACTTAAAGAAATTGTCGAAGACATTAGAAGTGCACAGTGCAGCTGAGTTTCAGTGTACATTTTGTTTATCTAAGCAAAGATGATAATAATTAATAATATCCAAGAATCACTGGTTTTCCAAAAAAAAAAAATTTCCTCACTGAACAACACAGGGTAACGTACTCTCCGACCGCTCGATTCGTTTGTAGAACCCGAGCTGTAGTGACGTGAGAAATATACGACAGCAATGAACTTCGGAGAGGTTGTCTGCTTTCTGATTGGCTGAAATCCTGACCGAATGAATGTTTCGGGCGCAGACAAAGTCGGTAAAGGCAAATGAGGTTACATTCTGTCGAGTTTAGTGGGTGAAGTATGGAGAAAGGGGGTGGGGCGGTTTTAAAATGTGTTTAACCTTAATCAACTGCATTTAAAGTAAAAAAAAGAAAAAAATACTGTACACTGTTCACGCGTAATGGTATATGTTCAGTAACTATAAGAAAATAAAGCATTTGACAAGATTCGCTTACATTTTGTAACAAAGAGTTTGGATATCAGGAGAGGGGAGGGAAAAAAATCGATTTTAGTCAGCTGTGACCTAGAAAGCGAAAAAGAGGTCAATCTGGCAGAGTTTCAAGTCTAGGCAAGTGGTGGGCTTTGTCCTTCCTTCTCTTTGTCCAATACGTCGGTGGAAGGGGGGGGGGTGATAGACGAAGGCCTGGTTTCCTTGTTCAGTGGATACAAAGACAACACTAAGTAGCAACTAATCAAACAAGTTTTTCACACTGAGTGGAAAAATATCGGGAAGATATTTTAAATGCCTTACTTTCCAACGTAACAATTAAACTACCTATTTTCAACAGAAAAAAAAAATTAAGTTTTGCAACTTGCAGCACAAATTTAAGAGAGCCGGCTCAATGCTGCACAACTATCATTGCTTCATGCTGCTGATGAGATTATTTTTATGGCAAGTGAGTTGTGAGGGTGGAGCACAATTTGTTGCAAAATGAAATAAATGCAGTTAGTTCATATTAAATGCATAGCTGCTAAATGCTTTTGTTTTTTTTTTTAAGCAGTGCAGTGCTAAACAAGACAATCTAATTAATAGTGATTATTTTTAAAGTTTTTTTTTTTTTAATTTTGCAAAAGACTTGAAATAAAAGCTATTGATTTACAATACTGTATAATTGTTGCTAATGCTTCTTTATCACACTACAGAGCCGAGCAAGCAAATATAATTATTATGTTGCCTGATGATTTTTTTTTTTAAAACGTCAATTAAATGCAATTCAAACACTTAAGCATAATTATTTACTGTGAGCTCGAAACGTTACCGTAGGTTAACATTTTCCTTCGACAATACGTGTGTTAAAATTGCTGCTGAATATGATAATCCATCTATATAGATAACAATTAAACTAGAGGAGGAAAAATATACCTTTTTAAAACTGTTTTGATCCATAGAAACCGGTTGGGTGGGGGGGGGGAATTCTTAGGTCAGAAAATGGTCTAGATACAGTACCAGGATCATGATTAGTCCAGCGTGTAATCGGGTGAAATAACAAAGACATTTAAACACAAGCGTTATCTATTAGGTCAGGTAATGGCGACATAAATTACGGGTATTGCTATTGCCTATCTTGTGGGGACTATGACGTCATCAAGGCATGAGTATTATCTGCTTGGTGAAATAATAGCGTCATCAAATTAGCGCTTGGTATTAGCGTACCTGTGAGAGAGAGACACTGAGGTAATATCAATGATGAAATAATAATGTCACAACATATGGAGATATCTCTTTTCACCGTTAAATAAATAGATATCAGACAACCGAAAAAAAGAACGGTTGTAGAAGAAAATACCATGCCCTGGTACTGTCCAATGGGCAGTGCCACAGCTGGCTATTGTTTTCGTATTTTAGTATTTAAAAAAAAATTACACCAACCCAGACAAATGTATATATTGAATGTGCTTTTTCTTTTTTTTATTTTTTACGTTCTCTTTCTTGAGCTTTGCCATATCCAGGACCGGTCGTGCGCCTATATGATTGGTTGCTCCAAAATCTGGGGCCATCTCCTAAGGGGCGGGGGGGGGGGAGGCTTTACGATAGAGTGTCATCACCAGGCTCGTCAAAACACTGAAATATTTAGTGACAACATCGCTCACGTTTTCAAACAGTTGGTGTCATGTAGCTGGGGGGAGAGGGGGGATATTGGGCCCCGCAATGTGTGCACAATTTGGCATAGCACATCATTAAGCCGGCCCTGGCTACGGAAATGGTGTGTGTGTGTGTGTGTGTGTGTGTGTGTGTGTTATTTTTTTTCCCCGACACCAAATTCAACTCGTTGTGCTGATGACTGACTGACCGACCATCTGTAACACTGACACGTCACAACAGAACGTCTGTAGAATGTAAAGGTCGTACTAGTGCATGTCAGCATGTACACACAACAACTGTGTACGATTGTTAGATTGTCACGGCACACACACACACAGTCCACACACAGTGTGTGTGCAAACATCTTTGTGTCAGATCAGTGCTAACACTGTACAATGTATACAGACATCTTTTGAGTCGGGGGGGGGGGGGGGAGAGAAGAGGGAGAGAGAGAGAGAGAGAGAGAGAGAGAGAGATACATGCACAGATTGCACACTGTACTAAAAAAATACTTATTGTCATTAGCTTTCTCTCCTGTTTCGGGGTGACCCAAACATATGTGGCACACAAAAAAAAAAATTGTCCAGTTTTAATTTTTATTTGTAGTTTTGTACTCATATAGGGCCGACCATATGTTTCAAGTTTCCACCAGAAAATCTTTTTTTTTTAAGGGACGTCAATAGAGTCCATACGGTTTTTTTTTATTTACCATAAAAATATGCGGGCTACAGCCTATATAATAATTCAAATATCTTAAGTCCTGCACTGGTCAGACAGATTTACAAAAACTGTTATCATTCTGTTTCCGTACTGCTCATTTCCTAACATTGGGCCCCTGACAATGTTCCGACAACCGGGGCCCCTGACAATGTTCCAACAACCGGGGCCCCTGACAATGCTCCAACAACCGGGACCCCTGACAATGTTCCAGCAACCGGGGCCCCTGACAATATTCCAACAACCGGGACCCCTGACAATGTTCCAGCAACCGGGGCCCCTGACAATATTCCAACAACCGGGGCCCTTGACAATGTTCCAACAACCGGGGCCCCTCGAATAAAAAAAATCATCAATTTCTGTCATTTTATTACTTTACCCAACGGTGCCCTTCTAAGGGCGGGGGCCCCTGGAATATATTTGGGTTGCACATCCCCGACCCCCCCTTTCCCATAGCGACGGTCCTGTCTTTACAAGTACATGCTAGTATTGTTGAAGACATGATTTCGCTACAAACTATTGTTGCTACTATTGTTGAAGACATGATTTCGCTACAAATTATCGTTGCTACTATTGTTGAAGACATGATTTCGCTACAAATTATCGTTGCTACTATTGTTGAAGACATGATTTCGCTACAAATTATTGTTGCTTGGAATGCAAAGCGTTCTCTGCATGTATATCTGCAATCTGACCTTATTTTATTAATTTTTTTTTTACTTATATTAAACACAAAGCTCTTCACAGGCTAGAAAACATCCTTGTCAGAGATTTTAACGGTAAACACTTAATCAGACAAAACTTTCGTGCTCAAAAAGAAAAACTTCTTGGTAGATCTGCACACAAAATATAAATTATACAGAAGAAATCGTATCGCTATTTAATAAGTGCTCTGTTAAATAACTTTTAAACAGGGCGCAGTATGTGTTATTTTCCGTTTTAATAGTGTCACACATTAGAAAATAATACACACATAATTTGGCGACTTTCGTAAAGGTCATTTTTAAACTGACGATGCGCATTTTGCATAATTTGTATTCTGTGCATGTTGTGTTTGTAGTATGGCATAAGGTGGACTGAAATACATTAAGGAATCTTGAAACGTTATTAGTTTTATACAAGGAAGATATTTGTTTTGTGCCATATTGACTTTCACACACACACACACACACACACAATGTTAAAATCATTACGTTTTAGTTCCTGGCTAGCTACCCCCCCCCCCTTTCCTTTGCACCCGGTGCTTTCAATAAGTTACTTTTTGTGCAAATAAAGCGAAAAATCAACTTAAAGAGTTATCTGCTCATTGAGGTCACAGTCCCACGCCTATTCACTTCTTCCGGTCTTGAAATGACCCATTTTTGGCGATTTAAACCTGTTTAGATTTCTGTTCATTAGTTCTCCATTGCTATCAGACTTGAAACAACTATGGATTGGACAAAAGACGTGCAAACTACCTATTTAGCACACATTCATGCCCTCCTCCCCCCCCCACACTTCCAGGTTTTACTGTTGTACTGTACACTAACAAACACTCAATCAAGTTGTTGTTCTTTTTAATTTCACCTGGAGACGTAGCCTTTGTTGTATGACATTACTAAACTTCATAACTATAGTATGACTTAATTAAACTTCATAACTATAGTATGACTCAATTAAACTTCACAACTATAAAAACTGTGACTATAAGTCAATACATGTAATGCATCGTTAAAGAAGACAACCGTACATCGTGTTGAATGACAATGTAAAAACCATTGACAAGTGAGATCGGTATTTTGACTTGGCCAAGACCCACCGCCGCGTCCCCTGTTAATTGTGTTGAACAGTGTTGCCAGATGTTTGAACAAAAAAAAAGCTGTTGAAAACTCAATAAGAAAACCGCCAAAAAAACACGCACAATGGTAAACGTGAAACTTTGTTTCCACTTTTACAGTTTATAAGTATTAAAAAAAGTTTAAGCCGCCATAAACCGCCAAAAAAAAAACAGAATGGTAACCGTGAAATTCCACTTTTACAGTTTATACCTATAAAAAAAAGTTTAAGCCGCCATAAACCGCCAATCCGCCCGTGATATAAATAGCATCGCCCAAAATGGTGGGGAAAACGCCAATCTGACAACACTGGTTGTACTTGAACTTTGAACTGTGTCACATACTGAATGAAAAGACTGTCATTAGGTTCTATGGCTAATTTGTATGGAATTCGAAGAGGGATTGTGAGACATCATCACAAAGTGTCATTAGCTAGTTTGATGAGATACAAATCTGGGTAGTATGACATTGTGACGTCAGCTAACACATAATGACCTCAGCTAATACAGTATGACATCAGCTAATACCGTATGAATGCAGCTAGTACAATGTGGCACGTTACATCAGCTAGCAAAGTGTGACATCGGTTGATTGAGCATGACATCAGCTATTACGGTGTGCCACGTGACATCGACTAAGCTATCTTTGTGTGACATCAGCTAGCACATTGTGGCGTCAACCAGCTTACTGTGACATGTGACATTATCCAGTATAATGTAGCGCCAGCCAGCTTACTGTGACATGTGACATCAGCTAGTATAATGTAGCGCCAGCTAGCTTAGTGCGACATGTGACATAAGCTATCACAATGTAGCGCCAGCTAGCTTAGTGTGTGTGACATGTGACATCAGCTAGTACTGTGTGATATGTGACATCAGCTAGTGCTTTATTCAACGGGCTAACAACCGGCCTCAGTATTTTGACTGAAAGCTCCGGACAGACAGACATCGTGTCGTGTGTTCAGATCAGGAGATTGTGTTTAAACACACGCCTCACCTCGTCGTGTCCAGTAAACATCCATTGTTTGGTAGCCCGTCTGTTTGATCAGAGGCCATGTTGACATGAACAAGTTGTTGCCCATTCCGCCTCTGTCCTAACTAAACCATTTTCAAGGTTTCAATGTGTCAAGACTCGCAGTGGGGGGGGGGGGGGGGGGCATCTAAACAACCCCTTGGCGACGGTACAAGAGGGGTGGAGGGGGGGGTCAGGAGGACCAAGGACGGTGGGTTGTCCATGACTGTGCCCAACTAATCGCTCCGACGGTGAATGTTATTGGTTGTAATTGTTCCGATAATGACATTTTATGATGCCGCCATTGATGTTATTGTTTCAGAATGAGGCTCTATTCAGTTGAGCGCAACATGGAAACAAATGTGTGGTCGACTCACAATTTATTATTTACTATTTTCGCATTTGACTTATTTAATTGTTGTATTTCTTATCTTAGTTTAAAGTATTTGTCTGTTGTTGTTTTTGTTGATCTTGTTGTCATCTTTTTTTTTATAAACAAATGTGTGCAACCCGATACAATAAATAAATAAGTGCTAAACAGTGACGTATAGTCTTTAATCAACATTTTAAATTAATAATCTGACCTAAGGGTCATATACGGGGCCAGAAGCCGTAATAGTAGCCCAGGGCCGTTCTTATGAACTGGCGAAATAGGCGACCACTTAACGCTCCTAAATGCAAAAGGGGTCCCTTAAAATACAAATCCCTGTTTAATTTGATGATAGGAGGGACGCGACTTGTATATTTGTCTACGGCACCCCATACATGTCGTGAGGCCTATTGCACCACATACATGTCTTGAAGCATATAGCACCCCATACATATTTTGAGGCCTACGGCACCCCATACATGTCTTGAAGCATATAGCACCCCATACATGTATTGAAGCATATAGCACCCCATACATATTTTGAGGCCTACGGCACCCCATACATATTTTGAGGCCTACGGCACCCCATACATGTCTTGAAGAATATAGCACCCCATACATATTTTGAGGCCTACAGCACCCCATACATGTCTTGAAGCATATAGCACCCCATACATGTATTGAAGCATATAGCACCCCATACATATTTTGAGGCCTACGGCACCCCATACATGTCTTGAAGCATATAGCACCCCATATTTATTTTGAGGCCTACGGCACCCCATACATGTCTTGAAGCATATAGCACCCCATACATGTATTGAAGCATATAGCACCCCATACATATTTTGAGGCCTACGGCACCCCATACATGTCTTGAAGCATATAGCACCCGATACATATTTTGAGGCCTACGGCACCCCATACATGTCTTGAAGCATATAGCACCCCATACATGTCTTGAAGCCTATTGCACCACATACATGTCTTGAAGCATATAGCACCCCATACATATTTTGAGGCCTACGGCACCCCATACATGTCTTGAAGCATATAGCACCCCATACATGTATTGAAGCATATAGCACCCCATACATATTTTGAGGCCTACGGCACCCCATACATGTCTTGAAGCATATAGCACCCCATACATATTTTGAGGCCTACGGCACCCCATACATATTTTGAGGCCTACGGCACCCCATACATGTCTTGAAGCATATAGCACCCCATACATATTTTGAGGCCTACGGCACCCCATACATGTCTTGAAGCATATAGCACCCCATACATGTATTGAAGCATATAGCACCCCATACATATTTTGAGGCCTACGGCACCCCATACATGTCTTGAAGCATATAGCACCCCAGACATGTATTGAAGCATATAGCACCCCATGCATATTTCGAGGCCTACGGCACCCCATACATGTCTTGAAGCCTATTGCACCACATACATGTCTTAAAGCATATAGCACCCCATACATATTTTGAGGCCTACGGCACCCCATACATGTCTTGAAGCATATAGCACCCCATACATATTTTGAGGCCTACGGCACCCCATACATGTCTTGAAGCATATAGCACCCCATACATGTATTGAAGCATATAGCACCCCATACATATTTTGAGGCCTACGGCACCCCATACATATTTTGAGGCCTACGGCACCCCATACATGTCTTGAAGCATATAGCACCCCATGCATATTTTGAGGCCTACGGCACCCCATACATGTCTTGAAGCATATAGCACCCCATACATGTATTGAAGCATATAGCACCACATACATATTTTGAGGCCTACGGCACCCCATACATGTCTTGAAGCATATAGCACCCCATACATGTATTGAAGCATATAGCCCCCCATACATATTTTGAGGCCTACGGCACCCCATACATATTTTGAGGCCTACGGCACCCCATACATGTCTTGAAGCATATAGCACCCCATGCATATTTTGAGGCCTACGGCACCCCATACATGTCTTGAAGCATATAGCACCCCATACATGTATTGAAGCATATAGCACCCCATACATATTTTGAGGCCTACGGCACCCCATACATGTCTTGAAGCATATAGCACCCCATACATGTATTGAAGCATATAGCACCCCATACATATTTTGAGGCCTACGGCACCCCATACATGTCTTGAAGCCTATTGCACCACATACATGTCTTGAAGCATATAGCACCTCATACATATTTTGAGGCCTACGGCACCCCATACATGTCTTGAAGCCTATTGCACCACATACATGTCTTGAAGCTTATGGCACCCCATAATGTCTTGAAGCATATAGCAGCCCATACATGTCTTGAAGCATATAGCACCCCATACATGTCTTGAAGCATATAGCAACCCATACATGTCTTGAAGCATATAGCACCCCATACATGTATTGAAGCATATAGCACCCCATACATATTTTGAGGCCTACGGCACCCCATACATGTCTTGAAGCATATAGCACCCCATATTTATTTTGAGGCCTACGGCACCCCATACATGTCTTGAAGCATATAGCACCCCATACATGTATTGAAGCATATAGCACCCCATACATATTTTGAGGCCTATGGCACCCCATACATATTTTGAGGCCTACGGCACCCCATACATGTCTTGAAGCATATAGCACCCCATACATATTTTGAGGCCTACGGCACCCCATACATGTCTTGAAGCATATAGCACCCCATACACGTATTGAAGCATATAGCACCCCATACATATTTTGAGGCCTACGGCACCCCATACATGTCTTGAAGCATATAGCACCCCAGACATGTATTGAAGCATATAGCACCCCATGCATATTTCGAGGCCTACGGCACCCCATACATGCCTTGAAGCCTATTGCACCACATACATGTCTTGAAGCATATAGCACCCCATACATATTTTGAGGCCTACGGCACCCCATACATGTCTTGAAGCATATAGCACCCCATACATATTTTGAGGCCTACGGCACCCCATACATGTCTTGAAGCATATAGCACCCCATACATGTATTGAAGCATATAGCACCACATACATATTTTGAGGCCTACGGCACCCCATACATATTTTGAGGCCTACGGCACCCCATACATGTCTTGAAGTATATAGCACCCCATGCATATTTTGAGGCCTACGGCACCCCATACATGTCTTGAAGCATATAGCACCCCATACATGTATTGAAGCATATAGCACCCCATACATATTTTGAGGCCTACGGCACCCCATACATGTCTTGAAGCATATAGCACCCCATACATGTATTGAAGCATATAGCACCCCATACATATTTTGAGGCCTACGGCACCCCATACATGTCTTGAAGCATATAGCACCCCATACATGTATTGAAGCATATAGCACCCCATACATATTTTGAGGCCTACGGCACCCCATACATGTCTTGAAGCCTATTGCACCACATACATGTCTTGAAGCTTATGGCACCCCATAATGTCTTGAAGCATATAGCAGCCCATACATGTCTTGAAGCATATAGCACCCCATACATGTCTTGAAGCATATAGCAACCCATACATGTCTTGAAGCATATAGCACCCCATACATGTATTGAAGCATATAGCAACCCATACATGTCTTGAAGCATATAGCAACCCATACATGTCTTGAAGCATATAGCACCCCATACATGTATTGAAGCATATAGCAACCCATACATGTCTTGAAGCATATAGCACCCCATACATATTTTGAGGCCTACGGCACCCCATACATGTTTTGAAGCCTATTGCACCACATACATGTCTTGAAGCTTATGGCACCCCATAATGTCTTGAAGCATATAGCAGCCCATACATGTCTTGAAGCATATAGCACCCCATACATGTCTGTGAACAGCACTGGTGTATATAACATATCCTCTCGCCCATTTAGCCCAAGCCCCACCCTCTAAAGCCACCATCAACAGCTACATTAAACCCTTCTAAGGTGCTTACCCTGGTACATAATACAGTGAATGTTCCCTGGAGCTCAGTGTATATAAACTACGAAACTTGTCGTTTGATCTTTTTGGATAAAAGAAAACAATTATGGACAGAAATCCACTGACAAAATTAAATAACTCATTTAAATTTTGTTTCTTTTTTTTTTACTTTTATTAAAAAAAAATATCACGTTTAACTTAAGATAACCTGATAATCTTAAAACTGATACACCCAGACTATTTGATAATCTTTAGACTGATACACCCACACTCTTCAAATTCACTTAATTAACCTAGTTACCAAACAGTTTCCTGGTAAGTTTATGAGTCACACTTCGCGGTAATATAAAATTATTGGATGGTTTAGAAGACAATCTGGATGTAATGAGTTTACTGACGGGGACAACTCAAGGATCTGGTGTTGGTGTAACTCTAATAGAGGGGTTGGCGTGGGCGGTGTTTGTTAAAGGAGCGGCCAAAGTAAGGTCTACCTCTCGGATAAAAGGGTATGTTTTTCAAAATGTGCCTTTTCGTTCTCTATTCTAAATCTAAGCCTTATTATCTGTGTCTAGTGTCTGGGGTGGTGATGCAACAAACTACAGTGAAATCAAACAATCCAAGTGAAATGGATTGTTTACATTTTGTTCGCTGTTCACATGGCGATGTTGGGATATCCGCGAAAAAAGACTTGCGTCACTGGTGTTGTGGGAAGAAGGAAGTACTTGGGGGGGGGGGGGGGAGGAGAAGGGAAAACTGGGGGGGGGGGGTCGGGGTATTACCATAACAAGAGTATGGCGCTAACTAATCCGACCGCGAGTATAATAAAACATTTGACAACGTGACTCGTTGTTTGTTGATGAAGTACCGCGAAACATGAAGTAACAATTGCTACTCGAAATGTGTTTATTTATTTAGTTTGTCTATAGACGCCCTTGTTGACAGGAGTAGAGTGACACACGTGAACGTCAATAGACATGCGGGTGGGATTTTTGTCTTCCATACCTTGTTTTTTTTTTATGGATGAAAATGCAGGTTTAGAGAGTTTAAACGAAATATTCCATTACAAAAAACAAAGACATCGTATGTGTGGTAATACTTTCATGGCCGTTTGGGTGTCATATGCAGGCACCAGGTAGAGATGTTTGGGTACCCTAGACTAGAGTACCATAGACAAAAGTTCCTACATCCATAAAATAAATACATAAATAAATAAATATATATATATTCTGATAGCTTGCTTTCATTTGACCATCTTAATTTGTTAGCATTTTTTTTATAACACTGGTAAACAGTGAATTCATTGCCAGTGATATTTGAATCATTTTATACAAAGTCAACTATGCTGATTTAGAATATGTAAGTGCTTTTGCTAGATTTGCTCTATTTTACGAGATAATTAAAATTAATTAAATAATGTATGCACCGTGTTTGAAAATTGTCAAGAATTGCATGAAGTAAAATAGTATACTAACAAATACTAGTGAAAATGTTAATAGTCATGCAGAATTTTGTTTAAAAAGATATGTAATAGTGCTATAGAAGAAAACATTTTCATTTGAAAAACTAATAATGTCTAATTAATTAATTAATATGTTAATTGTCTATGGTAATGCATTAGCAACTCGCTGTTTGCTCGACTTCCTTTTGTGTGTGTCGTTGGGGCAATTGCGCTGGAGACTCCAACTGTAGTCAGCCATCATATTAAGTCCCATCTTCCTTGATATCGCTCCTCCATCACCCTCATATCCTGATGGAACCTCTCGCCTTGTTCCTCACTGAAGTCCCCAAGGTTACCTGGAAATTTGTCTAAATGACTGTGCAGGTAATGTACCTTAATGCTTATATTTGCTCCAATGTTTCTGAAGTTAGCGAGCATATCTTGTACCAGTTTTTCGTAATTCTCTGCTTTGTTATTACCTAAGAAGTTCCTGACAACTGAAACAAAACTGTTCCATGAAGAAGCTTCAAGGTGATCCGTGAAATCTGTAAAATTTTGATCGTTGTTGAGTTTTCGAATCTGAGGACCGTCAAAAATCCCAAAGCCTTAACAAATTGTTTCATTAAACCTAATCTGATATGAAGCGGTGGGAGAATGATCTTATTTTGTCAACCAGTGGCTTGTTGATGATATTTTCTTTACCTACAGTCATGGTTTCCCTTGCAGGCCATGTCACTCTTGTCCAATGATCTTGACTTGCCCTGCTATCCCAAAGGCACATGAAGCACGGGTATTTTGTGTATCCTGACTGCTACCCAAGCAAAAAGTTTACCATTTTTAGATCAACACAAATTGACCACTGATGCTCATAATAACAGACTTTCTGCAATACTGTTTTGATATTCTCATACTCTTCTTTAGGTGTTGTTGAGTGAGCAATAGGAAGAGATGCGTAACGGTTACCATTGTGTATCAGAACACATTTCAAGCTTCTGATGGAACTGTCTATAAAAAGACGCCAGTCTTTGGAATAGTAGTCTTGTAGTCCCATTTGGAGCAGAAATCCAAGGATGTCATTACAGTAAACAAGATCTTCCTCTTGGCTGAAATATGGAAGAAGAAACTCTTCTCTTTTCCGATAAGAAATTTTTAAAATTCTTGTTTGAGAAAATTTCTTTCATTGAGCCTGGACGCTAAAAGCTCAGATGTTTGCTGTGGCATATTTAGGTATCGTATCAGGTCATTGAGTTCTTCTTGACTAAATGGTTGAGGTGTTGAAGAACTTCCTTCATAATCGCTTCCACTTTTTTCACCTGCCAAAAACTCCAGATCTTGCCCCTCGTCAGAGTCTGATGGTGAAAGCTCTAATAATCCACTAAACACTGGTATAGGAACTTCACTGCTATGTAGAATTGGTCTCCTTTCAGATTCAAGATCAGGATAATCTCACTTAGATTTCTTGTGGCGATTGAAGCCTTTAACATTCACAATACAAAAATAGCAATCACCAAAATGGTCTTTCGGCTCTCGCCATACCATTGGTACACCGAAACTTAGACTTTTCTTCTCACCATTTGTCCACTGCCGTAGGCTCTCCACAAAGTTTTTGCAGACCTTATGAGGAGCCCAAGACTTGTCTTGGTCTCCCAGCTTCACACCGAAATAAGCCAAATATGTCTGCTGCACAAATTCGATTATATTTCTTTGCTTTTCAATCATGTATTCTCCACAGATGTAACAGAATACATTCGGATTATGCTTGCAGCATCTTCGTGATGAACTCATGATGTCTGTAGAAAGCAGCTATAAAAGAGAAAAAACTAAACACAGTTATAACTTGGTATAGTTAAATTAAACAACAGACACCAAACTTATTGCATTTGTTTTACACAAAGGGTACAATCATATTTTCAAGGGTGTCCAATATCTCAGAAACTAGAGCCAATTCAGCAAAAGCAGTGGCCGTTTTGAAATCAGCACCCATGAATTGCTATAAATTCATTCAAACATTCTTGGCAACTCGCAAAAAATTTTTTTTTGTTGGGCTGTGTAATTAATCAAAAACATTGATGTAATTTCTTTTTTTTAAATTAATCATTTCATGATTTTACCATTTCATTTAATGTGTGTTTGATTAGTCTTTCTGTTGCACATATGCAGGCACGCCGAGAGGGGGCAGGGGGGGGTCATTGTCAGGGGGGTCCGCATCTGTAAGGGGGCCCGGCCTCCCCGACCATGTTAATATTTTCACGACTTTTTGTTTAATAAGGGGCCCGCAATGATGTCCTGCCCTGTGGGGCCCGTGTTGGCTCTCGGCGCCACTGCACATATGAAAGCGTCGATCATGTCCGACATAGCAATAAGAAAGTCATTCAACCCACGTGACTATGATCCAACGTAAACAAGTCTGTTGAAGACGTGTACTCAAAAAGTGTTTCGTCACGGCGCACGAGTGAAATGTATTTAGTAGGTCGAATGAATCTATACACCGGATGTACTTTTTTTTTGCAAACATTAACCTTTAAGTACGACACCCTAACCTCGAATGGAGCCTAATTAGAATGAGATTTTATCTCTATGGACCTATGGTCAGGGCTGGCTAAATGTACCGGCTAATCGGACAATAGCCCGGGACGTTATCAAATGTGTGTGTATGTGTGTGTATGTGTTTTATATAGTGGAAACTGTTATTATTATATTTCCAAAGGGCACCAAGCTTGCCCATGGCCTCATCAACATGTGTGTCGCAGGTCAGAGCCGTGCATGGGCTGTAGGGAAAGTAAGTTACAGTGGCGTAAGTAGAAGTGTTGGCGCCAGGGGTGTCACCCCCGTTACCCACCGTCCATCTGACTCACCTCTGCACAGTCACGCGTGTAATATCAAAGGCGTAAACTAAATGGCATCCTGGAACTGAGTGGCCTTCTGGCTATAAAACCTGTGCCAAACCTAGAGATTTGAGTGCCGGGGGGGGGGAAGAATTGACCTCTTTGGGAGCCCCTGCATTTTGACATTCGACACCATGACATGAGATAATCTACTTAATATAAAAAATTTGGGGGCCCCCCCTCAAGCTGGGGCCCGGGGGACTTTCGAATTTGGACCCCCTCATACCCACACCCTAGGTGCGCCTCTGTGTAAAACCTGTTCACGAATACCAATATTCCAAGCGGCGACTCCTATATTTGCTCTGAACAGGGTCAGCTTTAAGAGAGAGACATTATACTCTTAGTCCACACGTCAAATTTCTAATATCTAGTTCCTGCTGCATAACTCTGACAGAGCTAATGTTGAAATAATCCTTAATGCACCCCTCAAGCCCCGGCCATATCCCCCCCACACACACACATAAATATCGAGATGCAGACTACACTCCCACTTAAAATGTTGTGTGTTTTAAAAACATTCATTTGTCAGCAGCACATTAACACATTCAATTGGATTAGTTTGTGTGTCTGTGGTTTGGTCAGTACTCCGATCTGAGTCGGGCAACGTAGTAATAAATGTCCTCTCGCTGTCTTCATTATGTAGCACCACCGGATGATGAATTTGACCTCCACAAAATTGACCCCCAAGTCCAAACATTATGATCAGTCCGTCCGCCGCCCTCCTCCCCCCTCGTTACGTGGTGTCATTTTAACTTGTTGACATCCTTTCAACCGTCTGTCATCGGCCATGTCTTTAAACTCGTCGACATTAGCCCGTGCTAAATACATCAGCTGATCTATTATGGCTACTTGCAGCAGCTGATCTATTATGGCTACTTGCAGTAGTTTATCTGGCATGGCTACATGTAGCAGCTAATCTGGTATGGCTTTATGCAGCAGCTGATCTATTATGGCTACTTGCAGTAGTTTATCTGGCATGGCTACATGTAGCAGCTAATCTAGTATGGCGACATGCAGCAGCTTATCTGGTATGGCTACATGCAGCAGCTGATCTGGTATGGCTACATGCAGCAGCTAATCTGGTATGGCTACATGCAGCAGCTGATCTGTTATGGCTACATGCAGCAGCTGATCTGGTATGGCTACATGCAGCAGCTGATCTGTTATGGCTACATGCAGCAGCTTATCTGGTATGGCTACATGCAGCAGCTGATCTGGTATGGCTACATGCAGCAGCTGATCTGTAATAGCACGCTAAACGATTGCATCTTGTACTCATTTATTGAATTTGGTTACATATCAATGTAATCATTTAAAGCAACTAAGTCACGTGACTAGCGTTAAAGATACACACACACACACACACACACACTTTAATGGAATGCAACGAGAAAGAAGAACTGAAATCAAAAAGGTATATTAATGAAAACATGAACGGAGCTGTAAGATTCCTGGCTGTATATAACGGGGTCAGGTTAAGGTGACCGAGTTCAACGTCCTACTTACGAAATCAATAGTTTGGGGCGTGTACGAAGAGAGGAGCAGAGGGATTTCCCGTTTGTTGTGTGCCTATTAAGTCAGATTCGTTTCCTTTCTCAACTGATTATAATTTATTCGATGAAATAAATTTTAACACTAATTTTAGCAGAGGAACAGGATACACGAAGGATTTAGTCGTTCGGTCTTATTGTTTACACATAGATACAGGTATTTAGTTGAACTCATTATCAGCAAATTCATTTTCTGTATAAATATCACAAATATAAGAACACACACACACACACACACAAAGAAGTAGCCCCCCCACCCCTCCTCACCACCCCAAAGCCGTTATTATAAATAGATAAACAAGCTGGTTGCGACCCATTGACCCATTGACCCATGACCCATTGACCCATCACTTGCTCTGCTCCCAATGTACCTTTGCCTAAGGCCCCAAATGTTCTTAATTGAATTCATCCTCTTATTTATGAACTGGTCAAGTCAGATACGTCAACTGGTCAAGTCAGATAAGTGAACTGGTCAAGTCAGATAAGTGAACTGGTCAAGTCAGATACGTGAACTGGTCAAGTCAGATACGTGAACTGGTCAAGTCAGATACGTGAACTGGTCAAGTCAGATACGTGAACTGGTCAAGTCAGATACGTGAACTGGTCAAGTCAGATACGTCAACTGGTCAAGTCAGATACGTCAACTGGTCAAGTCAGATACGTCAACTGGTCAAGTCAGATACGTCAACTGGTCAAGTCAGATACGTCAACTGGTCAAGTCAGATACATGAACTGGTCAAATCAGATACGTGAACTGGTCAAGTCAGATACGTGAACTGGTCTAGCCAGATACGGGTTTATAAATTTATCGTTCGTGATCTTAAATTGTTATGTAAATGTATGAAATGTATGATATTAAAATGAACACACACACAAAAAGTATTTAGGTCATGCGTGCTTTAAATTCGTGGCATACCAACAACGTTAAATCTCGTTCAAAGTTCTCGGAACAATCACTGATCCATGTAGGCGTGTTTATACATTTCTAAACATGTCCACGATTACACTTGAGACGGTCTTGAGGATGGAATAATATATACGGCCACCTAGCCCCCCACCCCCACCACCATCCCCAACTAGATCGGAACTTGAAAAATCTAGGGCCCCTGACTAATTCTAAAAGCTATGACCCTTCTTCCCCCCCCCCCCCTTCTACTCCCACCGAAGAAGTCCCAACTTAACTGCACCCAAATGCGTACGTTTTGAAGGCAACTGGGGCTAAGGGCCACGGGAAAATGTCTGGGCTGCCCCTTGGTGATGCAATGTACCCCCTTCCAGTCAGTATTCATTTCTGTTAAATCCGATGCTAAGAGGTCCCCACGAAGATAGACCTACTGTAGTTCGCTTAGGTCAGAGGTGGCGAAGCTATTGCACTCGTACCATAGTCGCCCATCCAGAGCCTCATCAGTCGGCACGCAACACAAAATATCACTTCCTTTAATTTTAATTGGAGTGTCGGCACTTTTGGCCACTTTGCTGTAAATAAATGGTTATTTTTAAAAGTTATTTGGTTGAATTTGGGGCACGCGGCCCCCGAAAAAGGTTCGCCACCACCACTGGCCTAGGTCGACGAAATATTATTGGAAGTCTCTGCCGGGGCCCCCTCCCCCTTCCCCTCTACCGGGCCCCCTCCCTCCCCCACCGAAAAAAAATATTTAAGAAAGCCTTAAGTTCCGGGAACAATCATTCTCTGAAATGTGTTTTTAAATGTTCGACACAATCATGATTGAACCTCGTATTCAGTTGTTGTGGGAAAAATAATTCGCTGACCTACATAGACAATTAAATTGAAGTAGACCACTCGACGCCTGCTTCCCTAACAACAGCGTCGGTGGTTTCGTCTTCTCTTGATAGACTCTTCAAATATGAAACTGTTCACTTGCTCAATTACGATGTATTGCCATGTACACACGTGACCTAATAAATCGAAATCTACTTAATCTAAAAAAGGACTTTTCCAAAATGTTTCACTTTACGAAAAGGAATGTCAAAAAAAAAAATAGTTGATTTCTGAGAATATTTTAATCTAAATAATTTTAATTTTTTTTTATCATTTAAAGGTAAACTGTAGTAATGTTTGTTTTACACTTCGTAAATTAGTCAGATTTTCAAATAAAAAAAATATTAAAACTAGGAAATTTGACAATCCTGCAGAAACATGCGATGTATGGAACACCCACATACTGAGAGGATGGAACTTTTCATGAAATGATCTAAATGTACACCTCGTTGTCTTGTATAGGTCGGTGTCATGACCTCAGTGGCCATGACCTTGCTAATAATACACAAATGCATGAGGTGACACATACTGACAGAGACGTCATTATATATATAGTCGGATAGTTTAACTTGTCGTCTGGTATGGGTTTCCACAAGGAGGTTAGATTAGTTAATCTTGGGTTTCCACTATCGAATGGGGGGAGGGGGCGCTGTACTGACTTTCAATTTGTCTTTATACAGATTTTAAAGTTGAATCTGTTGCTACTTAAAATTACTAGATTTAGATATGCTTTGCGGGAATTCTTTCAGGCTTACATTGATGATAGCCAGGCCCGCAACAAGGAAGAGATATATTGTCAGAGGGGCCCCCATGGGTAAAGTGACATGGTAGTTGTGTGTTCAGTGGGACCCCAGCTGACTACTATTTTTGAGGGGGGGTATTTTTTTTATTATTTTTAAGCCATAAATTGGACAGCGTATTTGCCCCAAATGTACCTTTGACTATGGGCCCTTAGATTAATTTTACCTAGGGCACCCAAAACAAAAATAAATGCTCCAAAGTTTTGACCCCTTTCAGTAGTATAAAATGGTCCCCAGGGACTTAGCCCATATCTTGGATCAAACATTTTAAGATTTCTCAGAGGTGGTGATGTAGTTCGCATATCGTGCGTGAGAAATTAATTAACTGGGATGTACCAGCTCGATATACCATCCACACATACCGTCATACACCATCCACACATACCGTCATATACCAGTCACACATACCACCATATACAAGCCACACATACCACCATATACCAGCCACACCCACCGCCATATACCAGCCACACATACCGCCATATACCATCCACACATACCACCATATACCATCCACATATACCGCCATATACCATCCACACATACCGTCATATACCAGTCACACATACCACCATATACAAGCCACACATACCACCATTTACCAGCCATACCTACCGTCATATACCAGCCACACATACCACCATATACCAGCCACACATACTAGCATATACCAGCCAAACATACCGCCACATACCAGCCACACATACCACCATTTACCAGCCACACCTACCGCCATATACCAGCCACACATACCACCATATACCAGCCACATATAATATCATATACCAGCCAAACATACCGCCACATACCAGCCACTTATACCACCATTTACCAGCCACACCTACCCTCATATACCAGCCACACATACCGCCATATACCAGCCACACATACCGCCATATACCAGACACACATACCGCCATATTCCAGCCACACATACCGCCATATATCACCCACACCTTCCAATGAATCTTGGAAGTTCCTCGTCTTCGTTAAGCCACCAATCAGTACAGTTCGATAGTGTCCGTTGTATAGGCTATATTGGTAATCAGTCAAACAGCATACCATATTGACACTAAATATTAATACGTTAAGTATGGGACATTTATAGAATTGTACATTTTTGAAGAAATAGATACAAACAGAAGTTGAACACAATTCTTAGTTGTATAGCTGGTTTTATCAATGGCTGGATGTTTTATTACATGACCTGATAATGCCTACAGGACAGTCTCTGAATAAACATAATTAGACTTTTTTTTTTTGTTTCCATTAGCGAAACAATCTACGAATTAATAAACCATCCCATTCGCAGATTGATCAAAGTTGGAGGTACACAATTCATGAAAAGTATGTTAGCTCAATGACAAGTTTGAATCCTACGAAAGTTTTTAATCTAAAATATCAATAGCAGGTATCTGTTTAGAATAGTTTAGATCAGTGTTTCCCACACTTTCGAAAGATGTGTACCCTATTTTTTTTTATTTTCGTATTTCACGGTCAGGGTTTCCCCCTCTTTTCAGTGTTTTCGCAGCAGACGTGCATTTTTACCCAACGGTTCTCAGCCTGGTGCAGCGCGTACCAAGACAAACTCTTCGCTACCCAAGGGGGGTGAGTGCACCACACTTTGGGAAACACTGGTCTAGACAGAGAGTTCTCAAACCTGCTCCCGCCGACCACCTTGCGCCCGCCTAAGCGTAACATCGCAGACGAGAGCCACCCGTTTGTGTAAATTTAATCTATTATTGGCGCAAGAAAACGTTTATTAAGATACAGAATACAACCATGAGAGTGTAGGGCATACAAAAAGTTTTGTAATAACCGGTCTAGATCGAACTTTAGCACTTCGCGATACACAAATAAATAAACCGGCTTTTATTTTCATAACTCACCTGGTAAAACAAAAAAAAACTACGTTAAAAGAAAGGGATTAAAAAACGTCATCAACACACCTTTTTTTTTTTTTACTATGCAGACCAAAACACATTGAGATTTATAATATCTAGAGAGATATAGAGTTGCCATTAGTTGGGTCACAGAGTTACCATTAGTTGGGTCACAGAGTTGCCATTAGTTGGGTCACAGAGTTGCCATTAGTTGGGTCACAGAGTTGCCATTAGTTGGGTCACAGAGTTGCCATTAGTTGGGTCACAGAGTTGCCATTAGTTGGGTCACGATGAACAATTTGAGAGCCACTGATCTAGATCAATACTTTAAGTACCAAAAGAGTCATAACGACCAGAGCAACACACACACACACACACACAGATATAGTCTGTGTGAAGCTAAACCACTCATTGGCATTGTGCTTCTTGCTTCTAATTTAATGAGCTTACTGGAGTAACAGCACGTAGCGAGTTTTACGAAACAGTTTAGGGATTAGGTAGGTTGGACAGAAAGGGGGGGGGGAGGTAGACAGGTGGGGGGATAGAGGAGTAACTTGGGTTGAGTAGAAGGGATAATAGTGAAAGAGATAGTTGGATGAAAAGAAGGAAGGGATAGAAAGAGAAAGTGCAAAAAGAAAACAAGAAATTAAGCCTGTTCCATTCTGGACACAGGACGTGTTAGCGCATTTTCATGTTATGTATCAGTACGTTTGTTATCTTTCAGTAAATATTTGTAAATTTTGGAAATGTTTATAAATTCAATTGTGTAATGCATATATCTGAAAAAAGATATTAAAAGGACAAGTAAGTCATGTTGAATAACTGTTACAAAAATAAATAATGATTACGCCCCTTTGATTAGCTTTTATTATTTATATTTAAAATATAAGCAAAACGGTACATAAAAAACTCTTATATTTTGGCCCTGAGAGGTCAAATCGCGAAATGGACTTTTGATGTACACTTGGCAGGCCAAGACCTACATAATGATATATACATCATGGGTCTAGGACTTATGATTGCTGAGATATAAGGCGGTCCATTATTAATATAGCTTATATAGTAAAAAACGGTACTTTATAAGGCCCCTTTTACGGCCCTGAGAGGTCAGATCGCGAAATGGAAAAAAGCTATTTCTTGGCAGGCCAAGACCTACAAAATGATATATACATCATGGGTCTAGGACTTATGGTTGTTGAGATCTAGGGTGATGACAGACAGACAGACAGACAGACAAAACGGGGACAATAGAGCATTTTTTTTTCGAAAATGCTCTAAAAAAGAGAAAGAGATACTGTATAAGGTGAACAGAAGGGTCTGGGAGTAAAGAGATTTAGAGGGAGGAAGGGAGGGGGGAGGGAGTTTTAGTAAGGAATACCACACTAGGAATATGACCCGGGCGAAGTGCACTACCACACTGGTGCAGGCTGTGACATCTTTCCGCCACACTCCGAAAACTCTTTGTACTATTGTACACGTTTTGTTTTGCCTCGCGTGCCACCCTATTTGGGTGTGGCATTCACCCGAGGCGGCCAACCATTACCCCCCTCCACACACACACACCACACCACACCACACACACACACTGACCCATTTCACCGATGCCAACGTCTAGCAGCGTCCCAATCCCCCATCAACAAAACGTATCAATACAATATTGATCTCAGTAGCGAAGTAACAATTTAAAGCAAGTAGTACCAACAAAGAGAAATTTATTTTTTTTCCAATTAAAAGAAAAAAAAAATCTTTTCAGGATGAGTGCGGTAAATAACAGCTGATGGTAGATGAAATGATATACTCTTGTGAAGACTAATAACATGTTTACACAAACACACTGTGTTATTATCATACATCAAAGCAATAGAGAAAAATACATAAACGATTTCTTCCACCAAACTACCTCCCTTCAATTTGGTTGTAGAAAGGTGTGTTGTTTGTGGAGAGGTGTGTTGGTTGTGGAGAGGTGTGTTGGTTGTGGAGAGGTGTGTTGGTTGATGAGAGGTGTATTGGCTGTGGAGAGGTGTGTTGGTTGTGGAGAGATGTGTTGGTTGTGGAGAGGTGTGTTGGTTGTGGAGAGGTGTGTTGGTTGTGGAGAGGTGTGTTGGTTGTGGAGAGGTGTGTTGGTTGTGGATAGGTGTGTTGGTTGTGGAGAGGTGTGCTGATTGTGGAGAGATGTGTTGGTTGTCGAGAGGTGTGTTGGTTGTGGAGAGGTGTGTTGGTTGTGGAGAGGTGTGTTGGTTGTGGAGAGGTGTGCTGATTGTGGAGAGATGTGTTGGTTGTCGAGAGGTGTGTTGGTTGTGGAGAGGTGTGTTGGTTGTGGAGAGGTGTGCTGGCTGTGGAGAGGTGTGTTGGTTGTGGAGAGGTGTGTTGGTTGTGGAGAGGTGTGCTGGCTGTGGAGAGGTGTGTTGGTTGTGGAGAGGTGTGCTGGCTGTGGAGAGGTGTATTGGTTGTGGAGAGGTGTGCTGGTTGTGGAGAGGTGTGTTGGTTGTGGAGAGTTGTGTTGGTTGTGGAGAGGTGTGTTAATAAATGAATTCCGTCCACTCATCATTAGCTCTTCATGTGTAAAATCACACACCGACTTCTTTTTTTCCTCTTCATTTTTTCGCCACCGAAAATCTTCAGTTTTTTTCCCCCTCTCGTTGTGTCCACCCCTCCCCACCTCACTTTCAACTCCCAGTGGTCAAGATGGTCACCAAACATTCCTAGACAGGTCACATCGTCTTCAAGTGAGACGGTACGACTTTCTTACCAATCTCTTTTTACCTGACAGTAAAAAAAAAAGGTTTTCAGCTCAAATTTGCATTTTTTATTACATGAAAATAAAATATTGTTTCGTATAGAAAGGGGGGGATGGTTGTAAATGTGGACAAAACAAAATACACACCCCAGTGCTTTAAATAAAAAAATTATTTCATTGTGTATCTTGTCATATTATTTGTGTTTTATATTTTTAAAAAGTTTGTTTATTGAATTATATATTTGTAGTTTAATACATATTTAGTTCAATCTTTATTTTTAACCCAGAGGAAGGGGGGATATGTTTTTGTGTTCTGTTACTTCTGCTGTTAATTTTTACTTGTAAACAAAAATAAAGCAGGATGTACAAGTTGCTATTTTAAGAAAACAAAATTGTTCACTTTTAGATTATCTCTTTGCTAAGTAAACAAATGGACGGGGCGTATGTGGCCGGGCAGTACAAAGTAACTTATAAAGTTACTGGTGAATTTTTTCTCTCAGTTTTTAATAAGAAAACAATTGTTCCATGGTGCAGGCTATTTTTACGATGCTTAATTGTAACAGCTCAATTTTAACATCCCAATATTCGTTTCTTAAACTGTAACAATGATCCATGTTTTTTAAAGTTTAAAACATTTTGTCATCTTTAAAAACAAAAAAAAAAATGTCTCCAGTTTTTTTTGAGCACACCCAGGAAAAGACAACTCTGATGATCTCACCAAACGAGCTATTTATAGAGTCAAACTAATCTTGATGTTGATACAGGGCTTACATGACAAATATAAAACTTTATTGCCTTTAGGGTAAATGAGTGAGACATTGATTAGGTCATCACACGGTACACAACATAGCCTGTGTGCAAGTTTGGTTCATACATCTTTCTTTATTATTTTTTTTTTTAAATCTTGCTGTAATTTACAATTCAGATTTAGTCAACCGAAGTCTTGTTTGCAGCATTAATAACTAATAATAATTATTATAATAAAACGCGTGTGTTCTGCAAATAATTGCGATATTATGAACAGCGCAAACATTGACAGTATCCAGCACGCTTACTGACAGTACCCAGCACCAGTGACGTAGCGAGCTTAACTCGCGCCCGGGGCACAATACCTTTTTAGCGCCTCCTCCCCTCCCATTCAAAAACCATATAATATTATATGTAAAATATACCATTTGGCGCCCCTTTGTGAGTAGCGTCTGGGGAATGATGACCCCCCTCCCTTGCCGCCCCCCCCCTTCACTACGCCACTGCCCAGCACAAATACTTACAGTTTCCATCACAGTACAGACTATAAAGACCAACTCGCAGACCCCCCGGAATGTATTTTTTTTGTTTGGCCAAAGATCCTCAAATATTTCTACCTATGGTCCACACAAAAAAAAACAACCTAATAACGGCTTTGTTCCATGTCACCTCTCTCCACAACAGGAAGGAATGACGTCATCACGATTCAAACTCTGTTTACTCCATCTCTTAGAAAAGCATGATTTATATTTAGACCATTTTTTTTTTGTCTTTATTTATTGTAACTGGGACAAATTTGGGGAGTTGGTTTTTTAAATTGTATTTCACCATTCAAGGATGTTTTCAATTTTTTTTTACAGCTTGATGGCATATAGCAAGAGTAACTGAACTACTGAAATAACATTGTCCTCTTCTCCCTCCCTCACCACCACCACCCTCCTCATCTAATTAGTTTCTAATGCCGGAGATATATAACAGGTTTTCGTATTACTATTTTATCACCATTAACCAGTTCAATATATATATATATATATATATATATATATATATATATATATATATATATATATTTACATTGTTATTGCATAAGGAAGAAATATGGAGTGCATGGCACATAGACATCCTGCATGGCAGTTCAAAAACAAAGAAAGCTGCATCAAGGGCTGGCATTATAGTCTCCCCGCACTGACCTCAGTGGTCTCCCTCTTCTCACTAGGCGTTTTAAAACATTGAATTATCTCCTCCTTGACTCTGAAACCGTTCTGCTCCAGTGAATATCACGTGATTCTATACCCCCTCCCATATTCCCCCCCCCCACCCAGCAACAGCTGACCTGTCTTTGTTCTGCTGCTAACAAAGCGAATTCAGTTTCATTTCCTTCTTCCTCTATCATCCCCACCCCCTCCCTACCCCACCCCTCTACACTCAACTGCTCCTGGACCCTGCCAGACCAGGATCACAGAAGATAATACAAAACAAAAAAAAAAAACTGGGTCAAATCAATAACTAGCTGCACGCGCCTTTTCACGGTGTAAGCCAATGATAACTACCCGCCACACCACTCTCCACGCGACCCATGCCTCTTTCTGAAAAAATTTCGGCTACAGCGCCGCAAGGTGGTACCGGTGTGTGCAGGGGCGGTACGCCGCCTCTTCCTGAGTACAAAGGGTCGTCTGCCATCTGTAGCTATCGGGGAGGCAGGTGGCACGCGACTTGGTCCCAGGTTGAAAGGTGGTCGCTGGGTCACAGCTGGGAGTTCCCTTCAGGAAAAACAAAATGCCCTCTTTCAGTATTTAATAATAAAAAGATGAAACCAGCCTTGAAAAAACAATAACAAAAAAAACGAATGTACACGCGTTTAGTGGTTGGTGTGATGGAAGAGCGGGAAGGGGGTAAAATATCCCGTTAAATTTGAATTTTTGAGTTCTCTTATGGCCTAGACGTGGCATGTAAATGAACCTGTGCCATTAAGATGACTTAAGCTGTTCACTAACTTCTCTCTCTCTCTCTCTTCTCTCTCTCTCTCTCTCTCCCCTCCCCCCTCTCACCCCCCCCCTCTCTCTCTCTCCCCCCTCGCTCTCTCCCCTCCCCCCCTCTCTCTCCCCTCCCTCCCTCTCTCTCTCTCTCTCTCTCTCACTCTCTCTCTCTACTAAATCTACTCTTGGAATAGCAGTATATAGCTTATCTACCATACGTAATCATGAATTATTTTTTTTTTAAAACGTTTAATTTCATTAAAATTTTCTTGAAGAATTTACAGGTTAATTATTCACATTGTCCAGTTTTTGTGTTTGAGCTAAGACGGAGGGGGGGGGGGAGACTAACGTCACATTTGGCTGTTTGATTCATCCCGCGCATCTAATTTTAAGTCATTTATATTAGCTACAATAAACAACCAATATGTCCCGTACACGGGCTAGGAGATTGTAAGCTTCTAAACTACAGAATGATGAGACAATATTAAAACGCTTACTGTCTTAGAATCGAACTTAGGAACTCTGGATAAGAACTCCATGGCTCTAATTACTAGACCACGTGAATATGTCGCCCTATCTCCCATGTGAAATGGGATGGCCATTTCAAATTCCTAAACACAATTGGGAACAGTTTTTGTAGTGTCATTGTAACATATTTACAATGTCTGTAGCTGTACTGTAGTGTCATATCAACATATTTACAATGTCTGTGGCTGTACTGTAGTGTCATTGTAACATATTTACAATGTCTGTAGCTGTACTGTAGTGTCATATCAACATATTTACAATGTTTGTAGCTGTACTGTAGTGTCATTGTAACATATTTACAATGTCTGTGGCTGTACTGTAGTGTCATATCAACATATTTACAATGTTTGTAGCTGTACTGTAGTGTCATTGTAACATATTTACAATGTCTGTAGCTGTACTGTAGTGTCATATCAACATATTTACAATGTTTGTAGCTGTACTGTAGTGTCATTGTAACATATTTACAATGTCTGTAGCTGTACTGTAGTGTCATTGTAACATATTTACAATGTCTGTAGCTGTACTGTAGTGTCATATCAACATATTTACAATATCTGTGGCTGTACTGTAGTTTCATATCAACATATTTACAATGTCTGTGGCTGTACTGTAGTGTCATATCAACATATTTACAATGTCTGTAGCTGTACTGTAGTGTCATATCAACATATTTACAATGTCTGTGACTGTACTGTAGTTTCATATCAACATATTTACAATGTCTGTGGCTGTACTGTAGTGTCATATCAACATATTTACAATGTCTGTGGCTGTACTGTAGTGTCATTGCAACATATTTACAATGTCTGTGGCTGTACTGTAGTGTCATATCAACATATTTACAATGTCTGTAGCTGTACTGTAGTGTCATTGTAACATATTTACAATGTCTGTAGCTGTACTGTGGTGTCATATCAACATATTTACAATGTCTGTGGCTGTACTGTAGTGTCATATCAACATATTTACAATGTCTGTAGCTGTACTGTAGTGTCGTATCAACATATTTATATTGTCTGTAGCTGTACTGTAGTGTCGTATCAACATATTTACAATGTCTGTAGCTGTACTGATCTCGTTGGCTCCAAGAATGAACATTAACAGCTTTAATCAATGTGGGATTCGAACTCATGCCCTTTTTAAAATGTGGGTCAGAGATTTCGCCAAAAGGTCAGCTAAAGCAGCATGTCTGTCACCATCTACTATTGAGCCCTCTGATATTCTGCCCCCCCCCCAATTAACCGGGGCCCCTTTGATCACACACTCCTAGCAAAAGTCATTTTATAACAGATTACTGCATCCAACTGAGACCTAATGACAGAGGCCCCAGGAAATGCGTTCGGGTAGCATCACGGCGGTCAGGCAGCAATCAGGGGGCGACTATCTGCGAAATGGGGGTGGGGGGGTTTGGATGTCCTTATGTGTTCGTGTCCTGTTGGCATGGGTGCCTGATAGCACGTCTCAGAAACACAGCTGCAAAGCGTTTTTTACCTGAGACATTTTTTTTTTTTAAAATAGCCTCAAACAAAGACAAACACAAATTTGAACAAACCTGTTCAGACGGTTTGAGCTCATGTAAATGGAGCAACTCTAAAGAGGGGTTTATCCAAATATGGAATCACTTAACCCAGAAAACTATTTACAGGACGTATCTATGTATCTACCGTGTGTGTGTATATATTTAAATGTTGACCTGTATTGACTGGGACAGTCACGTGACCTCATTCTCTAACTTTGGCCTACTATGATATAATTGTTCATTACCAGTTCAGTACAGTGGGCCAGCTAGTACGAACTACCTGTAGTCGGGTTTTTTTTTTTTTGCATTGCTTAAAAAAATGCAGACATGAACACCGCCTATTATGGTAATAGGATGTACATTTTTTCACGCGCGCAAGCAGCTTGCCAAACATCCTCAGCAGAGTAAAAGAGAGTAACACACACACACACACACACAACGAGAGAGCGAGGAGAGAGAGAGAGAGAGAGAGAGAGAGAGAGAATCGATACTGTATATCACTATGATCGCAAGATGAACAGTTCATCGATTAAGGTCAAGACAACTGCGTTCAAAAACATTTTTTTTTGTTTAAGGTACAAAACAAATCAACCGATGGGGGGTCCAGTGCAAATCTTCGATCTTATAATATTGATGCACTTTTAAAAAACGAGAAAGGGCGACAACTGTTTACACGCATGGGAACCAGAAGTGACAGGGAGACTGTGTTTGATTCAAGACATGAGAATCAACTCGACATATTTTAGCTCAGAGTGAATCGTAACACTATAAGTGTTTGAAACGAAGAACTGTGGTTCTGTTTTATGTAGGTCACCTGGTATCTAGGTCAGTTATAAATTGGCAGAAAGCAATACTTATCATTTACAGGTGTATGTATATATGACAATTTATTTTAACATTCATATGGAGGCGTTTCCAATTATAAGCAAACCGAGCGGCGGCTTAGAGCCCCCCCCCCACACCCCACTAGCTGTTAAATGACCCCCCCACCTTTTCCCCAGGCCCACAGCTAACTCGAATACATGCCAGGGGTCCCATATATTAGGGCAGTACAGTAATCTTTAAAATAAATAAATATATTAGCAATAGGTAGATAGGTGTGATCAGAGTTGATGGAAATCACCAGTGTCTAAATGTCATCTGCGGCAGCCTGACCCCCCCCCTCCACCCCAACCACATGACATCCAATTCGATGTTTTCATACCATCGACAGGTACTGTTTCCCAAGACTGAGAAGAAAAAAAAATTCAGAATGTCTCTGCGGGCCGCCAACAGCCTAAGTAAGTCTCATCAGTCTGCATACACCTATGGCCCAACAGAAGGCCAAGACAGTCTTTGTATTTACCCATAACTGAAGTTATTTGACTGCAGGTGCTTTTGCTGGTTTTTTTAACAAGCGATACACTGGTTGACAGACCTGACAATCTCACATCACCAGTTCCGTCAGTACATCACCAGGGCCGTCAGTGCATCACCAGTTCCGTCAGTACATCACCAGGGCCGTCAGTACATCACCAGTTCCGTCAGTACATCACCAGGGCCGTCAGTACATCACCAGGGCCGTCAGTACATCACCAGTGCCGTCAGTACATCACCAGTTCCGTCAGTACATCACCAGTTCCGTCAGTACATCACCAGTTCCGTCAGTACATCACCAGTTCCGTCAGTACATCACCAGTTCCGTCAGTACATCACCAGGGCCGTCAGTACATCACCAGTTCCGTCAGTACATCACCAGTTCCGTCAGTACATCACCAGTACCGTCAGTACATTACCAGTACCGTCAGTATATCACCAGTACCGTCAGTACATTACCAGTACCGTCAGTACATCATTAGTGCCGTCAGTGCATCACCAGTTCCATCAGTACATCACCAGTACCGTCAGTACATAACCAGGGGATTTCTTATAGGTGGCTATCCGGGGCTGCCTGTTGTGAATCTATTTTGCTGTTGCCCAAAATGTCTAAAATTACTTTTAAATGTGGGGGGTCTTAAGGGCCCCTGTAGTCAAAACAATATTAGGGGGTCCAAGATTTGCAACCGGCGAACTTGTCGGCGTTCCCCCCCCCACTCCCCCATTAAGATTTGCATATTGTATCCTATGTGCCTTTGCCATGGGACCCACATTGTGTGTTTGCCGAAGGGCCCCGTAACGAAGTATGGCTGTGTGCAACATTCATTGATCCACATTGTGTGTTTGCCGAAGGGCCCCGTAACGAAGTATGGCTGTGTGCAACATTCATTGATCCACATTGTGTGTTTGCCGAAGGGCCCCGTAACGAAGTATGGCTGTGTGCAACATTCATTGATCCATATTGTGTGTTTGCCGAAGGGCCCCGTAACGAAGTATGGCTGTGTGCAACATTCATTGATCCACATTGTGTGTTTGCCGAAGGGCCCCGTAACGAAGTATGGCTGTGTGCAACATTCATTGACCCACATTGTGTGTTTGCCGAAGGGCCCGTAACGAAGTATGGCTGTGTGCAACATTCATTGATTCACACATTTCAATTTGACAGGGTTCATATTTTTCCTGTATCAATAAATTTAGTTCGAGTCTGTGTCAAAATACATTCATATGCCAAGATAATAATAAATAAACAAAAAATACTTTAAAAAGTTTGACTGCTTTGATAAACTAAACAAAATAAAAAAAAATTAAAAATGCTTTTGTTCCCCCCCCCCCTCCAAAAAGCTTCCTTGTTTAACATATGAAAGAAATACTGACTTTTTTTTACTGAGCTTGCAAATTAAACGAAGATAAGAAAATGGTTGACTTGGAAACAGAGAAATAAATAAAAAAAACTCACAACGTGGACACAATTCAGATTGGAAAAACCCAGGTTACAGAAACACAGGTTACAGAAACCCAGGTTACAGAAACACAGGACTAAAACTAGTTTTTGGTTTTATTTCCTCAATAGGTCGGTGTCAGCAGTGGCCGGATAAAAAAAAAATAAAAAGCAAGATTTTTGTGAACTTTCTGAGCGAGTAGAAATGAACGGTTTCTAACGGGGATGAACCGTGTGAGGAAGTAATAAGTTCAGTTCGTCTAAAGAAGTTAACTCTGTGGGGGGGGGGGGGGGGGGGGGGAAGTAACGAGTACTGCATCGTGAACAGATAAGTCATGAAACAAAAACAACATCAATGTTGTGAACTAGTAATGCAGGGGCGCTTCGTGTGTGTGTGGGGGGGGGGAAGCAACAACAAAATATGTCATGCTCCCCACCCACCCCCACCAGCCATAGAACTTGGGTACAGAGGGGGGGGGTACAGTAGTCTGTTTTAAATTGGTTTAGCAGCTGATGTGAGTGTATTATCAGCAGGCCCGTAGCGTGGGGCGGGCAGGGGGCCGGGCCCACCCTGCGTTTTGTCTGGCCCCCCTCTGCTTATTTGCTCTACTTAGTAAAATGTATTACCTGCCCCCTCCCCCCTGCTATTGCCTGGCCCCTGCTGTAGAATGCCTGGCCACTGCTGTAGAATTTTCACGCTACGGGGCTGATTACCAGAAGGGCCCCAATTTTTGTTGGCGATTGTTAGGGACTCAAGTTTGGTTGGCTACAGGCCTACAGCCCTGTGTGTCAATCTCTCCATGGCTTGTAATCACCATATGGTGGAACTTAAGAAAGGGGGGGGGGCGGGGTGTGGCTTGACCTCAATAGTAGTTTACTGTCTCAATATTGCTTGTAATGGCCGGGTGCAACTCAAGGGATGGCAGTCTCAACATTTAAGAAGCGTTTGTCGGATTAAAAAAACAACAACATGTCGTGCTTAGTGTATGACGGTCTTCATGTACTTTAAGGTGGGGCGGTGTGTCGTATTTTGAACTGTACGACGGATTAATGTACACACATGTTTAATTATAGAATCATTGCTTATTATTAAGGACCGGATTAAGGTTAGTGCAGGCCCGAGGCTTGAAACCAAATATAGGGCCTGCTATTGCGAACATAAGAACAACAACAAAAAATATTTTAAAATGTGAGATAAACTGATATATAGTCTAAACCGTATATTGGATTCTTGCATTGATACAGTGGATTCCGCTTAATTGGGACACCGTTTAATTGGGACAGCCGCTTATTTGGGGCAAACTTCAAAGGAACCAAACCAAGAAGCCAATAGTAAATGTGTATGTTTAATTGGGACAGCCGCTTAATTGGGACAAAAAGCCTCGATCCCGATGTGTCCCAATTAAGCGGAATTGACTGTATTTATATAAATTTGAGGAGAATTTGGGCGTCATGCTAGCCACACCACCCTATATATTGTCGAGGTTTCAAATACATTTCATTTTTACTTATTTACTTGACTATATGAAGCGTTTAGTTCCACAGTAGACAACAAAGTGGGTACGGCTAGTTTGGCTTAACACTCTTACAGTGACGGCCGATTTAATTTTAGGGTCTAAGGCTATAGCCTTGTTAGCATAATGGTCAATCCAGGCCTGGTTATATTTTCTGTATTGTTTAGAAGGCCAAATCCTGTCTGGTATAAGATACAGGCAAGTCTAAAAATACATCAACATTTGCAAAATCTTAAATTTGGTGATTTTTGCTTTGGAATATATCGCTTATGGTCCTGTAATATGGAAACGAGTCATCCGGTGAATGTAGGCCTATATTTTAAACCAAGGGTCGGAAAACTGTTGTAGATTCCCCCTCGTTGGATAACAATGAAAATCTTGTAAGGCTGTGAGGTTAATGAGTACTTAACAGACATAAATATAACCTCGTACACAAAGCAAATATAGCAACCAGTGAACCGTGGCGTTAAATAACAAACAAACAACAACAAAAAACAAACTTTATTGGGGTAAAGGTTACAAAATTTATTTGAAATGTTATGGGTGTATGTCTTATATATCTATAGGTCTGTGTCTTGTATATATCAGAGTGTGTACCGGGTATGTCTTATATATCAGTGTGTGTATGTCTTATATATCTATGGGTCTATGCCTTGTATATATCAGTGTGTGTATGTCTTATATATCTAAGGGTGTATGTCTTATATATCTATGGGTCTATGTTATCAAAAGGAAAAAAAAACAACATTACGAGCGTAAAATTCAGACAGTTGGGGGAAAAAAAAGAATTCAAGTGCAATGGATGAAGTTTGTAAAAAAAAAAAAATTCAGCCGACTGATTCTGTAAAAATGGAAACGGCTCCAGCGGATGATGATCTACATGAAGTTGGATACAAACTCAGACATAAGGGAAAATATAAAAGTTTGTTAACATATATGTTATGGAATATGAAAATGAGGAATTTAATGAACAGGTTAAAGAAAGGGCTAAATGATCTAAAATATTTCTGTATCCAACACATAAATTAGATAAATAAAAATTCTTATGTGCACGGTGTGTGCGAGTTTTTTATGTGTGTATAGGCGTGTGGTGGCTTGTTTGTTGAATTTTAAGAATCGGGGAATATCAAGTCCGTCCTAATCCATTTGGCGGCCACTAGCATAGTTTGTCTATCCAAAACAACAGCTCCGGGGGTAGATCATATCCAACAGCTCCGGGGGTAGCCGGTTAGGTCATACCCAACAGCTCCGGGGGCTATGTCATATTGTTTCAGCAATTACCACGGCTCATGCCATGAGTCGAATCCCCGCGATGCCAATCACCATTGCAGACATGACACTGCATCAGAGGCAGAGCCATAGCTAGTCTGGTACCCTTTTAAAGCTGGATGGACTTGGGAAGTTTTAAAAAAATCCCAAGGTTCTCAATGAGATTCGTACCGGGGACCCTTCGGTCTACAGTCGAGCGCTCTACACCACACGACTACCTGTCCCCCTCCCACCCACCTAAGGGGCCATCCATAAAAGACGTCCACCAATTTTTTGCTATTTTTTACCCCCCCCTTGTCCACATTTGTCCACTTTTGACTGGACCCCCCTCCCCCCCCCCCAGTTGTGGACGTCCAGAACATAAAATTTACCGAACATGAATTAATGAATATTTCGAATTGTTAAATTGGGAGAATGTAAACAATATAAAGAGTACATATTTACAAACATTTTTTTTTCAGAAATTCAAAATTCTAAATATGAAAAAAATTACTGTTTAAAAACATTTTATTGAATTATAATTAAAAAATGCAAAGCATTAAACCACAATTATTCAGTCAACTGAAAATTCCGATTGCAGCCATTCAAACATATTTCGTATGATGACTACATCTGTTGGTGAATTTTCAATTTCTGGTTCAATCTCCTTGTCTGATACTTCTGCCTCATCATGTTCACAAACAGGAATATTGTAATGGACGACCTTATGTTTTTTCATTGCCACCTGTGATGAGAAGTATTTGCCGCAGAAACACATTCGCTTGGGAATTTTTCCAGCCACTGATGGACAATAGAGATCAAAAGGCATGCTACTGTAACTGTGATCGGGCTCCAGACCAATCAGTGCAAGCCTCTGAAACAGTGATCCATAAGTACCACTACTACTGCCGATAGCTGCAGCCATGACGCCTGCTTCATGACCAACAAAAGGTACAAGAGCTGGAATGAAACGTTTGGGAAATAGTTCATTATAGTTGGTTCGTCTTGGTCCACAGCATGTTACATCATTACATTTGATGATCTGCAGAAAATATTGAGACTGTTGGACATGATTCCAACACCAATTCACAGAGGGAGATGGAAGAAATGTGCTTGTGCTGCTTGGTTCAACATACTGTGCATGCACATCATAGCCATCAATGACAGCCTGACTCCAAACTTCAGCGAGTATTTCTCCAGCCTTTTTAAAGTTTGCATTTTCCAGGTTTTGGTCTATAGTTTTACCATTTGCATCCAAATGGGACCCAAAATGATCATGAGGAAGAATGAGGCTAGACAGGTCATGAGACAATGGGGCCATTCGTCGTTCTACCGCGTTGTAGGCACTGTGACCCGGGGCATGACAGGCTATAAAAAAAGCATCAAGATTGTGCTTGGTAAACAAATTATATGCACCGTTCAAAGTTTTTGGATAACGTGGGTTCTCGTCTGGGCCTCCGTCAACAGTGATAATAACTATAGACTTTACTAATCCACCATTTGTTCATGCCACATTCTTGAAAATATCCTGAGAGACAAGTACATCAAAATCTGCAACATGTGAGGCAGCAGTACTGGAGTCATGTTTACCATTCCTTATTGATATAGATGTTGGTCCAGAATAGGTCACACTGCCATCCTTGATAATACATGCAGCATAAACTGAAGGTATTAGTTTATGCTTATCTGCCACAACCCAATCATGGTCAGGCAAATGGATACGATTTTCCAGATGCATTAGAAGTGGTTCCTGTTTTGATGCAGCTGGAAGGCCCAAAGGAACTCTAGCCTTGTCGTCCTGGCTAAGAAAGAATGTGCACTGACTGCCCATCAATACTGCCAATTTTTTTTTATTGTAAAGAGCGATAATAAAATTAGTTAAAATAAAAATGAACAATAAAAGAAATAAAATTTGAAATTCAAAATATTTACATGAGAAAAAAAAACCTTTTGTGCCGACACTACAGTCGCCATTTTGTCTGTTTCGTTTTAACAACATGTATCTGTCGGCATACTTCTGACAACTTTTAAATAATAAAACGGCTTCCTATTTCTATAACTCTTTTGTCATTAAACTGGAATTGTTTGCAGTAAATTTATGCAAAAACACTACATTGTGGACATCCACTCTGTCCTCAACCCCCTCTCCCCATGTCCACTTTTTGCTGAACCCCCCCTCCCCCCCTATGTGTGGACTAGAGATGAGCGGACAGCGGACGCGTCCGCTTGCGGACGCAGATCCGCAGACTTTTCCGAATCCGCGGACTGACAGCGGACGCTTCGTATGGTTAAGTTGCGGACTCGCGGATCTTCTTTAGCGTTACCATAAAAAATTTCAAGTCATTTAAACAGCTAAATTTCAGCTATGCGGACGCGCGGACTGGTCCGCAGACCAATGTTGTAAGATTCTGCGGACGCGGATCATTGATAGAAATCCGCGGACGGACGCGGACGCTAAATTTCAAGATCCGCACACCTCTGGTGTGGACGTCTTTTATGGATGGCCCCTAAGCTGTGTCCATAACGACATTTTGCTGTTTGATCCGGCCCATGCTTCTCTCCCTTGCACTTGCCCACATCAAAATTGTGTTTACATTTCATTTGAAACAGCTCATATAAAAACACCATCCATTTACTCATAGCTAGGCCCTGAACTTCAAGTCAAGGACCTACATCGCATGACCATCCATATCACCAATCAATATCTTACGCCCACATCTCTTGTAACGACACCAACACGTGAAAGATACAATTAGTAAAAAGATGATGAATAGAATAAAACTTTTTTTATTGGACGTCAGAATAGCCATCGGACTAGGAACATTTTATACTCATTTCTCTTTCTTTGTAACCGAATCTTCCAATGTATATCAATTCATTAGTTCTGTGTGGGGAATAGTTTAGGAATTAGAAGCTTAGACTTAACAGAAAGATTCAGAATTGCATCAGGATCTGTCACCAGTGTTGGACGGTGTTGGTCCTATCTCTGAATGAGCTTGAACCTACTTTAGACATGTACATGACATGAAGCATAAATATAATGATGACCAAAAAAAAAAAAAGAAAATATAAAAATTTATTTAGAAAACTAAAAACAAATAACAATAATTTAGCTTTATTAAATGTTGACTCATGTAACTTAACCAGGAAAAAAAAATGTATACATGTATAGTTGTATATATGCAAGTGACATAAACAGAAACAATCATTCAGTTTTTCTACAGATCTCGTCTAGAATCAAAATATTACATTCGATACAATGACAGGTGACGTCCATCTGCCCCAAGAGCCACCCTGCTCATGAAACATTTAATAGAGCCATGAGCCAGAAAAAGTTTTTTTCAACAGGGGCACAAGTTTCTGGTGATGTGTTACCCCCCAGGCACAGAGCAGGTAAATAAAAACATAGAGCAGAACCAGCCTATCAAGTGGGATCATGTGAGCCCCCACACCCCCCACCCCCCATGTCTCAAGACTGTCCCGGGAAATAGGCTGATGCTAACGGAGGAGGTACGTGATTGAGTCTGATGTTGGTGCTGGTGTAGCTGGAGGCAGGAGCCGTCGACGATAGGGTTTCTGAGAGGACTGTGTTGGAGGCATTGGAGGTGGAGTACGCCTTGCTGCTGTTGCTGTGCAGTATGCCTCTAACAGGAATGGCTTCATCCCTCTTCATAAGGAACTTAGGATCTAGTGGAGGATTCCTGAAAGAAGAATAGAATAGAGAGATGATGATGTAACGATCAGGTTAGTAAAGTGCAACTCACAAGAAACCAAAAAGGATCTGAACAAATCTTATGCTTGTAACAATATTCAGCAGAATTCCACCAGTGGGGAAGGGAGGGGGGCATGTGATAATTTAACATTGATAAAGATCTAAGATGATAAATATTAACAAAGGTAAATGTTATTTTTACATATTATTATTTCATTATGTCTACAGCAAACCTAAATGTAGTATCTAACAACAATCAGACTATGTTTTGTATACTTGTATGTTTAGCAATCATAAAACTTTGCAACCTCAGTTGAATAAATACACTATTTGTAAAGAAATACATTCAGCCACTATGTAGTGGAAATGTTCAATTTGAAAAAGCTGTAGATTGTGTAACAAATTATAAAAATATAAAGCAGAAATACAAACAGTCGATTTTTTTTTATGAAGTCCGTGAAAGGGTGAAATGTTTGTCGATTCTATACCCCCCCCCCACGGGACTGATATTATAGTGCCCTTCTTTCATCCCCACCATAACCAGCAGTGGAGGCAACATAGGAGACACTGAGAAAAGCTCACCATGACCTGTAAAATCCCTTGGTTCTAAGCAGAGATTGAACCCAGAACCCTCAGGTCAATAGTCCCGCAGTTTAGATTGCTCGACAATTTCTCCCCTCACTCCATCAATTAAAAATTGCAATTTTCAATTATAAATGCCCTAAAAATAAACATACATATTTTATTTGCTATTTATTAATGATCCCCCCAATTCTTGATGACAACGTACAGTTTCCATTTCATGATACTCTCTATACGTCATAGAGTGTTCTAGTTATGCTTTGAGTTATTACACTGCATGTGGTAATCTGAAGAAAAGGTCTATGTGATTGATTTTAAAAAACTTTCAAATTTGCATTTTGGCCCCAGTTTAGCACATAGTGATATAAATTGTAATTATTTGCACACAGCTACAATAACAATTAAATCACTTTAAAGAAATAATGGAACAGTTTTTTCCTCTACTGTTTTGACAAAAATGAAGTGTAAACATAGTCTGTGAATAAGATTTTTTTTTTGTCTCATTTTTGGGGAGAGCCATTGAACAAAACAATGACACAGAGGTGAACAGGTCAAATCTATTTCATAAACATTGAAAGATGATTGAACAATTTAAAAAAAAGAATACACAAGGCAGCATGTAACATGGATATATTGAAATTAATCTCAAAGTAAATCTTAAAGGACTAGCTCCCAACAAAGGGCAAATAGAATTGGTAAGAGTTAATCAGAAATTATAGAACATGCATCGAATTCAGAGTAGTCAGAGAAATTGTCTCTAAGTCATAGAATAAATGACTAAGTTAAGAAAGTGGCTTTTCATGAATTGATGCCATCTTAATAAAAATATAATACATGTATAAGTAAAAAGAAAAAAAAACATTTATCAGCTCATATAAAAACACCATCCATTTACTCATGGTCAGGCCCTTAATTTCAAGTCAAGGACCTACATCGCATGACCATCCATATCACCAATCAATATCTTACGCCCACTTCTGTTGTAACGACACCAACACATGAAAGATACAATTAGAAAAAAAGATGATAAATAGAATAAAACTTTTTTAATGTACATCAGAATAGCCATCGGACTGTGTATAGTTTAATGGAAAAAGAGTGCAAGGTTGTTGAAGTGATATCTATAACTAGTGAGGTATGATGTTCCCCCTGAATGTAACAGTAAATTAATAATAAAACAGTACACACTAACTGTCTGAGGGAAATGTCAGGGGTGAGTAACAGTTTACAGAAGACTTACTTCTCCTTGTCTCCACCAATGACAGCAGAAGTGATTATGTTCTCCTGGTTACCATTCACAGGTAAAAGATTTGACCCACTTCTCCTGTTACTTATGGCTATGGGTATTCCAGAGGACGGAATTTTTGATGTCTGTAAACTCTGATACTCAACCTGAAGTGACATCAATTTAAAAGTAGCCTCTAGTTTTTATAACAATTTTATTATAACACAGTAAAAGTAATATACTTTCAGATTATCTGAACGTTCTCATTAAAAATAACTAAAATTTTTGCGTGCTATTAAAAAAAATATAATTGGAAATTACTATCGCTCAGAATCAAAATGGAATTAAAAGTCAATATTTAAATGATGATGAAATTTCAATTTGATATCAGGGGATTTGAAATCGAGATTCAGCATCAACTAGAATAAAGTCCAACATTTATAAAGTCGTTCTCCACCATCAGGCTATTCAAAAGCATTTCACAGTGAGTCACTCTATCAGTATGCAACTACTAAAACCAAGGCGGACACCAACACCAACCTGCTGGTTGTGATGAGCTGCAGACAAAGGTGGCCTCTGTACACCTGGATACCTGCCAACATCTTGTGACATGACTGAACCATGACTTGATGCACTGTGGTTGTGGTGCTAGAATAAAACAAAACATTCCGTATATAAAATCACTCAATGAAAAAATAAATGACAGCACAAAGATATTTATTAATTTATTGGTTTTAAGACATACACTGTTGTAAATGCAGTATTTGAATTACAAAATGGAAGCAGAATATTTATTCATTATTGAACCGGTAATTTTTATACATTTTTAAATCTTATAATAAAGTTTAAGTAAGTACTCATGAAATGTTTGCTCAAATACTATTTTAGGTTAAAGTATCATTGATCCTTACTTATTTGGGGAGAATGTACTAGGCAGGAATTGAATAAAAAGAAAATAAATAGTTTGAAGAACAAAGAGTACCATACAAGTTTTTCAAGATTTCCTAGTAATCTAGGACAAGAAAATGATCTAAATGAGCCTAACTAAAAATCCTAAATGACTTACGATGGCTCGGGTCTGCAGTGAAACTGGTGCTACTAATTGATTCTGTTGTTCATTGATTTGTTTGTTCAACCACTGAATCACTAAAAAAAAAATCCAAAGATAAAATAATTATTTGGTCTTTTCTATCTTTCATTACAATAAGGAAGCAAAATGTGCTAAAACAGTTGTGACCAAATTGAAATAATAATGTACTCTCAAAGAATGAAAAAACATTACTAACTATTTTCATTAGTCTTAAGAAGTTTACGGCTTTCTTCTAATTTTTGTGTTGCACTCTCCAGGTCAGAGCTTAACTTATGATTCTGCATACAGATAAAACAAAAATTAAATTGTAAAACATCAAGTAATAATAAAAAAAATTACATTTAAATATTCATATCATTATTTCTTGAGAAACTTATCCTTTAACTGAATTTATCAGGGCTTAAATTCTAAACAGAATTGAAGACTGACTGCAAATTTCAAGCAAACAAATGATATTTCTAGTTTATTTTACTACTGAAGAAATAAACTAGTCTTATTCTTATGGTCTTCAGATTTACCAAACAAAAGGTTTGTTTTATGAAAATTTGGCATTTTGACTAACTCAAAAAAAAATCCCACATAGAAAAGAAATTTTTCTTTCTTGTAAATATCTCTTAATAAAGTTAAATAATGCGTCAACTAATGAAAAAAATTAAATAATAAGCCCTAGATAACATACTTTTTCTTCTGTTTCTTGAAGCTTATTTTTAACAGCTGCCAAATCCTTTCTTACAGTTTCCAGTTCATTTTCCTTTTCTCCAATGACTTTCTCTTGTTCAGTTGCTATCTGAGTGCGAACTTTAACCTGAACAAAGATTTTTTTAAATGTAAATGTTAAAGTTACTTGATACATGTATTAGCTAATTTAGTTTTATAAACATTAAATCCTAATTCAATGGCAGCTGAACTTAAATCACATGCGCACAAGGCTCTCTGTGGAACATTTCTTTTTTTTTTTTTTTTTTTAAATTTTTTTTTTTAAACACCGCCATTGCCAGCATGGTAGGGTGTAGTGTGCCTACCACACCAGCATTGTTGGCGGCGCTGATGCACGTCTGCCATGCCTACAGAGCGGCAGGGTGAGTGTGCCCGCTATCATCTGCAGGGATGGCAGAAAGATGGGTTTTAATCCTTACCCAAACTGGCCAGACGAGCAGGGTGTGTGTGCTGCCGATCGACCAGAATGGCCAGGAAAGGGGTTTTTCCTGCCACTCTGACAGAGGGGAGGGTGTAGTGTGCCTGTACCCTCAGCCCGAAATGGCAGGCTGCGCAGGTGTGCTTGAGTGGGGCGGAGTGGAAGGGTGTTGTGTGCCGACCACATCCGTCACCACCGCCAGCTGTGAATACTGCGGTCTCGGACACAGTACCACCACCCTCGAAAGTAATGTTTTTTTTCTCCTGACTAGAGATCCCCTATGATCCATCCCACGAGGTATGTCTCTCAGACCAGGAAGGAGAGTTCACAAAATATCATGCCAAATATTTAGTGATACTCTCCGAAACAAAATGCAACATTTCGTTGTAATTAACACACGCAAAATAAATAAATACCATGTTACAAATATGTCTATGAACTAAAAAATACAACTGGCACAAGGTTTTCATTATTTTTGGTTACTGCATGTGAAAGTTTCAAATCAAATAATGTTAACTGTATAAAATATCTATGTTCATTTCCAAGTAAGTTAAAGATTGAAGATAACAATTCCTTTCTATGAAATTATCTCTTAAATTATTTACCTTTGCGTGATAAGTCTTAATATCTCCTTGTAATTTTTTTATGATTTCGTTTCCCTTTTTCAACTCTTCCCCCATGGCTTTGACTTTTCCTTCCAGTTTACTGATCTCCCTTTGACGATTTTCCAATTCAGATTCAAGGTGTTTCTTTAAAAACAAAAAATGAATAAATTAAGAAACCTATTGATAAAAACATTATAAGATTTTCAATACAATTTTTTAACATTTACATACTCTCTTGTCCTTTTCAGAAGCCAACAAATCACTGGATTTGTCCAAGAGTTCTCCTTTATCTTTTAACTCCTGTTCTACTACAGCGACTCTTGTCAAGAGCTGATTGGTTAATTTTTCCTTCTCCAGTCTCCCACTTTCTGAAGAGGAATTCTCCTTGCGCAGTGTGTGGACATCAGCCTTTAAATGAGAGCATTCTTCTTCTAATGCTGAGCACTTTCCCTTGTACTCTCTGATAGATGCTTCAGATTTATATTTTTTGTCTGTTAAATCCTGAAATGTAAAACATTTAGACAATATTTTAAACCTTCTTTCGTTTATTTAAAAATGGGAAGTTTCTTTGACTAATCCATCCTAATAAGACTAGAGATCTTTTACAGAGAATGATTAATTGTCCTAAGAAAAATTATGATGTGGGCAGTATTTTATCTGACATTCAATTTTGCTAGCTCAGACACGTCAAATTCAGGGTCCATCAAAGGCTGCAGGGTCACAATGTGTTGCCATGAATGCCACACCCAACAAATATTTGAAGTCATTTAATAAAAAAGTATTCCAAATAATTTTTACAAAGTAATATCTAAAAACCTACCAAGTGCATTCAAATGAAATATTGTCTAGTCATAATCATGAAATAAAAGTTGATTGTACAGTTAACAAAAAAAACAATCAAAATTGATTACAGCAGCATATAATTTGTACATTAGCTATTAGGCAACAGTTAAAAATCAGTATATTCATTCTCCATAGCATTTTAGAGAGTAAATTAGTTTTTAGATGCTAGAACCTTAAGTAGTTTGGAAATATACTTCGTTCAGGCCACAATGTGAATGCAGAGGGCTGCTGGTTACTCTCACACTTATGACAGATAATCTAAAATAGTTTATTCTACAATTAATTTGAGGCATTAGTGACTCTTATACTCCTGTTGAGTTAAAATGAACTAAAAATATATTAACATGGAAAAAAGTGCCACAATTTAAAATCCACAAATATGAAAAAAAAAACTTGAAGTAAGGAAATAATAGACATTTAATTTAAACAATAATAGAAATATCTTTAGTAAATAATAGCCGTTATCTTTAGAACAGTAATCAGATATTTATTTTAAAATAAAGCCCTTTAATTACCAACCCTTGTACCAAATCTGAAAATCTGTGTATGGGGAACTAACTCCATCAATATTAAGCTTTTTTTTTTTTAAATTTTAAACCTTTACATGTCTTTCTAAAACATTTTTCAAAATTTACCTTTCAATATTTACAGACTAAAAGTGAAATACATAAATCTTATGAAAGTATATTGAACATGTTTACTAGGGAGCGACCGATATGCCTTTTTTACCGATAGTCCGATACCGATATTTTCCCCCAGCATTTTAGCCGATACCGATATTTTGCTATTAATGAAAGGGTGTCTTGCAGATTATTAGAAGATTAGAAAAACAAAAGATTTGAAAAGACAGACCGAAAGACCGAAGTCAGAAACACAAAAAAACCATGCCTGCATAATCTCAGAAATCTGCATGTTTATTGTTTAAAATTAAACTTATAACAAACAATTTGTTGTTTTTACTTTTTACTTGTTCACAAACAGAAAAGTAAGATAAAGTTGTAAATAATTAATGTCAAACTAAAAAGGTAAAAATGTATTAATTAGGGCTGCTGATTAAACTGCGTTAATTTGCGATTAACGCGGCAAAAAAAATTTGCGATTCAAATTTTTAATGCAACACTTAAATGCGTTAATTTGACCAAATGCGGAAAGTTCACCAAATCGATAAATAACAGAATTTCACTCAACCTTTTGAAGTTTAAGTTCCGTCCACTTATTAAGTAGATCTACCACCCCCACCCTGTCATAATTCGCACACACCCTCACCCCCAGGTATGTCGACTGAAGCCCCACCTGTAATATATAATGAAGATGTTTTCTTTATTAAGCCCTTCGACAAGTAAACCTCCTGCTCCCTTCCCTGTCAGTGTAAAAAGAGAAAACTTTCATTCACTAGTTAACATTATATACTGCAGTGTATTGGTGAAGGTACTATAGCGTATTGTTGAACGTATAATGAACCCGTTTATAATTATAATTCTGTAGCCACAGCTATTGTATGGGATTGTATGGGTGGTACCTTTCCCAGCCTCCTTTTATTTACCCAACAATATCCCAGGAGAAGAAAATTTCCCGGGACCTATCCTGGGATTCAGCTATCATGAGAGAATAACCCAGGTTCTAACCAATGTAATGTAACACCAATAAAACTTCGTATGGACGTTCAGCAATCGTCAGTTGTAAATATAGTATTAATTGAAGCCAACTTATCTTTCAACTGCTGCCTATGAAGTTAAAATCTATGTTTCAATTGTTTTGTCAATGTTTGTCGACAGCTAGGCATCATTCATTGCCTGGCAAGTCTATTAATTAATTAACGTTCTGAAACTAGTGATGTCGATATGATGGAAAGGCATATTTTCGTTTGTGCTTTGTACATAGCAATAAAAACATCAAAAGATTTTTCTCTAAGAGTTAAACCGGCAAACACTCACGCCTCGTCACTGATACAACTGTTGCTATAACCAAAATGAAACGAAAGAAAGAATGTTTAATGTTGACACACGAAAGAAGATGAAAAATGAAAGCCGACCGATCAAAATTTTGCTTTGAATTGCCATGCGGTAACATCAAAGAGTGTCATTTTACAATACAATTTTCTTTTCTGTTGTTCACTAAAACATTTAAAAAATAGTTGATAGTAAGAAAGTAAATGAATGAAAGAATATAAGAGTAACATTTATAGACAGACGTGCAAAGCAAAATCTTCAAAAGAAGATTAAAAGTAAAATTTGTCCTTCAACTCACCGACCCTGTTGGTAAGTGACGTTTGTGCTGCTGTGTCTAAAATGAAACTGGGTTGGGCGGTGGGGGGGGGTTAATAAAAAACCGCGTTAATGATAAGGGAGCGATTACTTTCTTGCTATATTATTATTTTAGGAAGGAAATGCACATATGATATATAAAACCCATAGTGCCAATATCGGTCCGACTATCGGTCGCTCCCTACAAAAATCGGCAGATCCGATATTAACGGATAGTGCCAATATCGGTCCGATACCGATCCGATTATCGGTCGCTCCCTAATGTTTACTGATTAGTAGCCAAAAAAAACTGACATCACCCTACTGAGTCACTGCATACAGTGACGTCTTCATATCAAGCTGCTTCATTCAAAATTTAATCCAAAACATTTTCTGACCCGTTAATATTATCATTAAAAGTAATACTTCAAATAGACATATAATATTATTTACATTTGTTTCTTTTAATTCAAAGTCAGTAATTTCTCTAAACTTTCACAAATTTTCATATATTTTATCAAAAACATGTAAAAATTTGCCAGCTTAAAATATGCCAACAAAAAAGTACTTGACCTACATTTAAACTGTAAAAACAAACAAATACTTTAATTTCCGCTTTCTACGATAGTTTAACTTAAAAAGCTAATTGTGGTATTTTAAAAACATAAAAGCTAAAGAATAAAGAAACAATTCAAACAAGGTAGAAATCTGTGACATTCTGCAGCAACATCATAACTCAATTGCGGCAGCAACAAGAATTAAAGGTTTAACAAAGCAAAAACAAACAACATCGGAAAGTAGATATACAATAAGATTTTACAACCTTATTTATTGTTTCCAGTTCTTCCAAACGAGCTTCCAGCTGTTTGACCAGTTTTGTATGGGACTGCTCTAATTCTCTACGCTCTCTGTCATACCGAACTTGTAGACTGGACTGAAACTATTGTTTAAACATCAAATATTTGAACTGTTAATCATATAAATAACTAACATTAACACCAACAGGAACACAATTATTTAAAAATAACAAAAAGAGTTTTCCTATTTATATATTTCAAATATCAATATCCTGAAACTTTTTACCTGTATAGATTTCTCCTTCTCTAAAGCCATGTCCTCTTTGTGTTTTGATGTGATGTCAGCAATACGAGAAGACCACTCTAGTTTAAGACTCTCCAGCTCAGTATGTTTGGCAGATAAAACCTGAAGTGAAGCATTTAATTTTATCTCAATGAATTACTTCTTGGAATTCATATGTAAATCCCCAATTTTTATAAATAGACATGTATATTTAAATTAACGCCCTTTGAAAATTGTTACAGATGAACGCAGGAACGGGTAATGAAATGACAAGATAAATGGCAACTAATATTAAATAAAGAGATTACTGAGTTTTTTTTTAAATGTTAGATTCAGAATAATGCATAAATATAAACAATTTGACTGTCAATAACAAGGGATGAACTTTAATTGACATGTTGAAAATAGGAATAAAAAGGGAAGTGATGATAACTGATTGTCTTTTTATCAAAAGTTTAATTTTAAATTAAATTTTTAGATTTTTATCCTGCCTTGGCAAAAGACAGACACATGGGATAGAAGAATAATCTGAATGTGTGAGAAAGAAACTATTGAAATATAATTTATAAGTATAAAATGGGATATTAGCTTGTTCCCTATGTGGGATCCATTCAATGAGGCCAGTATGGAGTCAAGTTTTGCCTCAATGTTTAACCTTTTTTTAGTAAGGTAAAATATATAGACCTCAGCCCCAACTGGGATCTACCTAACACAGCAAAAGAGTTAATTTTTTATCAAGATGTAGTTTTAATATGCACGAAGCACTAGCCAATTGTAAGCCTATGAAAAAATATGTCTAAAGAATTATTTCAGCTTAATTCAAGGAAATTCCCATTACCACTAATCACCAGCATCTTTTATACTTATACATACATTATAAAAAACTTAATTACCTCTTCTGTACTCTGAAGTTTGCTACTGAGATCTTGACTGGTATGTTCCAATTTTTGTTGCAGTAAACTGTTTGATTCCTAATTGATAAAAAAAAAAATCTATGATAAAAGTAATGCTCCTTTTACTAATTACTTTATTAGCTATCAGATGATTATGAATTTTACCTTCAACTGCTTCAAACAACTGGCTAGGTGACTTTTGATGTCAGAATCAGAACCAGGGAAAAATCTCAGAGACAAATGATTTAAATGTCTAAAAGGGTTTGTTTCTACAATGTTCATTGTGCAAGGTGAAACTCCGCCAAGACCACAGCTGTCCATGCAGATAAACTGAATGATAAATCTGGAGGAAAAAAATAATATACAACAATGATAGTGAAACTTAAAAAAAAATACAAATAACATGAATGGTTCAATATAAACCATAATTCATATCTTTTAAGACAAAAAAAAAGACAAGGAGGAAGAGATTCTCTTAAATCAACACATTAGTTTCCTTTTTGACAGTGTCAACATTTTTAAACTACGATTAGAATGCCATTTTTCCATGAACTGACTTTTTTTTTGGAGAAAATTCTAAAAATGCTGCTTAGGAAAAATAAAAAAGTCAATGTATGCCACTGAAACAAAAAAAGGTACTATGCTGGACTGTTCAACTGATTTTTTTAAACGGTCCTAGTGAAAATGGGCACCTGACATTAGACGGGGAAGTTAGTGGCAGATGAGCATTCTGCTAGCAATAGCGAATAGCTAGTTGATCATACTGAGCTGAAATTAAATTTAAAAAACACTCTTGGTTAGGCTTTATAAAATGAGAAATAATTATGTTATTACTTAGGATTATCTCTGGAATTTTCTTTGATACACATCTCCAGCAAGTCAATAAACTTTTGAGGGAATGACATAAAATCAACTAGTAAACCTTGCTGTAACTTCAAGCTGAAAAGTCAAAGTTGCATGATAACTTAATAAAATTTAAAAAGAAAAGAGAATCAAATCTTAGACATATCACTACATACAAAACAGTTTAATCTGAGACATATTTCTACATACAAAATAGTTTATTTAAAATAACGTAAACAAAATTAATTGAATAAAGTCTAGATAATATTTCAAGGAACCATATAACAGATATATCTCTGGTTACCTATGGAAATCTTCTTCTGTCAAACGTAATGTGTATAAGAAAAATAAATCTTGATCATCTGTTAACTTAACAATCAACTCCTGAAAGTAATAAAAATCAAATTTTATTGTAAATATATAATTTCAGTGTTCATAAAAAAAAAGACTGATAACAAATTACTCATATACAAAACAACTCAGACAATTTATTCTTTGAAAAAAAGATTAATGTAAGATAAAAGTTTATAACTAAAATCAATTTTACAAAGTTTATTTCTTTAAAGTTCACTGCACAGATATTATAAATACATAACATTCTTATGAATATATTTGGACCACATTACATATAACCAAGGAAGCTTTACATATGGTTAGAAAATAAAAAGAATAGTTGAAAAACAGGCCAACAGAACAATGTTAAGCTACAAAATAAGAGTAATTCAATAAACTTTCACCTTCTTCTGGTCATGTTTACCCCTCTCTATTCTCATATGGAGATGCACCAAGACTTTTCTGTTACGGAAAAGAAAACACATATTTAATACCAAGAAATGCCGTGTTCATTTTTATGTAAAGATAAATGAGAAACAAAAAATCATCTTTCATTGTAGATCAAATAATAACCATAAATATGTTTTTTCTATGTTTTGTATTGTATGTTTCCTGTTAAACTTCTTTTGTTACAAATCTTGTGCACTATTTTGTTTAGCTTTTTTTTGAGAGTACAGATGTATGAGATGCTGAGAGATAAAGCTGTAAAGTAAGCACATATTGAAGTTTAAAACAGATTAGTCTATGGAGTTTTTCACTTTGCAGGTCAATTTATCTGTGGAAACTGTTGCCTATTCAAGACGATGAGCCATGAATTTTAATAAAATATTAAAACTTCAACACTGTTAAAATATGTTGTCTACCTTTCTTCTTTGTCAGACGCCCGAAAACTAAGAGGAATGCGTTTACTGAAAATTTCATCCATGGTATTTTAGAAGCAGCTATGAACAAAGGTCTTGTAGCTAATAGAATAAAAAAAATTATATATCCTTATTAAACTTTTTATTGTTTAAGTTATTAGTTTTCAATGGTTAATTATTGCATCATGAGTTAAAAATCAAGTAATTTAATTTTGAGACTAAGTGATCATCTACTTACTACTTAATTGGGGGATGTTGTAGTGTGATTCATTGTGACATGTAATGGTGAAAAAGCTTTACGAAGAGGGGCATAGTCAACAAAATCATGATATAAAAGCATTATGTAAAGAGTTAATCACACCCAAATGAATTTAAAAAAGAAATCAAAAATTTTTGTTATTGATTAGAAGCAACTAAGTTAACATGATTCAGATAATTTTATTGTAAAATATGTTTCTTAAGATTATCTTATAATAATGCCTCCCTTTTCCCTAACGATAACAGTAAATGTCTATGGTCAAAGTGCATTTATTATCTTCTCAAATGTGGAAAATGTGAAATTAGGCAAGGTATATGACTATGTCATTCAAATATGACATGATGAATTTCATAGTTATACTGAGGAGTATTTTGCCACAAACAATCTTTATAACAGTAGATAATAAATAAGGATGAAACAATGTATAAACTGAACTTGATACTAATCCCATACGTCATAGAACTTAAATTAACATTTACTCTAAGTCCACTTACAACACAAGTACAGCCCAGAATTTTAAGACTGGTATAATACTTCTTGATTAGTGTCTATGTATATATACACACATAGCAATATTTTAAATTACATCATTAGGAGCTATTAGATTATCCATTCTTTGTATAATTGTAGAAAGTCAATTAGCTTATTTCTCAAGCAATATTGAAGATAACTGACTTAATGGTATATGTAATTTATAACTATTTTAAGTCTAATAAGTAAATAGTGCTCGTTTCTAAAAAAATTTCCACGGTTACCAGACTACAAAACTATTACATATAGGGAAAGTGGTGTATTGTTCAGGAGAAAAACGCAATAACAGGCACAACAAACTGTAAACATTTATTAGGATGTTTATAGTATACTGAGTTGCATTGATTTTCAACACATAACTATGGGAACGTTTGAGTTTGGTAATTGGTATTCGTGTTTTTGAAACACACTTCCGGCTACAGTTCCCAGTTAAGGTTTTAAGAAAACGATCCATTTCTTCCAACATTTCAAAATATTTTCGCTCTGTTTAAACATGTTTATCTACCAAGTGCAACCAAAACGTTTTACAACTCAGACAATATCATACAGTTTTCTATCAATCGTTACTTTGATTACTCAATGATTGGAAGAGTTTAAGACAGCCGACTCAGACTGTTAACAAACATAATAAAATATAAATTATATCAGTCTAAAATGAAATAATGCATAAAAAAAATCTCGGTACAAGACATAAAATCTAAAATAAGAGGGCTCTTATTCAAACTTATTTTCTAAGCAAAAACATTGTTAAAAACTAATTTATCACCTCATTTAGGCATTAAGCCCCACTCATCCAGAAGGGCAACGTGTACTTTGAAGTACTTAAGTTCCAGGAAAGGCACTAAAGTGTGTGTCGCCAGGGTTGGACTGCCGCCTCTAGTTACGGCAATGCCCCTACTCCTGGGACCCCTCATTCTAAGCCTACGACATAAACCAAACCCAACCACCCCATTTCCAATAAAAAATGTTCAAATGGACATAATATGAACCGGTTGTGAGCATTATTGTAAATAGACACTTTGTTCATCACAACTATAATATAAATTTTGAATAAATGTCTAATTAACATTGTGCCCTATATAACAAATAGGCCTATGCTGATATGCATATTGTTGGACCTTTATTGCGATAGGAAAACTTGGTATTTTGCTTTGTACTAAAAAATTACCTTTGCTTAGGGCCCCTATTATACCTATGCCCCAGGACCCCAAGTATGCCCCCAAAATGTACCTGCCCAGGGGAAATATGTCATTGGATGGTAAAGGCAAATGTGTCCTTACATAGGGGCCCCAACAGCCCCGTAGCGTGAAAATTCTACAGGAGGGGGCCAGGCATTATATAGCAGGGGCCAGGCAATAGCGGGGGGGGGGCAGGTAATACATTTTACTGAGTAGAACAAATAAGCAGGGGGGGCAGACAAAACTCAGGGGGGGGGCGCCCCCCCTGGCCTACCCGCATGCTACAGGCCTGGGCCCCAATGGTATCATTTCTTAGGATTATGCAGGAATGGCTCTTCCACCATGTCTAATGATGGATAAGCTGCACAACATGCTTGATTTCAAGCTGGGCTTTTTTTAAAGATATAAGTATGGCGCCACCAAGTCAGTAATTACAAGATATAGTTTTAATTGGCGCCTAATTTTTTATATTTTTTTCACTATATTTTTTATTCACATTTTTATGAATCTATTTTTTTTAATGGTAATTTATTTTGAAGCAAAGTTTTAAAAATCAATATGTTGGCCTATATTTACTTACTAATGTTCCCAAATTATTTAAAAAGGTAAAATATTACTACTGACTAAACATTTTTTCTCACACAGAAAATTCCATCAGACATTAAAGTAATGAGCTAAATGGCTGTCATTTGAACATATTGAGATTGTATAGTTAGTTTCAAAGTTTCATTTCAGACTGGACTATAGGAAAGTTTTAAATTACTTAATAAGCTCTGAGGAATTAATTATTTTTTTTTACCATGTTTGTTCTGACCAAAATGGCAGTCAATTATAGTTTTCAGGAACAACAATCTGTCTTATAAAGAACATTGAAATCTGGCATAAATTACCACTATCCAGTATTTATGATATGAGCGAAAAAAAATGCAACTCAAATGTAATGAAATCATATATAGGTCTACGAAAATTGCATTTCAACATGTATACATTAATATGTGATCTATGTAATAAACGTTTATCACAAAAGCAATATCTGAGGTTTTATATTGTACTTCATACCGGTATTAGAACTTGGAAATGGTCAACATGTAATAATGGTTTTGTGTACAAATCAAACTCAATAAGTCATCTACCGACTCATACTGAAGAAAAGTGTTTTAAATGTAAAGTGTGACTTAAAAACTTAAGACGTCTAAAAAAGTTTCCATATACACCAGCTAAGTCATTCCGCTAGCATATACACCAGCTAAGTCATTCCGCTAGCATATACACCAGCTAAGTCATTCCGCTAGCATATACACCAGCTAAGTCATTCCGCTAGCATATACACCAGCTAAGTCATTCCGCTAGCATATACACCAGCTAAGTCATTCCGCTAGCATATACACCAGCTAAGTCATTCCGCTAAGCATATACACCAGCTAAGTCATTCCGCTAGCATATACACCAGCTAAGTCATTCCGCTAGCATATACACCAGCTAAGTCATTCCGCTAGCATATACACCAGCTAAGTCATTCCGCTAGCATATACACCAGCTAAGTCATTCCGCTAGCATATACACCAGCTAAGTCATTCCGCTAGCATATACACCAGCTAAGTCATTCCGCTAGCATATACACCAGCTAAGTCATTCCGCTAGCATATACACCAGCTAAGTCATTCCGCTAGCATATACACCAGCTAAGTCATTCCGCTAGCATATACACCAGCTAAGTCATTCCGCTACTGCAGAAAAACCATTTGAATGCAAAGTTTGTTCCAAAATCTTTTCTTACCAAGTAAGTTTGAAGAGATATATGCGTATTCATACTGGGGAAAAACATTTAAATGTGAAGCATGTTTTGAAACCTTTAGATAGCGAGGACATTTGAACGAACACCAGTTGATTTATACTAGAAGGCCTGTTGCAGAAAAAACGATTTAAATGTGAAGTAGCCTATGTCTTTAAAGATTTTCTTACCAAGAAACTTTTAAGAAACTTGTGGTGATCCATATTGGATAAAAAACATTAGAATGTGAAGTATGTTTTAAATGTTTTTATACTAAATCTGGAATTTGGTTTACAGTGCCGTAGCGAGCTTAGCTCGGGCCCAGGGCAAAATACCTTTTAATACCTTTTTAGCCCCCCCCCCATTTGAAAACCATTTGTAAAATATACCATTTGGCGCCCCTTTGTGAGTAGCGCCCGGGGCATGATGCCCCCTACCCACCCCCACTACGCCTCTGTTGGTTTAATAAAATATTTTTGATCTCATACTTTAAAATTATTTAGTTGGCTCTAGGAATTTATTGTGCTATTGCTTTAAAAAGATTGATGACAGCCTTTATTTAGCAAAAAAAATAAATAAATAATAATTCAATGTTGTATTCACGTGGCCCTGCTGGGGTGTCCGTTGGTGGGGCCGTGAGTTAAGTTGCCTTTTTTTTTATCGCTTGTTTTTTACAGCGAGGTGATAATTGAATTTCTCACACGAGGCCCCCTCTCAGGGGTGACACCGTCGACCTAGTCACCATCCACAGAGGCCACTACTGCAGTCAATCACACCCCCCTCCCCCCGTACACCCGCCACTCCCATTCCTCCGAATGATAGAGCGTAATGGATGAGCCGGTCACATTGATTTTAGCCTAATGGATCTATGGCAGTCAACAAGTATAAAACCTCATTTTATGAGAACCGACCATGAAAAAAAATGTCTGCATTCGCTAGTACTACTTGGAATCAATAGCTAAGAAACAGTCCCCCTTTCTTTTCTACACAAGTATCTTCACAATTAGAATAGTTCACTTTGTCAACCACTAGGCTAGGCAATGCTACTGTGGCTTCAGGTGGGGCACCATTTTTCAAAGGTTATTAGAAGACCATGGATCGGGAAAAGTGGAGAAGAGTAGTATGGTAGGCCAGTGCCCTAAATGGGCTGTAGAGAGTAGTATGCCAGGCCAGTGCCCTAAATGGGCTGTAGAGAGTAGTATGGCAGGCCAGTGCCCTAAATGGGCTGTAGAGAGTAGTATGGCAGGCCAGTGCCCTAAATGGGCTGTAGAGAGTAGTATGGCAGGCCAGTGCCCTAAATGGGCCGTATAGTCAAAGGAAGAAGAAAAATTAGAGGGCCTAATTTTTTTTTTTAGTTTTTGCCCCCCCCCCCCATTGTATGCCTACCTTTTCTTAGTGCCTTAAAAATATAAGAACGGCCCTGCATCTAACAATATATTGGGCATCTATAATCTTTCAGACTACATGTTGAGGTATGTGCTGCAGTTAAAATATCAGTACTCAGTCTCGGTGTTACACTTATCCAATAATTCATTAGGTTACGGGTGGTTGAACATACATTAGACACAGAGTGACGATGATAGCTAATTTCGGAAATCACACAACAGAGATGTGATACTTACTGTACCTAATACCTGTACTTGACTACTCGAGTACAGTTTTGGAGTACTTGTACCTTGGGTACTTGTACTTCGCTCGTGCTTACACATTGGGTATTTTTTTACTCATAGTCTCACTAGCAATTTTAAAAACCGGTGTACTTGTACTCATACTGACACAAAGATATATAATTGATGGGCACAAAGAATTATAATTGTACATAGACAAACAACTGTGGGGTAATAAAAACTGTTACAGAATATACTTAGAGAAGCGAACCAGGTGAAAGTTTAATTAGATTGGACATTGAAACCTATCCCATCATACATATCGCAATTCAAATCAACTCTCAAGTCACTTTGTGCTGACTACCTTGTTGCTGATAGCCCTTGCTTGCAAGCATATAAAAGGTTTTTTTTAGTCACTCTTGTCAATTTTAACCATTGCTGCGGTGAAAAAGAAAAAAAAAACGTGTTGACTGACTGAACAATAGCAAAGTAGTTGACTGACGATGAACAGCTCTGCACAGCAGATGTGTCTACCAAATTTAAACTGCGGGCAGCGTATGACACCCACTCGCTAATTTATTAATCTCTCTAAATCTAGCTTGTACGTACTCCCAAATAAATCACACTCATATTACTCGCATTGTCATAGGACTGCGATCTGCAATCGCCAATATCTATACCATGAGGTCTGACAGTACTCACCAACAGATCGAAAAGGTATTTACCGTCGCGTTGTTCAATTGGAATGAACTGAAGAAAACACTCTACAACAGTTCCACTTTTGAGAACATAGCGAACAACTTTCAGCTGATACACAGGACTGATGTCAGGAGTGGAATCGATATTGATTCCATAATATATAGCATTCTTAATTTCTGACAGTGTCTGCGTCAATACTTTGGATCCCATTAACTCAATAAATTCATCCCATACACTGGCAGAAAAATATGATACATTCCCCTTTCCGGGGTTTCGCATGTCTCTCAGTGTGTTCCTTTAGAAAGTGATCAAATTCAGCTTACAAAGTCAATGCAACCAAGATAATTTCCATTGTTATAACAGTTATGTAAATGGCTGTCACCGCGAAAAGCTAACCCTCTTTCAGCAAGAAATCTTATCACAGCAACTATTCTTTTGAGAACATCAGTCCAGTATTTGCACAATTTTTGTTTCTCCTTTTTCAGTTTTTCGTCAATTCTAGATGCTTGTTGACATTCTAACATCCTTGACAGAGCAGCAATGTGATCCTTCGACTTCTCATGTGATGTAATCCTTGCGATGGCGTTTTCCCAGTCATCTAAATCTAAACCATCGATGAACTGATTTGCAAAACCGGCGTTGTTGTCAAACAGCTTGCACACATAGCAAAACATTTTACCCGTTGTAGTGTTGTTTTCGTTGACGAAAACTAAAACTAAAACTAAAATTAGCAGCAAGACTAAAACTAGACGAAAACTGAAATTATTACAGGAAAAACGAAATAAAAACTGAAACTAAAATATAGTGTTGCTTTCGTTCACGAAAACTAAAACTAAAACCTTCGTTAACGAAAATGTTGACTTTTCGTCAACGAGAACCAAAACTAAAATTAGAAGCAAGACTAAAACTAGACGAAAACTAAAATTATTACAGAAAAAACGAAATAAAAACTGAAACTAAAATATGACCTGGGACTAAACACTAACCCGTTGAAGGAGAATAGAGAAGTCTCTTGCGTGACAATTTCACCATTTGTTAACTTTCAAGCAAAATATTTTTGTCTACCCTAATTGCCTACCCTTTAATGTAAAATTTGACTCCAAATTTTGTGAAGGAAGATGTTCAGCATAATAACTTCTTAGATGTGCAGTTACCTCCCAATCAGCTGGATCACTTGTATTCTTTGTCATGCAGCTCATGCTTCAAACCGGCAACTCCTACTGACCCTAATATACAGTCTGAGTCAGTAGGCAAATCAAACACAGCAGCTTCAACATGGCCAATAACAGAATTTGCAGATACCTTTTCCTTTGTAACACTTGTTTCGGTTGTTTCACTTTTTCAGCACAGTCCGGCAACATTATTTCTGGTATTGTGGTGTACATTGTGGCCGAAGAAGTAAATGAAATGTCATTATCACTAGTATTACTAGTTTTACCAGTAATGCAATCAGTGTCTCTGCTCATAAATTGCAGCAACGAATCCCGAATTTTTTCAATACTTTCTCTTTCTCCTCCTTTTTCTTCCGCTTGTCAAATCCACTCTCGTGTTTCCTCTTGTATCCATCAGACATGGTTATTTAAAAGTACTTCTGTTATTTTTTTTTAAAATTTTTGTAAGAAAAAAGAGTCTGCATTCTTTAATTTTGTCAAAAGACTGTTGGCATTCTTCGCTCAAAGTAAACTGCCTTTGCTCCGTGAACGATAAGTTCCTAGCAATCTTGGAAAAGCCCGACACAAACCGACGATAGTATGTGCAGAGTCCCAGAAAGCTTCGAAGTTCATGCATTTGTCGGTTTTGGCCAACTTTTAACAGCTTCAACCTTTTCAGGGTCAGTACTTATGCCATCTTTAGACACAATATGAGCCAGATACTTCACTTTCTTTCTAAAAAGTGAACACGTCTGTGGGCCGAGTTTCATCCCGGCACTCCGAATACGCTAGAAAACTTCTCCTAGGTTTGTAAGGTGCTCGTCAAGCGTGCTTCCCAGTCTGATTATATTAACTCACAGATAAAACAAAGGCGTCTTCCAGTTCAGACCCTGTAATATGTTACCTGTCAAAAAGGCGGTCTTCTCTTTATCCTTGGGATGTAACTCATCTTCATCAACTGTTGCCTGGCAGGAGTGGTCAGTCCTGGACGCGTTCTTAGCTGCTTCGTAAGACAGAGCATACACCAATGTGCTGCTGGCCTTGCATTTCCACTTATCATAATGGCCTTTTTTTGGGTCTGGATCACGAATGGCATCGATGAAAGTGTCGGTTATTATGACGTCCAAGAAATTCCTGTGCCGCGGCAGAGTAAGATGACCGCGGTAACTTTTCAATATCTGTGTTTAATTCCCCCGGATTTTTGTTGCCTCGATTTCAACTGAACTCTGAACACTTCTTGCATGTGCTCGTCGCCGTACCGTAACTCTAGTGCTTTTACAACAGCTTGATAATTTCCCGGGTCGTTGACAGTTCGGAGCATCTCCAGAGGCCTTGTCTCTAAGAGCCAGACAAGGGCCGTGGCTTTGTTTTCTTCTCTGGTCCAGTTGTTTATTTGCACTGCTGCCTCAAACTGTCTCTTGTATACGGACCACTTTGAAATTGTGCCATCAAATGTAGGCATGGGCATCTTGCCTACGGTTGTTGGGGTTGCAGTCTGTGTCAACTGAACTTTCCTCAGTTCTTCCCTGATATCTTAATCTCTCTGTGGAGAACAGGGTTCTTTCACATAGTGGTTAGAATGTAGTATAATATATAAAGTAAATCATTGAGAGGTTAAATCAAGAGTTCAGGGTTAAATATTTGGGGGTAGAGTCTTTACGTTTTCTAGCATTACGGTTAGGGAATTGATATATGATACCTTAGCCTTGTTCCGAGAGTAGGGAGAGAGTCAGCGACATTCTGGACAAACAGATAAATCACCGGACTGCCACGGACTGTAGTAGCATCAATCCCACCACATCTTCTCTAATAGAATGTATCTGCGGATCAAATATGGCCGTGACAGGGACCTCTAGTGAAAACGTGCATTTCAGTTCCCCATCCCGTCCCCCGTCCCCCAACACATTCCAGCTGTTGTCCCCTCCTGATTTAATTGCTGTGTAGGTCAGCACGAAACTGTACGTTTGGATACCAGAGTGACCGTGACTTGCATATCTTTTCTGTTCGTGGAATGGAAGGTAATTTGTAGTTCCACATGCGTTTGACAACTGACTCTGAGTTATGGGGACAGATCGAGGGCCAATGATATAAAGTAGGTTTTTGAAATAGAGTAGGCAATTGGGCTGAGGCAAGCGTATAGAGTGGTCACAAGTAGAGTATCAGTGATAGTGATGTTATTGTACTTAGTGGAATTGAGGCTGGACTATATTGTATGTGATGTACCTTGTGTTTATAATAAATATTACCATACACGCAATCAAGTGCCTCTGTTATCAATACTACTGTACGGAGTTTGAAAGTGTCGGTATTTAGATATATCTATAATAGAACGAATGGCTACAGTGTGAAAGAATCTTAGGCTGGCAATATACTAAATACCCAGCAGAAGTGGCACGTAAACCAGCACGCAATACTCTCCATTATACCTGTGAGTTGTGTCCTTGATCTGAGCTTGGAGTTCCATTATCCGGCCGTTGACCTTTTCGTTAATCTCAGCCTTCACCTTCTCAATTCTAGTGTTGAGATCTTCCTTCAGATCTCCTATTTCGTCTCTTATTGCTTGAACTAATTCTTTCATTTCATTTCTGGCCTTCTTTCATTTCTTTTCTTAATTTTTTCAATTTCAGACTCAAAACGATGGCTCTCAGGATCATTTCCTTCCTTTATCAGAGCATCCTTTAGTCTAAGGGCCAATTGCTCCCTTGTTGCCGTCAGTAGGAAGGCCCCTATTATCTAATTCTTCTATCAACTCTACATTAGAAGTTTACTTACTTCCTTTATCAGAACATCTTTAGTCTAGAGGCCAATTGCTCCCTTGTTGCCGTCAGTAGGAAGGCCCCTATTATCTAATTCTTCTATCAACTCTACGACTAGAAGTTTACTTACTTCCTTTATCAGGGCATCCTTTAGTCTAGGGCCAATTGCTCCTTGTTGCCGTCAGTAGGAAGGCCCTGCTATCTAATTCTTCTATCAACTCTACGACCAAGTTTACTTACTTCCTTTATCAGAGCATCCTTTAGTCTAGGGCCAATTGCTCCTTGTTGCCGTCAGTAGGGAGGCTCCTACTATCTAATTCTTCTATCAACTCTACGACTAAAGCTTAGCTTCTTACCAGCCATTTTCAAAAAAAGAAATTCGACTTCTGACACCAATGTTACAACTCGCAATTCTGTTTATAAAATCAAAATAACACACAGGCGTGGATTCCAAGAGTATTTACTATCTTTTTAACACAACGACAATAACATCACGGCCATCTTCTTGCCGGCTTCTACGTCACTTCTACTGCATCATCGCGTTCACTCTGTAGACTGTACGGTGCACACCGAGAGGTCTTAACAATATTTACATTTCTACAAAAAGAATCGAAAAAGAAAAAACTTCCAAAAATAATCTTAATAGTTCCAAAGAAGACTCTGTTGAATTCATAATATTTGAGATATCTCCTGATAAAGGCTGGCAAAATAAAAATTTAAGATTTCAACTTCTGTTGCGTATTAACAATCACCACAAAGTTGGCTGGCCTATTTCACAATCTCAGTTGATTCATCGACAGTTGTCAAGCACAATGATTGAATTTTACGGTTTAGTTTTCCCTCAATGCGTACCCATAGATATATACCACCAGGCCCGTAGCGTGCGGAGCAGCCCCCCTGCGATTTGTCTGCCCCCTGCTAATTTGTTCCTTACTAATTAAAATGCATTACCTGGCCCCCCTGCTTTTTTGCCTGGCCCCTGCTGTAGAATGACTGGCCCTGCTGTAAAACTTTCACGCTACGGGGCTGTATAACACCTGAGCTCTATACTAGTATAGTAGTAGTAAGCTATAGAGCTAAGTGGTAGCTCTGAAACACTGGTGTCAGTTGTTTTATCTTTGCCAATATTGGCTAGACCCTCAGCCGCGCCGTAGAACTGAATGGCTGGCTTAGAATTGTTATGGCTGGCTAGCCGGCTTAAGCGGCTTGAGATGATGGGCGGCTTACGATGACTTACGGCGGCTTACAGCTTACAGGCTATAAACAAACACAAATAAGTTAAACAACGCAACATTGGACTGAACAAGCATGTTCACTCACACTCTGCAACGGCAACATCCCTACATAACATTTTTTAAAATGTTCCCTAAAGTGTGTAAAATTGCAATGTAACATGAACAGTACAGTAGCAGACTTGAAACTAAAACCAAACATTCATTAAAAAAAAACATTTATAATATCATATAATAATATAATATCTTAATATAATATCATTAAAATAATATAATTTATAATATAAAATAATATGTAATATAATATAATAATAATAATAATATAATATATAATATAATAACATAATATTATACGACCATGCAAATGTTACGATAATGTTATGATACAACATCATAACTATCATGGAGAAGTAGCACCACGTCCACTTTGTACGGCGCCATAGACGATCTCCTAAAGTTAAGCATATAGCCAGCTGTGCTGAACGGTGATTCAACTGGCACACTGCCTGGACTTATAGCCAGATATATTTTGGCCATTTGTGAGAGAATCAGGAAATCAGCTGACTTTTGGCTTAAAATCCATTGCAGTCGTTTTCATTCACGTCTACTGATAAAAATCGGTTCATTTCACTGATGAAAGGTTCCACACTAGCTCCGATCACCACCCACCCAGTGATGCTGTTGCTATAATATCCTACAAAAGCAAGTAATACATTAATAATTTACAGTGATCATGAATAATTACTAACAATTGATATAAGTAAAAACAACATGTCAATATGTGTATAAAGAACTGACTACAGTATATTAATGCATTGGTATACTAGACCCCCTCAGGCCGGCGCCGCGCGCCAGCTACGACGCCAATTTTCGTCCGCCGTAAATCATAGAAAAATATGCGGCGCGCCACATTAACCGTATTTCGTTCGCCGTTGTATTAACTGTCACATTACTGAATCTTATTGCACATGACCTTGCTGACCATATCCAGCTCTGTCTTGAAAAGCTTTTCTGTTGATCACAAAATACTAGCTGCCATGATGGTGCTGCAATTATGATAAAAACGTCAAAGCTTTTTGAAGGGTTGACTCTTATCAGCACTTTACAGCACACGTATTGCACCTTTATACTACCGACAGCATCAATAAAAAGGAAGAATTTCAAGACCGCAATTATAGAATACGATGCAGCATTCACAAGGGATAAAGAAATGATAAAGACCCTGAAAGAAGGCATGTCTTCAGTGTGTGAATTACTTCTTGTAGATGATCAGCTCAGTGCATCAATAATGGATGCCTCTGAGAGCATACTGCTTTTCATCAATGACAGTCATGGACACAATGATAAGTCAGTAAAGGCATCATGTCCAACGCGTTGGAATTCAACATTGATGATGATTCAGTCTATGCTTGACTTGAAAGAGAGGTTCAAAATACTCTCAAGCGTATTGGTCTAGTTGATATCTGTCTCCATGAAGATGAAATTGACTTTTTAAGTGAACCGTTCTGGAAATCATTTATGACGGCGCCTGTTGTTCAGTTTCATGGTGTCCTTGCTTTCTGGCTTAGAATCATCCTCGTATCAACTTACTCAACTGGCTCGTCTTCACCTATCATCAGCATCATCTGTACCAGTGGAGTGCATGTTTTCGGTTACTGGTTTGATAATGAACAGCAAACGATCAAGTCTAACAGCTGATAAACTACATCGCGTTTGTTTTTTTCATGACAATTATTTTAAGTGCTTATCAATTATTGAGTGACAGAAACTGAATGAGTGTAATGCATTAATGCACTGTATTAGTAGGACAGCACATAAAAACTGTTTATTTCTGTTGTTTTAAATAATAAAACTTTCCCAAGTATTGTAAAGTTTTATTGCTGAAGTTTTTTATTGCTGAAGTTTTATCAATTCAATATTGTCAAGGCGTCAGCCGAATTTTGTAAATATTTCGTAATCTACCGAAAAATCAGCCGAAAATCAGCCGCAAATGAATTTGACTCCAATTTACGGTCAAATTCGGCTAAACCAGCTATCGACCGAAAAACTATGTCAACCAGCCGAAACTGAAAAAAAAAATTCGGCTGGCAGGTCACAGGTGTATACATATAGTCAGTGATGTTAACAAGGACACAAAGTGCAAGGACTAGGACAAGGACACAAAGGACAAAGACTTGCCTGCCAAGGACAAGGACAAGGACTTTGCATCAAGGACCAGGACAAGGACTTTGCATACAAGGACTAAAACAAGGATTTCATAAAACAACAAAATCCAATATTTCTTTAACAGCAAAATTGTTATTTCGTAACCAACCACATGTAATGTAGTGCATTCAACAAAATCATAATGTTAGTCAATGTCAAGCGTTACACTTGAGGAACACAAGTGCCTCCAATGGTAGATCACTCATACGAGCTCTGTGTGGTCATAAAAAACAATCCACTTTGTAGAAAAGTCTCGTTCCACTAGAGCTGAACTTGCAGGGCGCAAAACAGTCGCTAGCAGCTGGCTGCAGCAATGAAAATTCCGGTTTTCTTATATATGTCTGACAGTTTGCACTCGTCTGCATTAAATGATGATGAATTATAACTTCAGGTAATTCTGCAGCTGTTTTTCACTCTTAACAGCTGCATCTTCTACAGTAGTCTCCAGCTGTTTTTATAATGTGAAAGGAGACTCTACAAACTTTCGCAGAAGGTTGACTTTCAGGGAGCTGGTTGGCTTGTGCGAGCTTGACTGATGTGGAAATAGAAGATGCTGGTCGGCAAACAGTAGGCTCAGACTGCAGCATTGCTGTAAAAACAAAAAACCGTTTACAACTATGTACAATTATAAACATGCATTAGGTAAAGCATTTTGCTTTAATTAAAAATAAATGGTGATAGCACTGGCCAAGTGGTTGCGGGAACAATGAATGAATAACGTTTTGAAAAAATTGCCATAAACAACGACACAAATTTACAACTCAGCATTGCACATTAACTGCCAAACAATCATAAAAAATAAAATCATCAACTTACCAGTTATTCGATGTCGTAGGTTGTCTCTCACATCTTGAGGTCCTGCTACTGCTAAGTGATTTCCAGATAAGTAAAACAATTTTTTGTGTTTCAGGTCACCAAATGACATGATTCATTTGACAGAAGCCACAAAAAAAATTATGGAACAAAAGTATGATGAGTTTGGTGATAGCTACACAATGGATGTCACTGAAGAAAATCTGAAGCGAATTTTTGAAAGAATGGTAGTTAATACTTTAGTTTTTCAATCTAGCCAAATTATTTGATTATGATAATGAATTATGATATTTTGGGTTTATTTTGATAAAATACTGTTTATAACAACTGAACTAAATTTTATTGGATTACACTAAATCAAGACAGCTATTAGTCTGTGTTTAGAAATTATTGGATTGTGCTAATTACAATGTCAGTCATTCATTGCCTAAGCGCAATCCATAGATGCATACAACAGCTCACTAGATGATACGTGTGCCAAGATCAGAAACGTTGAGCAAACTCTGTTTTTTTTTAATCGGGACGATGGGGTGATTGGCAGTAATGTCATCAGTAAAACTGACCTGTAGTGGGGACTCATCTATAGGGGCTCCTGTAGATGTGTACTTTAGGAGGTTGAAGCCCAAAGTTGATTCCTTTTTGCCAAAACTGCAGAGTGGTTGAGGAAACTGTGGAACATGCTATTTAAGTGACTCTGGCTGGGCGAACCACAGTCTAGATCAGATAGGGACACAGCAAGTTTGATTTCACTTGCTCTAAGAAATCAAGTCTCAGTCCACAGTTTCACTATTGAAGTTAGTAACTCTACCACTATGAGGGTAGAGCGATGAGAAACATCTGCTGTGATCAAAAACAATGAAAGCTCAGAATATGAACTTAATTGTATTTAAAATTCTTTTCAATATCAAATCCTTCAATCCTTGAATCAAATTTTCCCATTCATAAATATTATAAATGGATAGATTTGTTTCTGAGTCACAGCAAAACTCAATATTTGACATTTGTATTGCAGTCAGGCAGTGGCAGCATCTGTTGTGTAAGCCTACTTGTGTACAGCAATTACTATTCCACAGTCGGGATGGAGGCATCCGCTTTGATTAAAAACAATGAAAAATCAGAATCCCTTTATAAAATTTAAAAAATGGATGGATCTGTTGCAGATCTTCTCAAACTAGTTTTTCCATCATTTTTTTTCTTGCCACCAATAATATGATAAACTGTCCAGCATCTTCTTCAGTACATTAATATTTCATACTCCCAACATATTTTCTGTCTGTTGCAGGTATTTGCTTGAATTACAGGTCAATGTGCATTTTTTATGCCACTTTAGTGATCTTCAGCAAACTAAAAGCGTTCAAACCTAATATCGAAAAAATTTTTATAGCATGTCATTTTTCACATTAGTCAAAAAGTTATGCCCATGATACATTCTCTTCTGATCAGCTGTTTTTACTTTTGGTAAACTTGCTTGTTCAATTGTTTGCTCTGTCAAACAAATAAAAATATCATTAAAAAAATAATTATACATAGTCCAGAGCAAAATGTGAAAACTATTGTCTTACCATCTTCAGGACAAAAACATCAGTAGAGTTTCACAAGACAACATAAGAGAAATTGAAGAAGAATATTTCCCAGATGACTCACCATATGGTCTATTCAGGCTTTGCAAGTATGTTGTTTTGTTTTGTTTTATTTTCTTTTTCAAATAATAATGATCAGTTAGTAATTTTCTTCTATAAGCTTATGGATTATTTTTAAAACAAAGGTCTGAATAGAATTTTCATGTTTATCTCTAGATTCTACATTGATAACAAACTACTCCTGGGAGACCCAGACACTGTTTTACCAAACAGTGCACTTGACTTATTAGAATTGGAAGTACGCTTTTTTGGGGCAGAAATTTCAGACGATTTCGATTCTGTTATCTCCCATGTCATCATTAATGAAAAGTGAGTAATATGAATTTTTTTTTTTTATCTTGCAAGCATTACCTATCATAATGGTATTATATTTAAAAAAATATAACTAAGTATTGCATGCAAACATATTATTTTTGGGGTTTGTGTTTTTATAAAGATGCTATCATCTTTTAACATATTTCATTGTAAGTTTAAAAAATGTATAGAATTTCTTTGGACCAATTTTAAAAATGCATACTTTAGATTATTTTTAAGTGCACCCAGTGTACATGGCCTTATGAATGTGCACATAGAATACCTTTATCAAGATGACAACAATGCAGTTATAGCTAAAAGACGTTTTGAAAGTTTTTGAATGTTAAATTGTTTCATTCCACATGGCATGAAAATAAGTTTATTGGCTAATAATTAAACAAATAAACTTCAATCTAGCATTACAAATAATAGACATTTTAAAACTAAAAAAAAAAAGTTGTATCTTTTTTTTCAAACAAGAAGTTTATGAGAATAAATATTCTGTTTATCAAAAAAAATAATTTTACGTCAAATAAAATCTGACCAAAAAAAATAGAATTAATGGACTCTAGATGAATTTTTTTTAAACCTTCAACACTCTGACCATTGACATTTATTTTTGCAAAATATGTTTGATTCCAATGTCTCAGAAAAATAATAAATGAATTAAGTCTCATTATGAATGAAACTTTAAAAAAAAATACTGTAATAATCAAATACTGCAATAGTTTTATCAAAATTTGTTATAACCTCTTACAAAAATAGTACAAAATCTCTGCATATATTTTTTTTCTCTTTTGACAGTGACTTAATTCGACTAAAATCTATCAAAGAAATCAGACACAACAGACACAAAAAATTCCACATTGTAACTGCAAAATGGGTAAAGGCTTGCATTGAAAATGGTGACCTCGTACCAGAGAGGACATATGAACCTTAATTAAATAATTTTTATTTATGTCAATATAATGGGACAAACAATTTTTAATTTAATTATTACTAAACACCTAGACATTATGAAATGAAAAATTAATTCTATTAAATATTGAAACACTTTGATGACTGTGATTTCATTAGGGCATTAAAAAAATGTATTGCTAATCATTTGTTTTGCATTGCTTTTATGTTGTAAATGACATTGTTTACTTTAGATATGTGTGTCTAAATGATCTTATTAGCTATTGGTATATTATATTGAAATGTTCAGAAATGAACTTGAACTATATTCTTTTGGTCATGTTTGTTATACCATTCCTATTATTTTCATGTTGTAGACAAAGATGACATGAACTGGGAAAAATGTGGTAGATTTTCTCAGTATTGAGAAAACATAAACTGGTGAAAATGTGGTAGATTTTCTCAGTATTGAGAAGACATAAACTGGTGAAAATGTGGTAGATTTTCTCAGTATGATGTTCAATATGAACTGGAAAATTTCTGCTAATGCCACCTATCATTTGGCGCTGATACTGCCATCTCTGTTTCATAGCAATTATGGTCCTGGAAAGGAACATTAATTTTTCTTTTCATCTTCCAGTGATGACTCCATATCTTTAATCCTCAAAATTCAACCAACTTAGAATCCAAAAAAAAATTATAAGCTGGAATCTGATATGCTTTGGAATTCAAATACTCATGTTGGCAATATTTTCTGGGCTAATTATAAGTTTGATCTTCCTGTTTTGCGTTGTTTTCTTTTAAATGAACTTCAATGATTTGAAATTGAATTAAGGTTTTAAAAATGAATTAAATTCAGATATGATGACTGTCGTACATTGAGATGATTTAAAAGTCTGAAAGTGTTATTAATTATAAAAAAAAACTTAGTTAAATAGAGAGATGCTTCTAGGACAGTGTGGTTCACAAAATTATTCATTTTCAGAAAACTATAAAAGTTTTTGTTTTGATGCCCCACCTGTAGAGAAAAAACTATAAAAGTTTTTGTTTTGATGCCCCACCTGTAGAGAAAAAAACTATAAAAGCTTTTGTTTTGATGCCCCGCCTGTAGAGAAAAAAACTATAAAAGCTTTTGTTTTGATGCCCCGCCTGTAGAGAAAAAAACTATAAAAGCTTTTGTTTTGATGCCCCGTCTGTAGAGAAAAAAACTATAAAAGCTTTTGTTTTGATGCCCCGTCTGTAGAGAAAAAAACTATAAAAGCTTTTGTTTTGATGCCCCGCATGTAGAGAAAAAAACTATAAAAGCTTTTGTTTTGATGCCCCGCCTGTAGAGAAAAAAAACTATAAAAGCTTTTGTTTTGATGCCCCACCTGTAAAGAAAAAACTATAAAAGCTTTTGTTTTGATGCCCCATCTCTGAAGAAAAAAATATGATTAAACTATGAGAATAAAAGCGTCATCAATTTTAAATTTGGTTTTGCCGCCTTAACAAACTTTCAATCTTGAAACATGGTCCGAAATAAAGTCATAGATTTTAATTTTGTCATGATCCACCTAAAATTCGATAACCACTGGTCTGAAACAAAATGTCCTTTTATGAAATTCTTCATTTAATAAAATAATCGCAGGTATGTTTACTCTGAGATAACCAACTACAAAGTAGCAATTCAAAATTGTACAGAGTTGTAGTTCAGAAAATTAAACTAAACAAATAAAAGATGTCTTGTTTCTTTGGCTCTACAGTCCATTTAGGGCTCTGCCCTGCCACACTACTCTACTCCACTTTTTCCCGATCCATGGTCTTCTTCCTCCACTCTCTCACTCTTCCTCTTCCAACTACCTGCTTCTTGGTGTGCCCTTAAGCCTTTTCTAATTGAGTGTTGTCTTGTATATTGTCTTTGGACCTCTGTTGTTTTCCATTCTTTCTAATGTGCCCCTACCCACATTCAGTTTCTGCTGTAATATTTGGAACCTCGTATATCTCATACAGTCCTAAATTGTGTATAGTTCTCCACTCGTTATTGTCCTTTACTGGCCCGTATATTTTCCTACACAAATAATAGACACGTCTTGTCATTATCACTTGCACATACTGACTGGTTAAGAGTTTTGTTACTTAGGATCGGAGGAGATGATGTCTGTATCGCAGTGGCGTCACTAGGGTTGGCGTCACCGGTGCGGTAACTCATGGTGTCACCCCTCTCATGACACCCCATAGACATACAGCACTCTTAGCAAAATTTAGAAATAAATGTACAACGACAATAGAAGAATAAATAATTGATATCTATAGGTCAGTGCAAGTATACCAATAATTTCATTAAAATAATTAATAATAAAAAGTACGCAGTGTCTGTTAATAATTATAATTGGAGATATTTTTATATTTGGCATTAATTTTTTTCGAAGCCTTATAAAATCATTTGCTGTTAATAATCAGAGATATTTTTATTTATTTTTAAAAATTAAATACGGATTTGAATTATTTTAAATTACAAAAGAAGAATATAGGCCTAAAACTAGATATTTTGCATTTTGGTGTCACCTCTTGTGAGGGTGTCACCCGGTGCGGTCCGCACCCCTCGCACTCCCCCTAGTGACGCCACTGCTGTATCGTGGTGTATTTATTTGTGTGCACAAGTGTATAGATTTCATCTGTATGACCATTCTCATGTATCGGAGGTAAGCACTTCTCATCTAAGATGGGCAGCGGAACTTTTCAACTCAATACATCTCAGAAATTAATGATCGTTATACTGTTGTAACTCACTTTAACGAGTTTTTATGTGTTTTATTTACATCGCGTGAATCTCATTCTTGTCCCATTTGATGCAAATCAAACCTGGTTGTATTCAAATTATAGCTGTAGCTTACCGAAGACAATTTAGTGTAAAAATGTTATTACTCAAAAAATATTTTTTTAGCTGTAAACATGAAAGTTTGTGTTATTACTAACGAGTAGCCTATTACTGACCAGAGAGACTAAAAAAAACAACCTAGAATAAAGCAGTAATATTACGGCATGTTTGAGTAGTTTTTGCAAAGAGTTCTAGTCAAGGCTCATTTTAAGGGAATCATCTCCTATGACAAGTGTGCGTGTTTTAGTTCGATTTTCGAAGATAACGTATAAGGATAATTAGAAACTTTTTCACGGATCACTTTTCAGAATCAGTCTCTGTTTGGGGCCTTTTGTTTTCATTGTGTTTTCAATTTTTTTTACGTTTACATTTATTTTCTTTCCCTGAAATCGCATTAAACTAATGATTTTTTTCACACCGAGTATAGATTTAGTTTCCTGACATCGGTACGGACTCTGATAATGCCGCGTCATTCTAGTGCCAAAAAAATACCAAAGTAGGAAAGAATGCGTACTTTGTTACATGCGCATGATCTCCTTAAGATTCACCGTAGCACATGTTGTGAATCACTGCAATAAATTAATTTTGTGGGAGGGGTGGATGGCCATGTGGTGTAGAGCGCTTGACTGTAAACCTGACAGTCGGGTTCAAATCCAGGTCCTGGTGAAAGTTGGTCTAAAGTCTCTCAATGCCACCCAGCTTTAAATGGATACCTGGCTTTATACATCTTGTTGACAGAAACAGAGGAGTTCTAAAATTATATAAAGGGACTTAACTTTAATTTCCTTGTGCCCTATCTCTCCCTACCCCCCCCCCCCCCCCCATCGGCAAAATGTGAAGCAAACATCAGGGAAAGTACATTTTTCATAGCCACTAATTATAGAAATATTATACATTATTTATAAGGACAGGGAGTGCAGATGACTCACTGTACCAGAGCCCTGCCTTTATATCTCAATATGCACCCTGGCAGGACCCTTTCATAGGGGGCGGGGCGGTGGAGTCTTTCCACAGAGCTACCCTCGTTACGTACATGTATAGTATGCTGTTTGCATAAAAGTATTCATATCAAGTATTGTATGCCACACCCAAGGACTTGGGTGAGTAGTGCAGCCAGCATAATACTAACGGGCCCATGAAGCTCAAATGATCCATAAAGCTAAATGCGTCCTCACTAGATTAAATCTACAACCTAAATTTAAAATATGTAGTTTTTATAAATCTTTTTGTTGACCACTCAAAATTTCTCTTGTTAGTGGCAGGCAACATCTAATAAATGTCAAAATCTTTAAAATTTGATTTATTCTACTCATTGCAATACAAAATAATTTAGCTGAAAAACATAACATTCTAAGTGATTTATACAACATTCTACTGTGATTTATACAACATTCTACTGTGATTTATACAACATTCTACTGTGATTTATATAACTCACACATTCCTTTGTTTAAACTGACCCATTATTATTATTATTATTATTAGTTATATTATTTTTGTCTCGACACATTTTTATAAACCCTTTAATAATATAGTCCACACAAAAGTTTATTATATTTCTACCATTCTTGAGTCGAAAAAATTTCTTCGATTGTTTCCCTTTGAACTCCGCCGACAGTGATCCGAATTTAGGGAAGGAGCGGGCGATCAATAATAACTCGCTACTGAGAGAACGTGAGCTCGGCAGTCCGACTACCCGTGATGGACTCGCCTATTTTGTGGAAGGGGGGTGGAAGCCCTGTTCTATGTACAGCTAAGATCTGAACAAAAAAAATCAATATGCATGGGGATGATTAATACAATCGTACTGCTATTGACCAGGACGATAATGTGAAACTTTAGCGGTAAGTTGATGGTTTATTAATTACACCATGTTTTACTTAAGATCTTTTTTTTTTAAACTTTTTTGACTTCGTCGTCATACTATTTTTTTCGATGTATCCTTACACCCCTGTTATTTCTGAATGCTTTCGAATGAGCACTTTGCTTTAGGGGAAGACGTGAATGTGTGTATGTGAGACTTTGTGTGTGTGTGCTAAAAGAAAGAGGGGGGTTACTATTAGAATGAACAATGCTGTTCGGCCGGGTGCTAAAATGGAGAGGTCTTCTGCTGTTAATTGTGTAAGTAATAATAATCTATTACGTTTGTTCCGATAGTGTAATGCCATCTTTCTTCGCATTTATTTTTCGCCTGACCGTAAAACTGATATGACCAGCATCTCCAGAAACTCGTAAGCTCGGGTCCCTGACACCATGAAAGCGAAAGTGTGTAGTCGAGGGTGAGTGTGTGTTTTCTGTTATCTCACTTACGCCTTTGGCTGTTTTTCTTAAGCTCTCGCTTTCTTCTATAAACATTTCGGAATTACCCAACAGAAGGTGTACGAGATCACCCCGGGAATCTAGCAACAGTTGTATCAATTTAATTTACGTAGAACCACGTCATCGTAACACAGTATACGTAGTGTAATTTCTCTAATCAGTGCACATTTGATTTGGTGATGACTCCCCCCCCCCTTTCATACAGGCGTTAATTATAATTTTTTTTCTTTAATACATACAGCTTATATCATGATATTCATAATCTCCGTGATGATGCTAAATATAAACAAATAAAGTAATAAAATGTTTTCATGCATTGAGATTGATTATGAGCTACGGGGGGGGGGGGGGGCTCGATTATTGTTGATTAATTGCTGGCTAATTGCAGCTTGTCATTAAGAAACAATATTGACTAATGTTCTCCTGTGCTAGAGATTACATTGTAGCCATGTCATGTACTACTGACACACTAGTTTCTGCCAGAAATTACAAACACATTGTTCAGAGGCTGAAAGGTACAGCTATATATAATATATATTAAAATGTCAGACTTGCCCAAATAAAGGACATGATATTTTGTCAGGGAAAATAAAAATAGAAACGTCTTCTTATCCGAATCAATACAGTAAAAAGGATTGTTGAATGTTTACATTTAAATTACAGAAAACTATTATTGAAATATAGTCAATATAGATGCTATATTTAATTTATATTAGTAAATGGATAGATCATTTAACCTTATCCAATGTTATGTTTTGACCAACAGTATGTTACTTGGTTATAGCCATAGTATTCAAATAAACTTGGATGTTACACTAAGTTACAGCAGTGTAGTGTTTAGTACAGTATTAACTTTTATTAAGCGTTATATCCATGAACCACAAAAAGCCAAATAGTAGTATAAATAGAGGTCTAGTGCAAAATGCAGTTTGTTTTAATTGGTTTATGTGTGTAATCAGGAACATAAATTTAACATAGTAACTAGGTAGCATTTTTTTTTTTGCCAAGTTGAGAAAGTATGTGGCTATTAAGTTTAAAATTCTAGGCAACAACCAAGTTCATTTTATTTTTAATTTCTCTGCTTTGTTGAAATGAAATATAAGACGATTTTCTTTATGTGTAGCCCAGTCTATAATCTTTTAAGTATACGCTAGTGTAATCAGTTTGTTGACCAGTATGTTGATGAATTGGTGAAACTAAACAGCTACTGAAATATATATATGTATACATATTTTTTTTTGCAAGATACTTTTTTTTTTTTAAAAAGTCTGTTAGGTTGCATGGCTTTTGAAAGATTTATCAAATCATTAAAAAGCTGTCATCAGAAGAACAAAACAACATCTCCATCAGTTCACAGTATTAAAGTAAATGTATGTGCATAATAACAATCCTCATTACAGGTGTAAGGTATTCTAGTCATTACGGGAAATAATGTTTCATGTGGCGACTCCATTCATTAACTTGCTTATGAAAATTTTCATCAAAAGGTATTTAGAATAGATGAATTCATAATGTATATCATCTATCTGTCTCATCCTACTTCAACAAGAACTAAACAAATAAACATAACAAATGTGTAAGGAAAACTAGGCCAAACCAATTCTAAAAAAAATGAATTTCTCAAATGGGAAAATGGATGTATTATTTTAAATATAATCTTTAAATTTCAATTTATTAATGGAAAAAAAAAATGTTGACAGGGCAAAAATAAGTTCATGAAAAACTAGTTTTTATTAATCTGATTAATACTGACATTTTTTTTAAAAAGTCATTGATTTTACTTGTGTCTTTTTTTTTATTGTCTCTTTTTTAATCCAATGGTGATACTTTATGTAGCTGATAAATTCCTGAATTAAATACCTTGTTTATGTAACTGATTAATGTTTGATTTAAATTGGCAGCTGTATACATTTATTTGTATTTTATTTGTTAAGATCTTAAGTATAGATAATTCTTTTCTACCTTACAGATGAGATAAACATTCGCAGATAGAGACATAGTTAATATGGCTTACACAATCTTCTAAAATCTTTATCGGATTTTAATTAGCCATAATATTTGGCATCTGGCTTTATTATAAACATGGACTACATTCGTGCCTTTGAAGTGGAACTGGATAGGTCAGTGTATTATGCTGGAGAAGTTTTGACCGGTCATGTGTACATTGAAGTTGAAGAGAACATGCGTCTGCTAAGTAAGTCTGTTCAATAAACAGAAAGTAATTCACATTAAATTTGAACTCTATTTCAGCAAAGAAGGAATTTAATTCTGATGTAACATTTCATGCTGATTACATCATAATACAGTAAAGATTCTTGATAGACATTTGTTTAAAAACAAAGTTTGTGGCTATTAATGTTTATTATTTTAGACTAAAGGAGGTCTCAGATCTGTTTGATGTGCAGTTAATAGATTTTACAGTGAAGGTGAAGACCACTAGCTCACTTAAAGTTGTACTTAACTTGAGAAGCACACATTGTTCAATACAATTTTGTTACTAGAAAATCAAATATTTTAAAATAACTTTATGTTAGATGCTATTTTGTAAAAAAAAAGTTTTACTCAAAAATACTTTAAAGGTGGCTTATTTTCATATCATGCTATGCAAAACTGATTTAAGAGATAGCATTACAAGTTGTGTTTTGCATTTTGAAAATTTATGTGTTGTTTATTGCATCATTTAAAAACTTAAACTTACAAAGATTTGATTTTCATGTAATACTCTGAGTGGTGAAAAAAGTAAAGAATCGAAATAATTGCAATTATTTATTTATAGATATCAAAGTGTTTCTTCGAGGTAAAGCTCACGCAGAGTGGAAGATAACCAGAGCAGGTGAGAGAAGAACAATGAAACAAGATGAACACTATCTTGATGAAAGATTGATGATTTGGGGGAAAGGTACATTTCTGCGTCATTATTATCCAAGGAAATATTTAAACACAGTTCTATTTAATATTTCTTTTTGTTAATGTATTTAAAAAAAATTTTGCTAGAACACTTAGAATAAAACAAAAATTAGAATTTTAAACATGAGTTAAAAAGTTAGTGGCCACTGTCTCCATTACTAAGTAAATGAACATTTATTATTACAATACTCTTGTTACTATTTTGTTTAAACAGATGACAGTGATTCACATCAAGGAATTCCAATTCTCAGTAGAGGACGACATCGCTATCCCTTCCAGTTTCAACTTCCAGAAACTGTTCTACCCTGCTCATTTGAAAGCAAAATAGGAAATATTCGTTACTATGTACGGGTGAATCTCAACATTCCTTATGCTTCATGTCCTCAGTGTATTCGATATTTCACCATCATTGGACCCCAGATTGACTGCGCAGATGAGAGATATTTGGTAAGCTCATATTTTTTCATTGGAATTGTAGTTCTAGCTTGGCAGGACCAGAACACTTGTCAGGTTCCCCAAGCCGTGAGGGACCCTGCTGCTTTCAGAAAATATTTCTTATTTAACTGCATAACTTGGGGCAAGAGGTAATACTTTGTCAAAAAAAAAGGTGCTTTCACAAAGGAGGCTAAAGAATGTTTACAATGTAATTTATACAATTTCTTATATACATTAGGGAATTCCACAAGTTTTCATTTTAACCTTTTTTTGGACAAGGATCTGGTAATTTCACACATAAAACATATTTCATTTTGACCAAAAATTGATATTATTATTCTTCCCCGTAAATCAGAATAATGATACAAAGTTTCTTAATGGTACCTTTTGTCATTGTTACTGACATTAACCTCTTCTTCTTAATGTCTGTTGCATTTTATTCTCATTTGTCTTGTTTTGTTTAGTAATGGATTTTCCTTTTTTTAATTTTAACAAAACCCTGAATAGGTTGGTTTACATGTAGCAAATTTCAGCATTTCTGAGTTTTGTATTTGGACCAATATTTCACTTTACAAACCAATACCTAGAAGTAAGGAAAAATATTCTGCATTCTAGCTGAGCTGCAAGCCTACTTAAAAAAATATCTATTTTTTTGAGGCTGGTAAATCTGTAGATTGGAAACTCCACTGTAAGTATAAGGATACAGGCATTTGAAACCAAGCTCTGAAGAAAATTACTCCAAATTTCACACAAGGAGCCTTCACAAATACCTATGTCAATGAAAGGATTAACCATCTGGTGAATCCTTCAGGAACTACTTCTGTCTAGAAAGCAAAAGTAGATTAGGTTCTGTCATCTCATTCCGAAATACCCTGTGCAATACTATAATGCATGATAACCCTTGAAAGAACGGATGAGAGGCTTTCTCAAATAGAACTGGATCACCAATATTAATTAATGGACCGGCTAAAATGTAGCAGCTTTACTTGAATTCACATAGAGTAGAGAGAAATGGAGAGACCTATCCACAGCAGTGTCTGGAAGTTTCCCTATGGACAAAATCTGTAATGGTTTATTAGGAAATGTAAGGTCATTTAGCTCTGTCATTTGGTGTTTTTTTTTTTTTAATCCATAGATTTTAAACCATAGTTGTCTTATTATTTTAGTTCAGCGATAGGCTATATGTAAGTTTGTATTCATGAAAAAACATTTTCTGCTTGAAGAAGAATACATCTACATAACTTCTCATCCTTGACATGATATTGTTAAAAAAAAAGTGCAAGTTTCAATATGGAACCTGTAAACACCACAGGGTTCAGGAGAAATATTTTATAGAAATGTATGATAATTGTCCATCCACCTTGAACCCAGGACATCTGTTTGGAAATCAAGCTCTCTACCATCAGCTAAATGAGACAATTTTTAGGTTTTGTAGTGCCCTTCTTTCATCCCTACCACAGCCGGAAGTGTAATGGCCCTGGAGGAATCACGGGAGACATGGAGGGAACTTCAACCATGACCTGAAAAATTTCCTTTGTTCTCACCTGAGATAAACCATCGACCTGAGGTCCCTGGTTTGATCTCCGGTGGGGTCGTTGGTTCGATCGGTGAGGACCAATGGATTTTAAGGTCATGGTTAAATTTACATTTCCAGTATTGCCTCCATGGCCATTGCACTATCAGATATGGTGGAAATGAAAGAAGGGTACCATAAAAACCGTCCCAATAGTGGTTTATGGGATCTGGGAGATTTCATCTCATCCTTACAGGGACTTCACAAACCATCAGCTATCTTGTATCTGGACAGGATATAGGTCTCAGACAAATGCATTCCACTATTTTTCTGTCCTGGGCTGACTTAATTAGCTTCTTCAATGTGTGCTCCATGTTTTACATGTCTCTTACACTTCACCTCCCAGTCTCACATGGCCTGATGTCGAGTTTTGAAATACTAAAATTTTCAATGTACCAAAAAAGAAATGTTAGTAAAAAATTTTTTTACAATTTGCTTATCGATGTATACATTTATCCATGTATTGTTTCAGACTCCTGTTACATCTGTGGCCAAGAAAAATTCATGCAGCTTGTGTTGTGGTAAAGGGCCAATGCTCCTCAGAACAACTTTAGACAGGACATCTTATGTGTGTGGAGAACAAATTTTGTTGAAAGCAGAAATTCAGAATGGAGGCACATCAGAGGCTTGGGTGCTTTGTAAACTGATACAGGTAGGAAACACTTTCAAAGTTTTCAGATCCTTTTTTTAAAATTGTAAATAAAGGGCGTATGACCCGCCATCATACAGCCACATGTGGCCATATGAGAGGTAAATGGCAGCTGTATAAATTTATTTGTATAAATCAGTCTGACAGCCACCCTAACTATAACAGTAAGTTCTATGTGGCCGTCAGTGGTTAAAAGATTGTGAACCCCAAGATGTAAGTTGAAGTACAAAAATATTTCTTCACAGGACAAAGTTGCCTCTGAGAGATACATGTATTAGAGATTCAACAATGGTCATGCTTTCATTTCACAAAACATTATACATGATCCATCGCAAAATTGTAAATTTTACTGTGTTGAAACTTCTTTTTATTTTCTTTATAAGGCAAAAAATGTCTGTGTTTTGACATACTCTGACATACTCATTAAAAATGTCTGTGTTTTGACATACTCTGACATACTCATTAAAAATGTCTGTTTTGACATACTCTGACATACTCATTAAAAATGTCTGTGTTTCGACATATTCATTAAAAGGAAGTTAACACTGTAAGAACAGCGACTTTGGTTTGCCACTTAAAAAATATTGTTGCCTGTTTTTTTAAGAGCAATCATTTTAAAAGAAAATTAAACTAGACTTTAAAATGTTATCAAAGCCTTGCTGATTGCTATTGAATTACCAAATATTTGGTGTAAGAAAGTGGAACTTTTTTTTTTTTACAGTATGTTGAGTTCTTCATCAATAAGGGTGTTCTGGGACTATCTAAAGAAGTTCGTCACACTGTACTGGAAGTAGAAAGTGAAAAAGTTCCCCCTCATGAAACTGCCAGCTTGGATGGGTTGATGGCTAAACTTGTAGTACCTATTGTTCCCCCTACTATGATTGAAGTGTGTGGACTTATTCAGATTTACTATACCCTAAAGGTATCTACACTATATTTTATTGATGAGTTCATTTTTGTTTTGTTTTTTAATGACTTTTTTAAAGAGCTGCAATAGGGCTGTGAATTATACTTAACCCTACCTGTCCTAGCATAGTTTATTCCAGTCTGCATCGAACTTTGTTCTATCTCCACCTTCCCCCACCAAAATTATTTTCCATCCCCACTTATCTTCATCAAAGTTTCATCTACCCCCCCCCCCCCCCCCATACCTCTAATATTCTAAAAATTAAAAAAATGTGCATAGATAGATTTTCTTTTCTATTAATGTATATATATTTTTTGTATAAATATTCACTAAATACTATGGATTGGATGAGTGAGAGTTAAAAGAAATTTTTGTCAGAATTGAAATTAAAGGGTAATTTGTTAACCTAATGTTTTTATCCCAAAAATGATACCTTGCAATTTTTCACTTAAACCTCAATATTAATTTTGTTTTTTCTGTGTGGCATTATTCTTTATATTTAGTCGTGATATTTTTAGAGGCTTTTGTCAGTTTCCAGTTCTGATTCTCAAAAATAAAATTTGAAACAGCCTTGCACTGAATATAACAAATTTATTTGACTTAAAAAAATAATAATTTCTATGCTGTGCCATCTATTTCAATATTCTTGTTTGCCATTCATGTAAGTTGGTCTTATTTTCAATCATTTCAGAACTTTTATCTTTACACTTTGTTTCTCAATATTAGTAATTATACACAATGTTCATTGATTGAATGTATTCAGATTTACCTGGAGACATCTAAAGGAAAAGGAGACACTGCAGAAATTAGTATGCCTATCACCATTGCTACGGTACCTTACAGGGCACCAAAGAACACAATGCCTGAAATACATTATGGTAATCTTTTTTTAAACATGTATTGAAACACTTACATTTTTAAAAATAAATTTAAAACTTGACCTTTTAACTACTATTAAATAGTAAGATGAAACCTTTAAGTTTTTTTTTTACCATGCACAAATATGTTAATCAACAATGCAATCTGTTCAAGTTCTGTTGCTGAATTTTTTTAGACTAATATTTCACCTAATGACTTCATTTAGGTCATTAAAAATTTTTTTTAATTTAATCTGGCATCCTGTGATGAAATTCTGTATTTTGACCCTCCATTCATTCTGTAAGCAGGGATGATATTCTTTTGTTTTACCTTTCTCTAAACCCCCATCAGGGTTACTCTATAATGCTATTGTAGGTCACCATGCAAACTGTAGTAACGTTCCTGTGACAGGCTGACCCAATGTGAGGCAACTAAATCATCAAGTGTAACATATTAAGCAAACTTACAACTTCTCTTTCCACAGAGCTGGGGCAGATTCTGGTTAAAATCAGATTCTCACTGGATGTCTAGCATATGTAATACTCAGTATGCACATTGATTCGTTTTAAAAAAGGAAAAAAGATGAGTGTAATATCTGTAGGGTGTATTCTCCAGTTATCAAATTATTCTTGTACAACATTTGTAATAATGTGACTATTTACTGTTGGCATTGCTTTACTTTACACAACAATGCACCGGTCAGCAACATTTTGGACCTCACAGATCGCTAAATTTCATGAGATTATTTCCCTCAGACCACTAAATTCTGAAGTTTATTACCAGGCACTACTAAACATTTTTTTTTATTCTTGTGATTTTCATTCTTTATGTGTGGATAACTTTGAATGAAAAAAATCGCCTATATGGACTTAATTCAATGGTCTTGTTCATGGCCCTAAGTGATTTCGTGTATTTTCTTCTGTGGACAAGCCTATGTTTTTACCCCTGGTTGCTTATCATTGAAGTAAAGGATCTGACTGTAATTGTTATGTAACGTAATCATGTTAGATTGACTGCCATCAAGTTTTTTTTTCTTAGTGAGTTCTGACCAACATTATACTGGTTGGAGTTGGAAATTTGACCAACATTATACTGGTTGCAGTTGGAAATTTGACCAACATTATACTGGTTGGAGTTGGAAATTTGACCAACATTATACTGGTTGCAGTTGGAAATTTGACCAACATTATACTGGTAGGTGTTGGAACTTTGACCAACATTATACTGGTTGGAGTTGGAAATTTGACCAACATTATACTGGTTGGAGTTGGAAATTTGACCAACATTATACTGGTTGGAGTTGGAACTTTGACCAACATTATACTGGTTGGAGTTGGAAATTTGACCAACATTATACTGGTTGGAGTTGGAACTATGACCAACATTATACTGGTTGGAGTTGGAAATTTGACCAACATTATACTGGTTGGAGTTGGAAATGTGACCAACATTACACTGGTTGGAGTTGGAAATTTGACCAACATTATACCGGTTGGAGTTGGAAATTTGACCAACATTATACTGGTTGGAGTTGGAAATTTGACCAACATTATACTGGTTGGAGTTGGAAATTTGATTAACATTATACTGGTTGGAGTTGGAACTTTGACCAACATTATACTGGTTGGAGTTGGAAATTTGACCAACATTATACTGGTTGGAGTTGGAAATTTGACCAACATTACACTGGTACGTGTTGAAAATTTGACTATCATTATACTGGTAGGTGTTGGAATTTGACCAACATTATACTGGTTGGAGTTGGAAATTTGACCAACATTACACTGGTTGGAGTTGGAAATTTGACCAACATTATACTGGTTGGAGTTGGAAATTTGACCAACATTATACTGGTACGTGTTGAAAATTTGACTAACATTATACTGGTAGGTGTTGAAACTTTGACCAACATTATACTGGTAGGTGTTGGAAATTTGACCAACATTATACTGCTAGGTGTTGGAACTTTGACCAATATTATACTGGTATGTGTTGGAATGTTTAAAAAATTAAGAGCATGTATTTTGTTTTTGGACTGACTTTTGTTTCAGTCAGATTACACAACAAACTATGAGTGGATCCAATAAAAGTCATCTTATATTTTTTTCTATTTGAACACTTAAACTAAATACTTTTACCAGACAAAATCACTTCTGTCTTAAACCTGTCCTTTAACTGCATGTTTTATTGACAGTTAATTCTCAGAAGCCAACATGTTATTGTGCCATGATCATTTTCAGAAATAAAAAAAATCAAATATTTGGAATCTCATTTGATATTTATTTCATATTTTTATCCTGATATTATACATATTCATTTATGCTTTATTTAAAATATGGCACCAAAGATAATTTGCATTAAAATTTGAAAGCTGAAATTTATTTTTTTGTACACTGCACCAATGAAATATTTAAATTTACAGAAGTGGCAGCATCTAATGTAGAAGGTGGTATGTACATCAGTCCAGAGTTTCAACTTGGTCAAGTGTACATGGGAGATGAAGTTGATCCGGAGACTGACCAGACCATACTGTACAGGCCAGTCTATGTTTGTGTATCTGGTGAAAGTTATGCTCCATATAAGACTGATACTCATCTACTGCAGGTGGGTTTACTCACAGTAGTCTTCCTTTTTTTTTTAAATAGTCAGTAGATTTTATGTTCAAACTAGTCATTAACACACCTAGAGCTTCTAGACACGAACAACTCCCTGACATTTTAGTATTCTCCTAATTTAATTCTAGAAATTTAAAACATGCCATTAAGATACAAATATACCTAATGTACAACTTAGTCCTTTACTACTCCATTGGTCGTTATGAGATTAGACTCACTCCTTTCCCCATCTTTTGCGTATTTCCTCCCTTTTCAGAAAAAGTTTGATGCATTCACAAAGTGTTAAAACTGTTACCTTTTATTAGTTTACATATTTTATACAATGAACGTTTTATTAGACATCTGTATTTAAAGAAGTTTAAAGAATATATATTTTTTAGTCTGGCATATTTTAAAGCAGATTGCATTTTAATTATGGGGGAAAATTAATATAGACTTATCAGTTGATGATTTATATTTCTATCTCTATAAAATGAACATTTGGTTTTCTTATGTTGAGATTTATATTTCTATTTTAGTAAAAAATTTTAATGTTTTCTGTTTCAAATTAATATTTGTTCCAAAATTAAATTCAAGGTGCCTCCTTATCAGATGAACAGAAGTCGAGAAAATGTTCACGGAAGCAAAGAAGGTCTTAACACTCAAGAAACATCGAGCCAAGTAAAACTGTTTCAGAAGTCAGGTGATGAAGCTAGCAGCTCCAGTGGATACAAGGCTAAAAAGAACATTGTCGAGGATAAATTTTTGAAAGAAATTACTGCCAAAATAGCCAACAGAAATATACAGGTCAAGGCCAAGGAGGATGGAGCTAACCACGGCTCTGATTCTGGTGAACATCAACTAGAAATCGATGCACATGTTGAAATGATGAGGAAACAGAAGAAGTCTAACGACAATGTTCATAAAGCGCTTGTCAATGAGCTACGCAAGCATCTGTCAGAGGGTGAAGATGGTGATGAAATTGAAAAAGTTCCCAGAGGGTTGAAAAAATCAAGTGGCTTGAAAAGAATATCTGAGACTGACACTGCGAGTGATCCAAACAGACAAACTAATATGTATTTGAACAGGGAAGTTCAGGATGAAGCCAGTGTTGCACTTATAGGTGATAACTCAAGACCACCTGTGGAGAGCCCAAGACGAACCCAGACTGTCCCCACAGTCCAGACTTTCACTAAAATTTACCCCAAAACTATCATACCAGCTGATCGGGAGGAAGCAGAAGTTGAAATTTCAGAGCAATCGGCTTTGTTGTCTGAATCATTAAACATGTCCTTTGTAACAAATGGAAAGAATTCTCACCTGCCAGAAAATAGTCACAGACTTTCTGACATTCAAACATCTCTGCAAGAATCTTCAGATTTCCCCCTTCCTCCACATAATGATCAGATGAATGTAGAGATGAAGGCTCCACAGAAAACTGTTAGTTCTGCGGTTGAGAAAGAAGCTTCAGATTTGTTTTCTGAGCATCACTCCACACACGAGGTGAATGTCAGGCTAAGCCACCACAGCGCCACAGAAAGAACAATCAGCACAATAATGCCTGCTGCATTAGCAGCGACAGTCACATCAGTGGCACCCGCAGCTGCAGAACTCTCCCCCGCAAGAAAAATGCCTTCGGTAGCCCCGAAGCCCAAACAGAAGGACAGATATTCTTTTCCAGATGTGGTGCAAAGGGCTGAGGGGAGCAATGAACAAGTTGAACATTTAGTCAATGTTGCCATTAGACCTAAGAGTGAAATGGTTGAGCAATTAAGTTATGGTGATGATAGTGTAGCATGAATGTAACGTTTTCTGTATGTGCAAAATATTAATTTTTTTCTGTGCCATTTTGAATCAGTCACCCTTGAATTCATTATATTTTTTATAGCCTAACTAATCTAACTCACACAGCTTTGAGACTAAATCATATTTTAGAATAAATATGAGTATCATTTCTCTCAACTTCTTAAGTACTAAATCTTAATTAAGACGTATTTTTATACTTGAAACTATAATACATGTATATGAAAATATGAAACTTGAGTGTAGCCAATTTACTTGTACTTTTATACATTACAAAATACATGTAGTAAAATTTCATTATTATTATTTAGAATTGAAACATGAAATGATGTAAAGAAGAATGTGATAACCTTTTTTTGATGATGTCTGAAAATTTGTTTGATGATATCTGTACATTCATTTGATGATGTCTGAATGTTCATTTGATGTCTGAAAATTCGTTTGATGATGTCTGAAAATTCGTTTGATGATGTCTGTACATTCATTTTAAGATGTCTGTACATACATTTGATGATGTCTGTACATTCATTTGATGATGTCTGTACATTCGATGATGTCTGTACATCTGTACATTCATTTGATGATGTCTGTACATTCATTTGATGATGTCTGTACATTAATGAATTCACTTACAAATAATAAAGAAATTTTTTTTTAAACTTTGAATTTACATGTGCAAGGTAAAGTCTAAGGAAATAAAGCGATACAAAGAAAACAGTGAATTAATTAAGATTAACTAAAAATACTTTTCTAAAAAATAAAATTGGTGATATTAAATGCAACATTTCTGTACAATCTACAAAAGTATAACTAAATTACACATAGTTTTACTTGAGCTATTGTTGTTTTAATGTGCTATTAATTAATTACTTTTTAATGCTATAAAAATTAGTGTGATTATTAATGTCTATTGCACATTTCATTGTACATCTATCCTGTATGAATATTATATTTATAATGAACTACTGAAGGCCTCTGGAATAATGTCAGATTGGAAAATTATTAAATTTAATGGCCTAATAGACTACCCTTTTCTTGAATTTTGACAGAACTTACAAAATTGTCTCCTATTAAACTGACACTTCTTCATTATTTAATAATATTTTTATAACTATGATGCGTTGTATTTCACTCAGCCATTTTGAAACATGTACATAGGGTAATAAATGTAAATACAATTGTAGTCAATAATTTTTGGTTATAATTATTTCATTTGTATTTTTAAAATAATGACATTTTTATGACGGAATGTAAAATGTTTTTTTTAATTGAGATAACAATTACATTATTTTGATCTTTTGTGTATTTTATTGTAAATCATTAGCATTTCTTATTTATTATTAATTTAAGCCAACATTAATTATTGCATTTGATAAGTAGGTATATTTTTTTTTAAAGTATATTATGTCCTATAACTGATATATTATGATTAAAAAAAAACTTTTACATGTATGTTTTTACTGTAATAAATATGGGTTTATTTCAGTTTCCCTTTCAAGTAGTAAAATAATTTCATGTCTTAAATATTTAAATTGAGAAAATTTGTAAAAGGCAAATCTGATATCCGTTATGATAATAAAAGTATTTATAGGATACTTAATCTACCTGGTAGCAATGTTCAACTTCAAATCTCTTATTGATTCCCTTTTTTTAATCTCTCTCTTTACATATTGTTGTGCATTTCAATTATACACGATCTTTGAGTGTTATAAAGACTCAGTTATATTTATACACTTATTAAATGGTTCAGTATTTTGACTGTACATTTTTCTTGAATATTCTCTTGTCTGGAGTCTTCTACTTGTGTTTGCAACCATAACATAAAAATGTATGCATTTTCTTTTTTCTGTTGAAAATTCCTCCTAAATTACATTGTGGGCTATGGTTGATTAATCTGTTTCTATAAATCTGCTATTCAATATAAGGTGAGAAGTAATTGAGAATTGGTGTCTTTGCCGCACTAGTGAAGACTTATTGTTTGTTTTTGTTTTTTTTTTTGTATACTTTTGTTGACAGATCCTTTTTTTTTTTTTAGTTTAAATTATAATAAACATCAGGTAATTTTTTTATAAATGATAATTCAAATTTTCTTTGGCTCAAATAAATTTCCATTGGGGCGCCAACATCTACTGATATTGCTACTACAATATGCTTCCATAAACGAGTACCATATAATTTTTCTTATATCTTACACATATTTTTTTTTTCCTCTTTACAATACCTTATTTTCTCTCAGCATTATTCAATGAAATTTACTTTTTTTCTCTTTATTTCGGGACAACTTTCATTGTTTATAACATATGTTAACAGTTAAGAAAATTAACATGGTGAATCTGTATCATACAATTTTGTGTTGTGTCACTTCTTGTTTATAGTTGTTTTTTTTATTCATTTTTACATATTTTTTTTTTAAAGTTATCAACTAATGATAATTATAAATACGTAATTATAATTTTCTTTATATTTTAGCCTGCCATAATCATCACCAATAGTCTGATTGTCTTGTAAATTAATACCATTTTAGCTTGAATATGTGAAGTACGGTGTTAAGGTTTTTTTTTTATCTAGCAATTTATAATAATTGCTCTCTTGAACTTGAACAATAATAATTTGGGTGCTAGTCAACTATAAATGGTATTTTATTTCATTCATGCTTGTTATTCCTATTTTGATCTGTAACATATGTCAATAATAATTTCATATTTTTATCAATCCCTTGAACTGGGCATAATTTATAACACATGTTACTAAATTTACTAAATCAGTAGCATAATTGTAATCACTTTTTTTACTATATTCACCGTCAATATGCAGCTTTACTGAACATGTTTTTAAAAAAATAGATGCTGTAAAATGTTTGCCCTAGTAGCACTCTGTTAATCTCATTGCAGATTGAATTTCTAACCATTTACATGTATGTAAAGAATTTTTCTGTTTGAAACTGTCCATTTGTTATTTAATGTCAATGCTCTTTTTTTATTATTATGGATGAATATAACACTGCATAATAACATACTTCGTCATTGAATATCCCAATTAGAAAACTGTTAAATAATGCTGTTTTGTTTATTTGTTTTTTAAATGTGTTGGATTTTTGTTTTGTTTTGTATACTGAGTTAGCACAAATATTTTAATATTTTTTTCTTTACATTTGTCAATGTAATTGGCTCAAATATTAGAATTTACTGCCATTTTAAAATCACTCTGACTAGGAACAAGTTTGAAATATTAGCAACTGTTCCAGTGAAATGCTTGAATTTATTTATATATATATATATATTTTTTTTTTATAGTTGCTTTTACAGTAACATCCATAGTTCCTTAATAACAGAAATATCAAGTTCACCTTTCTTGGTTTTTTTTAATGAAAAAAATGTTTTTTTAACTATATTTTTAAAATTCAACTTTCATCATACCTTATACAACAGAATTAATGAGGCTTGAAATGCAGAAAAATTATGATTTGTCATAACTAGATATTAACGACTAACTGTTTAGCTATTCATAATTCATTTATTTATCCTTTGTCTAATATTAATGCTTAATTTTTCCAAACCACCTTCTTAGATTTCCAGTTAAATTTTTAAAGTACAAATACGTAGTATACTGAGCATAAATTTTTATAACAAACTTTTGTAAGAAATTTCTTTTTAAAAAAGAATAAATGTGTTTTAAATTAACAAGAAAAAAAGTTAATATAATTTCATTCCTGTCTGATTGAAAATATTTGATTCAGTGTAAACAAAATTCTATGATGATATACCCCAACATTTAAATCATATTTTGTTATAAATAAATAAATAAATACAGCCGTACTTTCCCCATGGTTTCTGTGTACACTTTTTATGTTTATGTATTCTGTTAGAAGAAAAAAACTCTTTGGTCCAGTAGGTAGAAGACACTGCCCAATAATTTTTTAAAAATTATATATCATTTGTACTATTTACTGAAGTCATTGATTGTCATTGAACATTTTTTTTCCCCTTGAATATCTCAATGTGTTTATGTGCATGTAATCTACATCTTCATTTTTTTTTTGAGAATCTTTATACAAGAAATAAATCATTTTGTAAGAGATAAATGGAGTTTCGTTTTATTAAGGCTGAACCATGATGTTTTTATATTAATCAGTAGACATTGAAAGAAATAAAAAAAAACATTTTTACTAACTTAATATGTCAATAGGTTAGCAATGGAATCATTTGTACTGACTCTATATTATATCTATAGGCTAGTGCTGGAACAACTTAATATATCAATAGGTTAGCAATGGAATCATTTGTACTGACTTTATATTATATCTATAGGCTAGTGCTGGAATAACTTAATATATCAATAGGTTAGCAATGGAATCATTTGTACTGACTCTATATTATATCTATAGGCTAGTGCTGGAACAACTTAATATATCAATAGGTTAGCAATGGAATCATTTGTACTGACTTTATATTATATCTATAGGCTAGTGCTGGAATAACTTAATATATCAATAGGTTAGCAATGGAATCATTTGTACTGACTCTATATTATATCTATAGGCTAGTGCTGGAACAACTTAATATATCAATAGGTTAGCAATGGAATCATTTGTACTGACTTTATATTATATCTATAGGCTAGTGCTGGAACAATTTGTACAGACTTAATATTATCATATCAATAGGTTAGTGATGGAACCATTATCTTCTTGATCCACTTCTGTATTTGTTTTATTGTCTGTCTGTTTCTTTATCATCACTGCATCCAGTTTCTTAATACATCATCATCAAAATATGGACACAGCACGACTTTATTGTGGTGTCAAAAAACTCAACATCGTCATGATGTCTAACTTCACCACTGTTGTGGTGTTTAACTTCACCATCGTTGTGGTGTTTAACTTCACCATCGTTGTGGTGTTTAACTTCGACATCGTTGTGGTGTTTAACTTCACCATCGTTGTGGTGTTTAACTTCACCATCGTTGTGGTGGTTAACTTCACCATCGTTGTGGTGGTTAACTTCACCATCGTTGTAGTGTCTAACTTCACCATCGTTGTGGTGTTTAACTTCACCATCGTTGTGGTGGTTAACTTCACCATCGTTTTGGTGTCTAACTTCACCATCGTTGTGGTGTTTAACTTCACCATCGTCATGGTGTTTAGCACACTACGTTTGTTTTGTGTCATATACAATATACATTGAGTCAGTGCCGAACCTAGTGATTTGGGGCCCCTGCATTTTGACATTCAACACCATGAGATGATGTACTTAATATTTAATGTAAAAAAAATCTATTAGATCAGTTTAGTACAGAGAGTGGTGATTCCATCTAATAGGTCAGTTTGGTACAGAGAGTGGTGATTCCATCTAATAGGTCAGTTTAGTACAGAGAGTGGTGATTCCATCTAATAGGTCAGTTTAGTACAGAGAGTGGTGATCCCATCTAATAGGTCAGTTTAGTACAAGGAGTGGTGATCCCATCTAATAGGTCAGTTCAGTACAGGGAGTGGTGACCCCATCTAATAGGTCAGTTTAGTACAGGGAGTGGTTATCCCATCTAATAGGTCAGTTCAGTACAGGGAGTGGTGATCCCATCTAATAGTTCAGTTCAGTATAGAGAGTGGTGATCCCATCTAATAGTCCAGTTTAGCACAGGGAGTGGTGATCCCATCTAATAGGTCAGTTTAGTACAGGGAGTGGTGATCCCATCTAATAGGTCAGTTTAGTACAGAGAGTGGTGATCCTATTTAATAGGTCAGTTTAGTACAGAGAGTGGTGATCCCATCTATTAGGTCAGTTCAGTATAGAGAGTGGTGATCCTATCAATTCTGTCTTTTCAAATATTTGCCATTATCCTGGCTGCACCAACAATATTAAAGGTCTGACTTTTCTTTTTTTAAATGCGTAAGTAAAACAAAAATCACAATAACAAGATTTATTGCGCTGTGAAATAGTCAATAATACATGGCTACATCTTTTGCCAAGCCAGTTGTATTTTTTTTCTTTTAAATAATTGACCGAAGTTTCTTTACTTTTGGATCATGAGATGTTAGAGTTATGGGTCTTTGTTCATTTGTCAAAATTAGAAGTTTTAAAAAAAACAACTCGATGTTGCTGCCGTTAACTGCTTAATTTACTAGCTACATCAAAGTTTAGGAGATTTAGTTTGACTGAGAACTACTTGGACCGGCGGACTGATCTGTAGTATGATAACGCCATCTTCTACTTTGTTGTTATCACCAGAAGCAATTTGTGACCGACTTCACTTAGATTGCTTATGACGTCAAGTGAACTGTGATTTTGGTTTAGTGAGATACTGCATTTTATGTAGGTGGGATGTGGGTATGTTGCGCGGGGGGAGGGGGGCGTGCTACATACATATTAGCATGTCTTGATCTGCTGATAAATGATTTTAGAAACACCACAAGCAAATCTTTTTTTTTTTCTGTAAAATATTTCCTTGTCTGTCTATCTTAAGAAAAATATATGATTTGTGCTATTTTTAGGTTGGGAATTTGCTGACAAATTCTTCAAAATCTTTTTTTTTCTTTAAAGTATACCACAGTGGTCCAAAGCCAGCTAAATTAAATTAAGTTGATTAACAATATCAAAGTCCACAATTGAACTATCGCAAATTTTTGTCAGAAATGGCTGTCTTAATACAAACTCCATCAAATCCATAAATGCTTGCAGCCCTTACACAGAAAGTACTCAAGAGGAGTTTATTCAACTCTTAAAACTCTGCTAATTATTTTAGCTCGATCTAATGACGCTTCTGGAACTGAACATTTCTTGATAGTTTGGCCAAGGGTAGAGCATGGCATTTGGGTTGTTTTTTTTTATAAACCCGATTTAGCACTCTATGGTGAAAACTGTTTAAATATTTTTATGTTTGAAAAAGCGTTCTTCACAGATGTATGTACTTCCAAAGCATGTAAGCATTGGAAGATCATGACTGCAAAGATTGGAGATTGTACAGTGCATCTCGAATAGTCTTTGAGATATAAACATGTGCTCATAAAGCATGTAAGCATTGGAAAAGCGTAAAAGCGAAGATCGGACATTGTACAGTACTCTCCAGAGCAGGCTTGCGGAGCCGGAGCCGAGGAGCCGGGAGCCGCTACTTTTTGCTGGAGCCGGAGCCGAAAAAATCTCGCGGCTCCACGGCTCCCAAATGCTTTTTTTTTACAGCAGAATTTTTTTTTAGCTTTAAAATTCCAAATTTGTTTGATTGTTTGCCTCCTACAATTTGAAATGTTATTTTTACGAACGCCACAACAGAAACAGCGTTTAAATGATAGCGTGCACGCACATCACCACAAGAAATCTTTAACGGGGAATCGTTTTGTGTTCGTTTTAAATCTTGTTTGCCCTCCGAAATTTTTTTAATGGCATGTTATTTTGTTATATATAAAGTTAAAACAGTTTTATTTCATAGAATAATTGTATCAATCATTTAAAATAATTTTTTTACTAAGACGACAAATAGAACGCGTCATTTTGTATTATTATTTGACCGCGAATCAGGTCCGTAGCGTGTATTGCCCCTGCTGTAGAATTTTCACGCTACGGGGCCAGACAATAGCGGGGGGGGGGGGGCAGGTAATACACTAAGTAGAACAAATAAGCAGAGGGGGCCAGACAAAACGCAGGGGGGCCCGCCCCCCCCCCGCACGATGCGGGCCTGCTATGGGGGTGAACGCGACAAAATTTGCATAACTTTTTATCAGCGGCATGTTTGCGTGGCGCAATTACAAAAAATTGTCTCGTGTGATACTATCTTAATAGGAAGCCGGAGCCGTCAAATTTGTGGGAGCCGGAGCCGGAAAAATTTAGCGGCTCCGCAAGCCTGCTCCAGAGTGCCACCAAATCTGACCAAAGATGGTATTTTAACCGAACTGTACAAGCGAAGATCGGACATTGTACAGTAATCTCCAGAGTGCCACCAAATCTGACCAAAGATGGTATTTTAACCGAACTCACGCTCCATTGAAAACAAAACTGGGTCAGCCACGGATTTAAAAAGCATCTTGTTAAATAATTTGTAAAAAAAAAATGACAACGTTGGTGCTGATAAGTCTTTAAACTCCCACAACAAGGGGCCCTCAACATTAATCGGCATTAACTCATAATTACTAAAAACAATATTACAAATTATTTTATTATGACTTTATCACATTCGGCGTGTTCTGCTTTTTTTGTTGAAAAGAATAAAATAATTATAAACAATATTGCCATTTAACTTTACTAGCTGTACCCTGCAAAACATTTGCATAGAGTTATATCCCCTTAGGCTTGATCGGCAGGCGAGGTTATTTGTTGGTTTCGGGCAGATCCGATTTTTTTTTCATGATTGTATTTTAAACTGGAATACTGTTGTATTAATTCTTTACTTTCGATTTAACGCAGCGCCCAAATCGCTATTATTATATTATATTGGCAATAGGAAAATTTTGGTCCACGGGAGATGGGGTTAGAGGAGAGGGGAGATGTTTTGGACGCTTATAAAATTAGAAGGGTGGGGGAGGGTCTTCTGTCATATAACGTAATAAAAGAGGGCGGGGTAAATGTATTTATATATATACCGGGTGTTTTTGCTTGACATACTTTTTGAACGGTCCCTTTATATACATCACTGTGCAAATTATGCTACAATAAAGCCTCGTACAATCCAAATCCCTTTATGAACAGTGCTCGATTTAAGAAAAAAACCAGTGCCGGGGGATGAAAAAAAAATTCGGCAGAGCCGGGGATAAATTTCTATGATTTCATCCCCGGCTGGGATATATTAGCTAAAGCAGAGCCGGAGATGGTAAATCGAGCCCTGTTTATGAATTTGTACGATACAGGAATTCACCACTTTAAAATGCTAATGTTTTCAATAATTAAAATAGTCTTACTTTTTTTTACACACACACACACACAAACACACACCACATACGCACAGCACACACAACACACACCCATTAAGCGCACCACACACAAATAAACACACTCACATCACACATACACCACACATACATCACACGCCACACAAATAAACACACATCACACATACAAGACACATACATCACACCACACATACGTCACACCACACATACATCACACGCCACACACAAACAAACACACTCACATCACACATACAAGACACATACATCACACCACACATATCACACAACATACATGCATCACACCACACATATCACACACCACACATACATCACACGCCACACACAAACAAACACACTCACATCACACATACAAGACACATACATCACACCACACATATCACACAACATACATGCATCACACCACACATATCACACACCACACATACATCACACCACACATACATCACACCACACACATACACCACCCCCACATACATCACACACCACACACACACTCACTCACAAAAGAATTATGTAGACTCGTATTAAACGGAAGTGGGACAGAAATAACTCAGCAGATTAAAGTTCGGGAATCACCGATGGAAAGTAATCGATCAATAAATGTTGGTCTCGGTCTATTCGTTCAGCCCCATTCAGCTCAACATTCACTTACATCATTCATAAGTTTCCCCAAAACAAAACATTTCTTAGTGATTGGTTGATGTGTACTGTTTCCGTTTTTTTTTTGTGTTCACCACTTTGCGGAAGGGGACAGGAGTTGAACGTCACTTTTAATTTGTATAGAGCAGTGGTTCTCAAACCTTTGACGCAGTCAAAGAACTTTTCAGTTTTCGTGACTCATTTGTAAAGAAAGTAAAAAAAAACCAACCAAAGAAAGAAGAGTTACAATAAATTGTATTTACTATCAATAACTTTTAAAACTGGCGAACCAGTTTAACTGGCGACCCACACTTTCAGACCCACTGGACTGATCCATCATCTCCCCCCCGTTCGGTTAAAGGATGCACATATATAATCTCTTGAAAAAAAAAAGTAAAAAAACTACAGGTAATGTAAGTCATCGTTCACGTGACCATATTCATCAGGCAGTCGTGGGGGTAATGGGTACTCTGTTATAGGAAGTACACTAACAGCTTGTCCAAGGTATTAAGACGTCTGTTGCAGTCATTTACCTTGGCAACTGACTACAGGTACTTCAAACACTCGAGTGTGTTATGTAAACATCGGTTGATGGGGGTCAACTTTGATGTCAATTTCATAAGTTAAAGATTTAGCAGTAGATGGGTTGTTTTATGTGTGTTTATTAGCAGTAGATGGGTTGTTTTCTGTGTGTTTATTAGTTGTAGATGGGTTTTTTTTTCTCTGTGTGATTCTTTGTTGGTAATATGTTGTTTGAGGTAAATAAATCAAAACCATGAGCTGTCTAACTAGACATTCGGTTTCCTCTTGCAAAACAGAACTACTAGCTTGAAGTAGCTTAAATCTAGGTTGATTTGTTCAAGATGTGGAGTTTTTTTTTTTTGTAGCCTGGGTGGTCCTAACTCGACTGATAAAAAAAATAGGATTAAACTTAAAAAAAAAATGAACACTGTTGTCAATTCACATATTTAAAAAAAACAAAAAACTCTTTATCTTGATAGCTGACAATTCATGCTTTAATTTGACCAATTTTCTCAACACCCTCACCCTCCACCCCCCGTTAGTTTTGTATCTGTCGTAGCAATGAGCTTCCTCTGTCCCATTTGTGTTTATTTTTCTTTTCATGTAGATTTTCATCAAAAAATTAGCATTGATTGCTAAATGAAGACATTACTAATGTTTATTTTTTAAGACCAAATTTATTCATACAGCTGTTTGATTTTAATCTGTATAGGCCAGGTGGTTTTACCGTTGAATGCCCAGAGGAAAAAAAAAGAGCAGTAACTCTCATTGTGACCAACATCAAATGTTTGATATAAATATAAACAGCCAACAATGTACCCTGCAAGTTAACTAATAATCGAATTGATTGCTAATATTATATAATAGTTTAGTTTGTAAACAATTTATTTTGTAATGCTTTTTCTCTTCTTTAAAACGGCCACGTAACAAACACAAAACAATAACACAAGGCCCTAAGCTTATAGCTTGTGTAACTTATACGTAAACATCCGGCACTGGTCAGACATGTTACATAAATAGTTCCGGCTGCAGAAACCGATAGGTAACCCCATGGTTGGGCCACAGGTCGATGTTGTTGAGAAGGCCGGACAAACCAAAAATATCTGACACTAGCACAGGGCCCCTGTGTAGGGACCGATACATAGCATTCAGTTCAGGGCCGTTCCTTGGTTTTCGTGGGCCCTAAGCAAAGGTACCGGTGGGTACCCCGTGATATATATTTTTATATATACAAGTCTCTATTTATACAAGTATATATACAAATATATATATACAAGTCTATATACATACATATATATAAACAAGTCTACAAACGTATATATACAAGTCTATATATATATATATATATATATATATATATATATATATATATATACGTCTTATTGTGCACATTATAATTTTTCCTGGTTTCTACTTGCTAATAAAAATGCTCATGGCGTATTTTCATCTTTGCCAAGTCTCTGAATAAATCTGTATAGTTGACTACTTTGTAATGATGTGAATGCCAATACATTCAAATGATCTTGTCTTATTGTTGAATCACCAACACAGCTAGTAACAATATGTAAGAAGGAGTTTTTTTTTAATGTTAAAACAAAATAAACAAGCCAGTTACTGTTTACAGCCGGCTACAGTTTACAGCCGGTTACAGTTTACAGCCGGTTACAGTTTACAGCCGGTTACAGTTTACAGCCTCACAATTTTGTTAGTTTGCGTAAGAAAATATTTACGTCGCTTCTAAATAAAATTTTTGTTAGATAATTAATTGCATGCTGATATCTAAAAGCGCCCCCCCCCCATCCCTCTTTCTCAATCCTCAACATGAATGTCCTGACCTTGATGGGCAACACCAGCTACCATTTGGTTTGGAGCAATGGTCAACACTACCTATCGCTACTAAAATCTTTTTTTTTTGTTTTTAACTAACTTCTAATTAGCTTCTTTCTTGTTTGAACAGGAAATCTTTTCTGTATTAATAAAAAAAAAATTGAGATCAAAACTTTCCTACTTGGGTTAATATATATATATATTTTTGGCCTCTAGATATGCAAATGTAGTGCCGACAAAGTTTGGTTGTTTTAACACCGAAGTGACACATAACACTACAGTGACACATAACACTACAGTGACACATAACACTACAGTGACACATAACACTAAAGTGACACATAACACTAAAGTGACACATAACACTAAAGTGACACATAACATCAACGGACCAATGAGAGACGTCGACGCATAAAACTAAACCCCCGGTAAAAATTTGAAGCAAGCGATGTAGCTGACATAATTTTCTAAGTCGATCTAAATTTCGTACATGTTTCGCCCCGTTCACGTAGAACTTAATATTAAGAGATCTTTTCAGAAATCTTACAAGCAATACCCCTTCATTTCTTAAAATGTTTGCTTTAAAAAAAAAAAAAATGAAAAAAAGTAATTTATTTTTTTAATGCTTCCAGAATAATAAAAAAAAGAGCTTCGGTCAGGGGTCAACTAGTTCACCTATCTATATTTAGCTCAAAACCGGGCTTGCTTCTGAGTCATTTAGAGATTGAATCACTTTACTCGGTGAGAGTTTATAAGAAAACTAGATCAAAGGCTCGGTACCCTGACCGGCGAGTATTATTTTTAGCCAAGCAAGAGTTAACTCCCCTTGAGTGAGACTAAAATTTTGGAATTCCCCAGTCTATTTTTAGCCGCGGAAGTTTTACACACACACGCTCGCCCATACGTACACCAGGCTAGAAGATTATGTATTAGACATTAGCTCAGTGAGTTACTGCCCCTTCTCAGCCAGACGGACGAGTGGGTTATAGTTTTGGCTGGTCTGTAGCAGGCCAGTAATTGGAGTGAAATGAAAACATAGCACTTCCTTCCGGTGGCTGACCCTGCTGTGGCTGTAGCTTTGAATGTTGAGGGGGGAGTGGGGGTGTCAAACAATTGTCTTACCTGACCCACCCTATGGGGTCGGCCCTCCCCCTTGTCAACTTGTCAAACTATTGGTGAGCACCCCCTCCCCCCCTCAAAACGCACACACAGTTTTTCTGTGTTTATGTATACGTGTGTGTTTGTGTGCGTTCATGTTATTTTCGGATGGTTCTTTATTTTAACCTAATTTAAGTTGGCGAATTGTTTGTGTGTGTATATATATATATATATATATATATATATATATATATATATATATATATGTGTGTGTGTGTGTGTGTGTGTGTGTGTGTGTGTGTGTTACCGGCAAAGTGTGAAAGCAATGTATAGTATGCCTGAATTTTTCAGGTAAAGTATGAAATAAATTGCTATTTCAAACATTGCCTAGGCATTCTATAGAATGCCGAGTGCCCGTTCGGCAAAGTATGTAACTGGCCTTGTCAGGAACTAGAGTAAATTTAGAGACAGACAATCCCCTTCGACGTTGTGAGATAAGAAGATATATCAGAAGTAATGCAAATAATGGTTGACAAGGTGACAGACGACTTAGGACAAGGTGGTCAGAAAACAATAGAGTAGTAAACAACAAAGGTGTGACGACTTTAGAAGTAGACCGGGAGGCGACAACGGACAGTTTAAGCGAGACAACAATGACGACCAGGTGGCGCTCCTTAGGTGAGAACTATTCTGAAGGAGGCTGTGACGTAACTAGGGAAATTAAGGTGGGGACGTTAGGAGTATAAATACGACTGGATTCGGACATTAGTTAGCGATGGGAGTTACGAGAATAGTTCTAGTGCCGATTACTGTGTAACCATGTTGGAAGGGAATCTAGTGCAAGGACAGGAATCACGCCATGTTGACATGCAACGACGTTTCTACAATGAATTATCTAAAGTAAGAGCCAATGCTGCTAAAAACTGCGGTTTTTTAACCGAAACTAGTAGCTCATTCCAGTTGTGTTCTGCTTGTTTTCACCAGAAACAACATCTTTTTATTATTTATCAATTCTTCACTAATTCGTGAAATATGAACATGACAGATCAAAATACCAAAATACGGAGTGTTTTGTGTGAAAGAAGAAAATTAAAGTACAGTACAATTCTAAGCGTCAATCCAGTCTTACCTGCTGAAGCAAATACTTCAATCTCAGCTCTGCTGTCGTTGTTTTTTCCCGGTATGAACGTCATATGCTTTATTTTGCATTCATTCCATATTAAAATACGTTTTTATCAATAAAGGCTTTTGTTTTTCTTTTCTGATACTTTGCCTAAACAACACTAGTCATTCTATACAATGCCTAGGCATTGTATAGAATGCCTAGGTAAAGTATGCACAATTAAATAATTTTATACTTTGCCTAAAACCACGAAGCATTCTATACATTGCCTAGGCATTCTATAGAATGCCGGAATTTCACACTTTGCCGGTAACATATATATATATATATATATATATATATATATATATATATATATACTAGTTGCAAGTACCCGGCTTTGCCCGGGTTTAAAATAAGGTTTTCTGTTTACCTTCTGTTTTCTCCCTACCCCTTCTCTCCCTTCCTCTCTCTCCCTTTCCCTTCCTCCCTTTCTCCCTCCCTCCTTCTCCCTCCCTCTCCCTCGCTCTCTCTTCCATCTCTCTCTCTCCCTCCCACCCTCCCTCTCCCATCTCCCCTTCGTTCTCTCCCCCCTGTCCACCCCCTCCCTCCCTCTCTCCCCTTCCTCCTTCCCTCTCTCCCTCCCTGCCCCCTCTCTCTCTTTATCTCTTCCTCCCATTTCTCTCATCCTCTCTCCCTCTTCACCTCTCTTCCGCCCTCCCTCATTCCCTCTCTCCCTCCCTGCCCCCTCACTCTTTATCTCTCTCTCCCTCCCTCTCTCCCACCCTCTCTCTCCCTCCCTCTCTCTCCCTCCCTCTCTCTCCCTCCCTCTCTCTCCCTTTCCCTTCCTCCCTTTCTCCCTCCCTCCCTCCTTCTCCCTCCCTCTCCCTCGCTCTCTCTCCCATCTCTCTCCCTCCCTCCCACCCTCCCTCTCCCATCTCCCCTTCGTTCTCTCCCCCTGTCCACCCCCTCCCTCTCTCCCCTTCCTCCTTCCCTCTCTCCCTCCCTGCCCCCACTCTCTCTTTATCTCTTCCTCCCATTTCTCTCATCCTCTCTCTCTCTTCACCTCTCTCCCTCTTCCTCCCTCCCTCATTCCCTCTCTCCCTCCCTGCCCCCTCACTCTTTATCTCTCCCTCCCTCTCTCCCACCCTCTCTCTCTCCCTCCCTCCCCTCTCTCCCTCCTTACCCCCTCCCCTCACTCCCCCCTCTCTCCCTCCTTTCTCCCTCCCTCCCCTTTCCACCTCTCTCTCCCTCCTCCTCTCTCCCCCTTCCTCCCTCCCTCATTCCCTCATTCCCTCTCTCTCCCTCCCCGTTATTTATCGATTTGGTGAACTTTCAGCATTTTGGTCAAATTAACGCATTTAGGTATTGCGTTAAAAATTTTGAATCGCAAATTTTTTTGACGCGTTAATCGCAAATTAACGCAGTTTAATCAGCAGCCCTAATATATATATATATATATATATATATATATATATATATATATATATATATATACTTATTATTATGGCTTCACACTTCTTCTAAAATCCTTCTTCATTCTTTTACCTTCCTCAAACTGTACACATCAGAGAGCATGAAAAAACATCAACAATTCTTTGCATCACAAAGGCACAATACAGCACCAGCGCGCAAGTTCTATTCGATCATCGGGAAATGACGTCACAGAGGAATTTTATTTATGGCGCCGTCTAGATTACTTTAATATAGTAAAATACTAAAATAAAAAAAAAATTAATTACAATTAAACTACCCATCGAGATGAAACGAAACCTGTCCTATAACCTTCCCCATGTAATTATGTGTATGTGTAACAAATTTCACGTTATTTGTTTGTCTGGATCTTGAGTTATAAGGGAACAGACAGACAGACAGACAGACAACGAATGCGTCTTATAAGTATATATATATATATATGGATATATATTTGTTTATGTGTGTGCATGAATTTGTAGGCCTATGTGTGTTTATGTATATGCATGTGTCTCTGCGTGTATATATTATGTGTGTTTATATGTGTGAGTGTGTGTAAAAGAGTGTTCATATGTCTGTATGTGTGTTTATGTGTGTGAGTGTGTGTGTAAAAGAGTGTTCATATGTCTGTATGTGTGTTTATGTGTGTGAGTGTGTGTGTAAAAGAGTGTTCATATGTCTGTATGTGTGTTTATGTGTGTGAGTGTGTGTGTAAAAGAGTGTTCATATGTCTGTATGTGTGTTTATGTGTGTGAGTGTGTGTGTAAAAGAGTGTTCATATGTCTGTATGTGTGTTTATGTGTGTGAGTGTGTGTGTAAAAGAGTGTTCATATGTCTGTATGTGTGTTTATGTGTGTGAGTGTGTGTGTAAAAGAGTGTTCATATGTCTGTATGTGTGTTTATGTGTGTGAGTGTGTGTGTAAAAGAGTGTTCATATGTCTGTATGTGTGTTTGTGTGTGAGTGTGTGTGTAAAAGAGTGTTCATATGTCTGTATGTGTGTTTATGTGTGTGAGTGTGTGTGTAAAAGAGTGTTCATATGTCTGTATGTGTGTTTATGTGTGTGAGTGTGTGTGTAAAAGAGTGTTCATATGTCTGTATGTGTGTTTATGTGGGTGTTTTTTTTTTCTTTCTTTTTTTTTATGACCTTAATCTCTTTCTTCCAGTTGACAGTATGATGGTGTATATGTTTTGTGTGTGTGTGTGTTTGTATGTGTGTGTTTGTCTGTATGTGTGTGTTTATATATATTTGTGCCTTTCCAACCAAAAGAAATCTCACTGTACTCTCTAAGACATTCTGTCAGGGGACATAACTCTGATGTGTGGAGACACATGTAATTAAAAAAACAAAAACAACATCCGGGAAATAAATGAATCTGAAAGTTCTTTTGAATCAGTACTTCCTTTAAGCCATCATTTCATACCCCTTCCCCCCCCCCCCCCCCCCCCGAACCCACCTCTCTCTACGTGGCCGACAGAATCGAATTTTTTTAAAATTGAGCATAAGCTTCTGCTGACTTCCGTTTGTTAAAAGCGGATGTCAAAGTCGGAGCGGTACATCTATAAACGTTAAATTACTGTCAGCCGATGGACTACCTCCACCCGCGAGCCAACCACCGTGCCTACCATTTAGTTGTTAACTTAATAAGCCAAAAACTATTTACTATTATTATTTTTTTTAATTTAATCTAGTTTTTGGTTTATTTATAAAAAAAAAACAACTATAAACTGTATTGAGCAGTACTAAAAACTTTAATTCCCCTTTAATTTCATTCAATCTGGGAGGGGGGAGGGGGTTAAAAAAAAACCTATAATATTAAATAAAGGTAGTTTATGTGTCACAAAATGTAAACAATGTAAAGTCATTTTATCATCATCTTTACAGTCTCGGAGGAAGGAAAAGAGGAGGACAAAAAAAGAAAGAGAGATGGGAAGACAACATCAAAGAATGGACCAGCCTGTCGTTCGTCGACTCCCAAAAGGCAGCACAGGACCGGAGAAAATGGCGGGAACTAGTTTTTGGTCAACAACGGTGCCCCAACGACCTATCCACGGGTTAAGGAAGTGGTCGGCAAACTTATCAGCCAAAGAGTTAAATATGAACATTACAACAATTTAAAAAAAAATTGGGAGCCAAATCTGCTTTTATTACACTAAAAATGTATTACACTAAATAAGTAGTATACTAAATAAAACTAAATGCCAGAGCCGCACTTAAGGAGCCAAGGAGCCACATGCGGCTCCGGAGCCGCACTTTGCCGACCACTGGGTTAAGGGATAGTCAAGTCAAGAGTCGCGGTGCTGTTTTTTTCTTTTTTTAATTTCAAAGACATACGGTTTAAAAAAAATCAATAATGTTTGAAAGTTGTGAGGTTTAAATTTTGACCGAGTCTATTAGGAATTATTACATGAAAGATAAGAAAACAGTCATAGCATTTTTTTCATTTGTTATTTACAAATGATTCTTTCCGGTGTTATCAAAAAAAATTGTTTACATTAGACCAGGGCTTCTTAAACTATGGGTCGCGAGAGATAAAAATACAATTTAACAGAAAATGTTTTTTTAACTTGTGAAATATTAATTTATTTTTCTTTTATATTTGTATGGGGTCGTCAAGAAACTCGCAATCATAAATGGGGTCGTGAATTACAAAAAGTTTAAGAAGCCCTCCATTAGACGTAAAACAACAATATCTTAAGAGTTTATGGATTACAGATTTTTTTTTGTTGTCTGTAACATTTAATGAATTCACAATAATTATGAACTGTTTGGGATCACTTTCTGTGCTCGGGGGCCGTGTGCGTTGCTTCCCGCGTTGTGCCGAATCACGCTGGCACCGTTCCAACACTAACAGTGTAGACCAGTGTTTCTCAAATTACACTGGTTTACAAATTTTCATTTTGTGAAAACTGCTGATATGCAAATAAGTGTTTCTTATGCAACTTTTTATGCTGATTCCAAATATGTAATCCAAATTTTTGTATCACGTCAGGATTTTTTGCAGTTTGACATTTATTAATGTAGAAAAAAGTCAATTAAACCAACAACGAAATGTACTTCGGTCATGCAGAAAACTATTGATATATACAAAATTATTAAAAAAAAGCAGATTTATTTTAATTTATTGTCTTCTACTGTACGAATTGTCTTTTAAGTGATTTGCGCTTATGAGCAGCGCCAGGATTGTGGCGTTTTAATGACCAGCAATAGTCGGCCATCATATTCGCGTTCCATCGACCTTGGTATCGACTCTCCATTGCACAAATGTCTTGATGGAATCTTTCACCCTGCTCTTCACTGTACGCACCAAGATTTTCCGGAAAGTAGTCTACATGGGAGTCCAAAAAGTGCAACTTTACACTCATGCGGCAACCCAAAGCCTGAAATTTGGCTATCATGTTCTCAACAAGACTTTTGTAATTGTCGGATTTAAAGTTTCCTAAAAAATTGTTGACAACATCTTTGAGGGCATTCCAGGCTTGTAGCTCAACTGTGGCCAATTTACATGAAAATTCCTCATCAGTCATTACTTCTCTGATCTGCGGTCCAACAAAGATACCTGCAGTCAATTTCGCTTCACTTAAATGGGGAAATTTTTCTGCCAAGTATTGAAACCCAGAGCCAGTATGGTTCATATTCTTGACAAAAGCTTTCATTAACCCCAATTTTATATGCAGCGGTGGAAGGAGAACTCGATGTGCTTCCACCAAAGGCTTTAACTTTACACTGTGGCTTCCTGGAGTGAATTCTTCTCTCGCTGGCCACACTTTTTTGGTATAATGCTCAGAGTCTGCTCTGCTATCCCAGAGGCACAAAAACATGGAAATTTTGAATACCCTCCTTGGAGTCCCAATATGATGGCTATGACCTTCAAATCTCCACATATCAACCACTTGTGCTGGTCATAATTCAACGAACTGAGCAACAGTTTCATGTTTTCATACGTTTCTTTTAATGTTACTGAGTGTGCCACTGGAAGTGATGATATTTTATTTCCATTAAATAGAAGAACTGCTTTCATACTGCGCTTTGAGGAATCAATAAACAATCTCCACTGATTAGCATCGTAAGCAATTCCCATAGATGTGACAAGGCCTTCAATATTATTACAATATAACAATTCTTGCTTACTTGAAAAAAACTGTACAAATTCTGTCTCTCGACATCTGTACACACTTACGCTAGTATCAGGAGTGAGAAGGTTTCGTTCTTGTAAGCGGGATGCAAGCAGTTCAGCTGATGACTTTGGAAGGTTTAGATCTCTAACTAGATCATCAAGATCTTCCTGAGTAAAAAGTTTTGGTGTGACATCTTCTTTAAAATCAGGATCAAGAACATCAATACTGTCTTCAGAACTTGAGCTGTCATCACTTTCAAAATCATCCAGCTGAGTAGGAGGTGTAGGCACAGGAATGTCTTCGCAATGTTCTACAGGCCTCAAGGCTGAGGGTACATTAGGATATAGAATCATGTGTCTTCTTTTTTTGTTGAATCCTACAACATTCGTCATGCAAAAATAGCAGTCCGTCACATGATTCGAAGGCTCACGCCAAATCATGGGCACACCAAATGGCATACTTTTCACTTTACCTTTAAACCACTTGCCAAGAGTTACTTCACAGAGTTTACAAATAACATGAGGCGCCCATGTTTTGTCCTGGTCTCCCAGTTTACATCCAAAGTATGCATGATAATATTTCTTTGTTAAATTTGATATTTTCTTCTTCTCAGCCATTGTGCAAAATCGTCCACAAACATAACAAAAACTGTCTGCTGAATTCGTACAATGTCTTGGCATTGTGAAATTTTTTTAAAATTTAAAATCAGCTAATCAAATATAATCTTAAACACATAAACAACAGCAATAAAATATTCAATTAAACTTGTGTTCAAACATAAAGTGATGACGTCATCTGCTTATGATAAGCATAAAATTTGTAAACACAAATTTGTGGTTTTCTCAAAAACCAGACGTGATACAAAAGAAATAAGTACATCAAAATTTATCATTTTTAATAAGCTTTCAGAAATTTATAATGTTTTGCTTGCAGTTTTTTTTATGTAAACCAGTGTTATCGACATCTGTCTCACACACACACACACACGCACGCATGCACACACGCATGCACACACACGCACACACACACACACCCTTATTTATTCTCGTAAACTTCTGGTAAAAAAAAACCTCCAAAAACTTGCATGTTGTTTTTTACGTTTAAGGTTTCCCCTTATGATACTGTTTCCGGTTTAGCAAGATACAGCTCGTGCCCCCCGACAAACTTTTCGCGCGCCCCCTGGTGTTTGCGTACCAAACTTCGAGAAACACTGTTGTAGGTGATGACCTTGTATAAATATGGGGGGGGGGGGCGGGGGGGGGAAATACACGGAAAGAGAGAATATGATTTCAAACTTAATTCTGGAGTATAATGTAAAAATTGTTTTTTCAGTACTTTTCCAATTTTTTTTTTATATTTATATATTTTTTTTAAAAATTTAATTTGAGTGCATTATGAGAATAATTCAAATATACATGTATCATTTGTTGATGACGGGTGTAAATGACAACAATTATTTTTTTTATGCAGAGATGATTGCCTTATTCTAGAGTATCGGCAAGTACAAGGCACGTTATCCATCTTGTCGAAATGGTTGGCTGAATAAGTCAAGCGAAGAAGACGTAATAATGTGATGCATCACTACAAAATCTTCAATTACTTTAAGCCCCGCCCCTATCCATGCTAGCCATGTAATGACCTCGTTTAATTATAATATCATTCTGCATCCATTCTTAATTTTTTTTTTGGCCCGAATGTCGGACAAAGAAAGACTTAGTAAAACCACACGGAGTTTGACAGTATAATTGCGCTAAGCCTAGTTACTAACTTATCTACATGAATGAGTTAATTAAGTGGTTCTCACACTTTCAGTATCTGTGTACCCCCCCCCTCCTTTTTATGTACTTAATAATGAGTACTTCGGAGTTCCCCTAGTAAACAACAACCATGACGTGCATATTTTGTTTTTGCGGTCATTGTTTTCTGTTTTAGCCACGCGTGTTTACCCGATGTTCTCAATCCTATGTGGCGTGTACCCCTGTCACACTCTTTGTGTACCCCTGCCACACTCTTTATGTACTGTCATATTTGGTTTACGTGTATATTAGTAGTATGTAAAGTTTATGTATATATATATTATGGTACTTCTGTTCTTTGGTAGCTGTAAATATATTTCAGTCTCTTCAGAGCGTATGTTTTAACCAACTTGACTTGAGCGTGTATATAAATATATTATATTATTTAATGTCCACATGTATGAGACGAATCACAGTTATAAAGCACTGGGTAAACTTGGTTGTATAAATATATATATATGTTTATTTATTAATTCTTATTCACGAAAATACATACATGGTATAAATTGATGTGAGATGAGTAATCAAGTCCGTCTGCTTGTCTCTACCAAATCTATCGTCTGCCTAAAACTAATATAATTTCACTTCCGCTAAGCTAAGTGGCCAGATAATTCCAACCATCTCTGTGCCAACTGTAAATTCTCCAGCCTAAACTGATTATTATTACAACATCCCCCTTTCCTTTAAAAAACAAATGTTATACATTTAGTTTTTTAGTCTGTCTCTAAGTTTTTCTGTCGTTAACTGAATAAAATTTACTTTTGTCAAAATAAAAATACAAATTTTTGTTGTATCACATCACATCAATAGAAATCTATATAAAAATTGTCAGTGTATATACAAAATGTCAAACAAAATGGTTATGATACCAAATATCTATTAATAAAAATATCCTTGTCAATACTATATCTCATTTTCAATTTTAAATGCATTTATAGCATAATATCATAATATTGACATAAAAATTTATTCAATTTTCAAAAATATTATTATCAATCAAGATTTAAAACAAAATTTTATACAAGTACCATAACTTCTTCATAAGTTTTAAGTGCATTTTTAATTATCGTTGTTATCTCCCCTCTTTTCTCTTTTTACTTTTTTTTTTATAGTGATTATTTTCTATCACGTTATGACTTAATTGTTATTTCAATTCTTTGTTCATATTCACTTAGTGAATTTATTTTCAATATTCAACACTTTCATATTTTTCTTCACATCATTATCATTCTTTTCTTTTGTATGAGAGCATTTTATTTCAGTTCAATATATTTTTCATGTTGTCTTTTGACAAACTTCTTCTGTTGTAACAATATTTTGTTCAACTTATTATTTACCTTGCTTTATCTAGCAAGTCATTTTTCTCTCATCTCATATGAAGACCTTTTCTTTTGCCTTCTGTCAATAACACTTTCCTTAGTGATTTGACAATATTCATTTTTTTTGTACTCATTAATTATATAAGACATTTTTCTTATGTCTTTTTCATCATTTTATATAGTGTGAATAAATTAACTTTGCACTTTTTCGAGTCAATTTAGCTTGACATATTTAATATTATCATCATGTACAATTCATTATGTCTTCTGACACATAAAATATTTAAACATCATTTTAATAAAATTCATATATTATTACAATCTTCATATCTTTGACTTTTTTAGTCAATAATTGTTCAAGTTACATATTTGAGACTAATAAGTCTTCTTGACAATAATCAATGTCATAGTCAATAATCCTTTGATTGGATTTAACAAAATTTAACTTTTTAAAAAGTTTTATAACAAATTGAACAATAAACTTCAAACAATGAACAAATTCAATAAAATATAGATTAGTAATCATTGCATAATAAAATCTTTGCATAAACTTCAATAATATTTTCATCAATGTGAATGAAGTGAATGAATAATGAATCATTCTTACAACATATTCTCATGTACATTATACTTGTTTAGTGTGTGTGTTTTATTTTAAACACAATCTCTCCTCATTCTCATCTTAATTAAGTATGCATATTTCTATTTTAAATACATTATGCATCAATCATCAACATGAATTCTTTAATATGTATTATTAAAAAAATATTTGAGTCAATATACTCAATACAATAGTGTACTTGACAAGCTTAAATGTCATTATCTTTATTCATGTATTATATTATATTTTCATTACATACAAATCTTTTATTTTCAAATACAACTGTTATTATTTTTAATTATTCCAATATCCATATAATGTGTATTTATAGTTCCAACATTCACCTTATTTATTCTTATATTATTTTAAAATCCATATTATATGATCTTATATTATGTTTATTCTTCTTGTTCCAATATAATATATTATCTAGTCATTATCCTTATTGTTTTTCTATCTTTCATTGCTACTTGTTCCAATAAAATTTATATTTCATTATGTTCCTATATTCATTTGTTTATACTTGTTATTCCAATTATTTATATTTATTCTTGTTGTCCCAATACAGTATTTTCTATGTTTGAATAATTCAATATGTTTACTCAAAAAAAAAATATACTTATTTCTGATTGAGTCTAGATAAAATATCTGGAATATGGTTACTTGACCCTTTAATGTATTTTATGTTAAATGACTAGTCTTGTAATAACAAAGACCAGCGTGTTAGTTTAGCATTATTTATGCTTTTGGTATTCAGGTTAGCTAAGGGTTTGTGATCTATTAACACAGTGAACTCATTGCCTAGCAAGTATTTGCTTAATTTAGTTATTGTCCAAACTAAAGCTAAACATTCTAGTTCTATTACTGAATATCTACTTTCAGTGTCTGACAGTTTTCTACTTAAATAAAGTATTGGTTTATTAATATTATCCTGCTCTTGATATAGACATCCACCGATCCACCGAACTTAAAATTGGTTTTTCTTCAAAACATTGTTTTATTCTATTTAATGCAGTGTCACATTCTGAATTCCATTCAACTTTTTGTTGCATCTTTTTCCTAGTTAATTTCACTAAAGGCTCAATTAAGTTTGCAAAGTTGGGAATAAATTTTCTATAAAAATTGCATAATCCTATAAAAGATCTAACTTCTTTTTTCTTTTCTGGAATGCGAATATCAAAAATTCTTTTAAGAATATTGTTTGTTGGTGTGACTAATCCTTGACCAATATGATATCCAAGAAAATCTATGTTTTTGAAACCTATTTTTATTTTCTCAGGTGAAACTGTTAAATTATTAATTTGAAGAATTTCTAGTAATTTATTCAAACTGTCTATGTGATCTGACCAGTTTTTAGTGTAAATACATATGTCATCCACATAGTATCTAATGTTTTCAATGTTTCTTAATAACTTATTCATCATCTTAGTGAACGTTGCAGTGCTGTTCACTAGACCAAAAGGCATAACATTCCACTCATAAAATCCTTCATGAGTTTTAAATGCTGTATATTGTTTAGAATCTTCCTGAACTTCTATCTGCCAAAAGCCTCTAGTTAAATCTAGGTGTGTGAAAATATTGGCATTTGACATTTCCTGAACTAAGTCTTCTATGTTTGGTAAAGGTTGTTTATCTATCACTGTAATTGAATTTAAGCTTCTGTAATCACAACATAAACGAATTTTGCCATTATTTTTCTTTACTACCACTATTGGAAAACAATAGCTGGAATCTGATTCTCTTATTAATCCACTATTTAGTAATTGTTCTATTTCTTTTTGAACTTCATTTCTGTATTTAACTGGAATGTCATAGTATTTAGGTTTAATTGGTTCTTCAGTTTTTAATTTGATGGAATGTTTAATTATGTTTGTCTTTCCTGGTTTGTTAGAAATTACAGTTTGAAAAGAATTTAATGTTTCTATTACTTGTTTCTTAATATCTTCAGGTATGTCTGGTGCAAAATTAATCTTATTCATGTCATCCTGTTGATCTAAACTTATTACTGGAATCTGATCAGTGTCATTGATATTATTTTCTAAACTACATGTGTTATCCTCTCCAATTAAGCACTTTAAAGATTGAATTTGTTGTACAATGGTTTCTAATTCAGTGGGAGGATCTAAAATATCTCTTAATCTATCAACATGAAATGTTCTACCCTCTCCATTTATTTCTACTGAATAGTCCACATTTCCTATTTTGTTTATTATTTTATATGGACCTCTCCATCCAATTTCATTATCTTTGGGTATCAATACATAAACTAGGTCTCCAACTTTAAATTCCCTTAAGTACCTGTTTTTGTTTTTAAGATCCCTAAGGTATTTATTTTTCTTTATGAGATTTTCTTCTGCATATTTGTTTGAATACAGTATGTTATTTCTGGTTTTGTCTACCAATTCAAATGGACTTATATGTTCCTTTTCTGTGTTAATTATGTTTTCACTGAATAACTGTAATGGTCCTCTAGGATTTGAACCAAACATGAGTTCAAATGGTGTAAAACCTGTTGTTTCATGAGGTATTTCTCTATACGCGAATAAAACTAAAGGTAAAAATGTGTCCCAATCCTGTCCATGATCACTAATTATTTTTCTTAACATGGTCTTTATGGTTTGATTTGCTCTTTCTATGGAACCATTTGATTGAGGTCTGTACCTAGCTGTAAATACCTGTGTAATGTTAAGCATATGAGTAAATGGCTGAGTAAGATGTGATTTAAATTGAGTACCATTGTCTGATAATATAGTGTTAGGAAAACCAAAAGTTGTAAAAATAGACAATAATGCTTTGCAAATTGTTTCTGCAGTTATATCTACTAATGGAATTGCCTCAACCCAGCATGTTGCTAAGTCTATCATTGTTAAAATATATCTATGTCTTCTATTGGACATTACTGAAATAGGTCCAATTATGTCTATGGCAATTTTATAAAAAGGAATGTTTGTTGTGTGACTTTCTTGTATGGGAGCTCTGTGTTTTGGTCCTATGTGATTATATTGTTGACATTTCTTACATGCCTTAACAAATCTTTTTACATCTCCTATGACACCTGGCCAGTAACAATATCTTCTAATTCTATCTAGTGTTTTCTTAACACCCAAATGACCTGCTAAGTAGCAATCATGAGCTGCTTTTAGTATATTATTTCTTAAAACTGTAGGAATCATTATTTGTTTAAATGACCTGTTATGCCTAGTGTATTTTCTTATTAAAATGTCATTTTCTACCTTATATATTATGTTTTTATTTTCATTTTCCTCTCTATTGAAATAAATTTTTAAACTTTCATCATGTTCTTGTAATGTTTTAAGTTTATCCCTATCAATATCCAAAATGTTGTTTTGTCTACTAGATTCAGGGTATTGTTTTGTACTGTTTTCTTTATTAGCTTGTGCTCTAGTCATTGCATTTAATTTTTTAGTTAGGTTGTAACTATGTTTTTATTTTATGTGTTTATTTAACCTTCTTAATGATCTGCATTTTCTACTGCAATTAATGCATTCATGATCAGATTTATTTACTGTATTTGTATTCTTTATAGTATTTTCTTGTCCAACTTCAACTGAATTACTGTCATTGTTTAATTTACTTATTAGTTTAGTTTTTAATACTGTGTAATTGTCTTGGTTGTTTTCTGCTAGTGATTTTGCCAAATGGTGGTTGTGTAATTTATCTATTAGAACTGTTATTTTATCTTCTTCTGTAACATTGCTCTGTGTGGCTACTGTGTCTACTCTCTCTAAAAAATTTACAATGTTCTCTGTACCATTCCAATTTTGTATGCTTTTGAATAGTGTACATATATTTTTATCTGTATCTGTCTCTAAGGGTTCCTCTATAATTGTTTCTAATTCTCTATTTTCTAACCATTTCATATAAATTTCTTTGGAATTATCTTGTATATTTTCTACATTTCCTATTATTAATGAGGTTATTGGTGAATCCATTAAAAGTGCTTTTATCTCCCCACTAATCCATGGAGTTTCAATATAAATTTTTGCTGTTTTACATTTCACTATTTCTCCATTTCCCATTCTTATTTCCTCTATGCCCTCTAATATTTGTTCTTCCTTAACTAATTTTGAATCCAGAATAATACATGTACAGCCACTGTCTCTCAAGCACATTACTTTCCTACCATCTACATAACAAGGATAAAAAATTAACTCTCCCTTGCCCTCCATCATGTTACAGTTATGTATGTTGTTAAAGGAGTGTCTTTGACTTGATCTACCCCTATTTTCTTGTTTTCTTATGGGACTAGTGTTTGGTGATTGTCTCTTACTGTTATATTTATGTTGTCTTTTATTAAAATATTTGTTTCTATCCCCATAGTTGTAATACTGTCTGTTTCTGTTTTGATAATTGTCTGTATGCTGTTTCCTAAACCAACAAGTATGCTTGTCGTGTCCTATCTTGTGACAAATTTGACATGGATTGTTAAACCTAGGAGGTAAGCTACTAAATCTTTTCCTGGCAACACTATTTTTCATGAAATTAAATTTATTTTGTGTTGAATTGAACATCGGAGTGTTTACATGACTATCCTTAAAATCTGACATGGCAGAAATTAACTCTATCTTCTTATGGACCTTTCTTTGTTTTATGAATGTGAATAGTTCTGATGTACAAAGTGTCAGTATTTTGTCCATCAGAAGTAGCTCTTTTATTTCAATTACACTATTTTCGTCTATCCCAGACATCTTTATCCAATTGTTCAAATGGGCCTCTAAATTATTAATATATGCCTGAGGATGTTCATTAGAACCTAATGTACTGTTATGAAATAAATTTCTATAGTAGTCTTCTGTTTTGTTGAAATGATCTAAGAGTTGTTTCTTTATTTCACTGTAATCTAATGTGTCACTGTCTCTTATGTTATTTAAAGCTTTTAGTGCATCCTCTGTAACTGATTGATATAAATAGTTTTTCCATTCTGATTTGTCTATGTTATTTAGTTTAAATTGCATTTCCATATTATGGAAAAATTGGTCTATTTCACCAGATTTACCAGAAAAAGGTTGTATTTTTATTTTATGTTTATATGTTTTTTGATTCTCTTGTTTTACTATAATATTCTGATTTTGCGATTCTAGTTCTAATTTTTTAAGTTGTATGTCTCTTTCAATTTCCATCTGTATTTTTTCTCTTTGTAATGCTATTTCTTGTTTTATTCTGTCTTCTTCTATTCTAATTTTTTCTGCTCGCTCCATTTTATCACTAGCAAATTTAACTAGTTTATCACCTGTCAGACCTGCACTTCTGCCCTGTTTAAGATATGTTTCCCACGGATCAGAGGTTTCCTCAGCCATTCTAAAATTTTATTTATTTTTCTTTATCAAATTATTTATATAATTGATTTAATTTTTTATATTTCTGCTGTATTGGGTTTTTATATTTATTGTATATATTGTATGTATATAGTATATTTCAGTTTTCAATATTCTTGAGTCTATATGCAATCTTATGTCAAAACAAAATTAAATTACTGATGTAAAAATATTTCTAATAATAAGTGACAAATGAAAACATACAATAAATAAAATATTTCTAAGCTTAATATACTATTACTAAAAAATAAAAAAAAATTTTTACAGACTAAGTTAATATTATTTAATTAAATTTAGAGTTAGACGAGCTAAAACAAATATACAACTTTACAAAATTACTTATAAAAAAAAATTTAACGAGATACGATCATACGAATAAGACATATACTTCTAAACAAATATTTTAAGTAAAATATCTAGATGAAAACAATATATATTAATTTTAATTTAACTAATTTTGCAATTAGAACTTTTCAAATAGACATTTAACTATATACTAAGGATGTAAAAAAAATTTTCTAAGCATTACATACTAATATAATAAATTGACACAGTTTGCAAACAAAACAACAATTATAATTAAACAACATGAAATTACTCCCAGATACCTTGTTACTTCGGACTTCGGATCTCAGGTGTAGAGTGCTGTAAAGAGTATAGTTTCGGAAGGTGTAGACTCACTAACTTCTCTCTGGTGTAGATGGTAAAAGTATAGGTCAGAGTGTAGTCACTTCATGGCTCTCCTGGTACGGTATAGTCTGCACAATTTGGTAAGGTCTGCTGATTTTTCGGCTCACCTTCTTTTTCACCCACACGAGGATAGAGTAATATGAACAGATGTAAATGTTCTTAAGAATTTACTGCTATAGCGATGTTTCAGCAGCAGTAAATAATGTAAAAATATAAAGTCCAGAAAATGAAGCAATGCAGGTATAAGTACTGACTGTATATTGGTAGATGAAACAGTCTATAAAGGAAATCAGGAACTTGTAGATCTTGTAAATCTTCCAGTGTGTCAACATTCGTCTTGATTACAATAAAATTACTTAACACAGTTGTGTTCTGTAAAGAACTTTCACCGCAGCCGCCATTTATGTCATATTTGGTTTACGTGTATATTAGTAGTATGTAAAGTTTATGTATATATATATTTATGGTACTTCTGTTCTTTGGTAGCTGTAAATATATTTCAGTCTCTTCAGAGCGTATGTTTTAACCAACTTGACTTGAGCGTGTATATAAATATATTATATTATTTAATGTCCACATGTATGAGACGAATCACAGTTATAAAGCACTGGGTAAACTTGGTTGTATAAATATATATATATGTTTATTTATTAATTCTTATTCACGAAAATACATACATGGTATAAATTGATGTGAGATGAGTAATCAAGTCCGTCTGCTTGTCTCTACCAAATCTATCGTCTGCCTAAAACTAATATAATTTCACTTCCGCTAAGCTAAGTGGCCAGATAATTCCAACCATCTCTGTGCCAACTGTAAATTCTCCAGCCTAAACTGATTATTATTACATGTACCCCTGCCACATTCTTTGTGTACACCTGTCACACTTTTGTGTACCCCCTGTCACACTCTTTGTGTACCCCCTGTCACACCCTTTGTGTATCCCCTGTCACACTCTTTGTGTACCCCTGTCACAATCTTTGTGTACCCCTGTCACACTATTCACGTACCCTGTCACACTATTCACGTATCCCTGTCACACTATTCACGCATCCCTGTCACACTCTTTGTGTACCCCTGTCACACTATTCACGTACCCCCTGGAAACACTGACTTAATTTATATTGATTACTTTGTTAGTTATTTCTTTGTTTGACTCTATATATAGTTTGTGTGTGTGTGTGTGTGTGTGTGTGTGCTATGGCTTGATCTGATAAGACGTCATACATTATGTATTAACTGCCTAGCTCAGGGGTTCACAATCTTTGTGTGCACAGATGTACAGTTGAATCAGATGGAGATACATCTGGCGCTATCTACTGCTCAACAACAGATAATTTTAACATCAATTTATAAAGTTTATTTCTTTGTCTTTTTTTTAATAGCTAATTTAGGCTTTTTTTTTTTGTTTGTTTTTTTTCCTGGCTAGGGGAACCCCCATTATCTTCCCCCACAAATTATAGTATGTCTCCCAGACCAGGTAATATACACCCATCTATAGCTATATAATTTTTGACCTATCATAGTTAGTCTCCTAGACCTGGTACTAAATAGCCTTTGATCTTAAACAATTTGTTTTTCCCCACACCTGTCAAGGTCGCAGGGTGAACCTGCCACCATACAGGTATGGTGTTTGAGTACCCCTCCCGTCCAGCTAGCCAAGCAGGGTATTCCCTACCAAACTGCCAGAAAGGCGAGGCGTTTTAGGTCCTGTCATTAGTTAGAGAGTGGTGAGACGAGCAACCCCCCCCCACCCACCACCACCATCACCATCACCAATTCTACCAAAGGCGGGTACTGGTTGTGCTAGCCTTTCAGACAACACTTTTCTAATTCGATCGCTTCTATCTTAGCCAAAAGGCCGAGAAGCGATATTAAGACTGATTATTCATTGAAATATTCAAATAGGGAATTATATAAATAGAAGTATAGATTGTTATGTACCTAAAATTGCTAAAAATTTGTTAAAAGCAAGAATATTATTTTAAAAGAAATATAACTTGTGGTTTAAATAAGAATTAAGTTGGTAATATCTCACTCTAGAATATCACTACACATAATTTTAATATAAATTTATATTATTTCTTTTTAACAAAAATTATACTCTATTTAGTTTTATTTTAATCTGCCATTTTAATAAAATCAGGGGAGAGTACTTGTGTTGAGATCATAATCCTATCACACAGGCCATGTTCAACGTGCTCCGGTGTAGGGAATGTCCTTGTACAGTGTTTAAAAAAGAATCAAATTCTAAGCAATTCCGAAGATACAATGATGGTCGGCATAAAGTTTTCAACAATTCCATCATTTTTCTCTCATTTTGTACGTGTGGTTTGACACTTATTAAAGACATTTTACCAGATACGATTGTACTGCTTTTGTTTCAGTATGAAGTTCTTGCTTTTAGATGACTTTGTTTTATTATATCCGGCATTGCCCGGGAATTCTAGGTGCTATGTGATTCCACCTTTCCCCTTATTCTTTTAACCTTTTTTTCCCCTTACTACTTATTACGTTTTATACCCATTCGTGAAATAACAAACACACACACATATGAAAAACAAAAATCGTAAAGAAAATAGAAGAAATTGTTCACAAAGTTATACAATACGACTTAATGCGCAGGTGCTACAAATCCTATCTCTCTCTTAGAACTCTCTCAGTGAAACTGCGGGCTGAGACTTAGTCTCTTATAGACCGTGAGATCAAACTTGCTGTGTCTCTCAACATCTGGAGACTGCCATAAAGCCCAATGGCCAGCAAGCATCCGGACTGGTCCACCCTGTGGTCCGCCAGCCCAAGGCACTCGAAAAGCACGTGATCCATGGTTTTCTCCACCTCCCTGCAGTGACGGCAAAGGGTATCGACATTGGGCCTCAACCTCCCAAAGTATGCGCCTATAGGACAATGCCATTTGCGGAATGGGCAATTAGAGTCTGCTCGATCCTCCTAAGCCTCCACCACGGGTCAGTTTTGGGACGGCCGCTCCATCTGACTTCGGACATTTCTGCCCGTCACCCCTTTGTCCCAACTCGAGAAACACTGAGATTGCTCTAAGAGCATGATCTTGGCACACGCTGCCTCAAGTGAGCTCTTTCTTGCACCCACGGGCTGCGCTTGGGCATGTATCGACTTTGCAAGGAAGTCGGCCCTTTCTTTACCAGGCACGTCCGCATCCTCGGGGGCACACTGAAGTGTCACTGACACATTCTACAGCCCTTTTCATTTAACAATGTTCTACAAAGTAAGTCAATATAAAATTAGCATAATTAAATTAAGGCATACGAAAATGAATATGACGTAAAGCGTTCACTGAACTGTTTTGTAATAGTTTAACTATTGTATTTATGAAACGATATTAGAAGATGTCTGATATTAGAAGATGTCTGATATTAGAAGATGTCTGATATTAGAAGATGTCTGATATTTAGAAGATGTCTGATTAGAAGATGTCTGATATTAGAAGATGTCTGATATTAGAAGATGTCTGATATTAGAAGATGACTGATATTTAGAAGATGTCTGATTAGAAGATGTCTGATATTAGAAGATGTCTGATATTTAGAAGATGTCTGATTAGAAGATGTCTGATATTAGAAGATGTCTGATATTAGAAGATGTCTAACGTATGCAGCAAAAGTTGTCTAAAAACGCGCTCAGCAATAAATGGAGCACCCTTGACCCAAATCACCACCACAAGACTTTACCTGTAATTGAAAAAAATAAAAAAATAAAAGTCACTTCTGCACAGCGGGTATCAAGAAATGACGTACGCAGATGAGAAAACTTGATTGGCTGTCTACTACAGTGATAACCATCCATACCAACCTATATAATACTGTGTCTGCCTCTTTTTTTATTGTTTACAATCGGATTGGAGTGAGGTGGGAAATAATAAAAAAAATTGTTCCCAACCCATCTCACTCTCTCTCATTACCCTCTCTCGCCGCTGCGCTGTGACGGCAAGAAGAGAGCAAAAAAAAAATGGTAAGGGGGGGGGGGGATTGGGAATTCGAAAGGACGTCACGCAGAATGAATCTTGTCTTCCCAAAGTGTCTAGCTTTGGGAATACTATTTCCGCGTTGCGTTGTCGAAAATATTTGTGCCGCGGCAGACACGCGCAACGACCTCAGCAACCAAGTACAGCGACGTCGAAATGGTTCATTCTGTTTTTTTTCCCCCTTTGTTTTTGTCTTTACCTTTCGACATGCAATGAGTGTCAGCTTGTTTATGTATGAGGTAAAAGACTAAAGGTGTTAGTAGCCAAAATAGAGTTATACCAAAAAATTTTTGGTGGAAGTGACTTGGACATTTCAAAATAAATAAATCGGACATTTTCAGATAAGAGGATCACACCAAGGTATTTGAAATCATTATTTTTATTGTTGTTGTTGTTGTAAATATCTTGAATAATTTATATATATATATATATATATATATATATATATATGTAACACTATATTTTTGTATATAATGTTATGTACTTGTTGATGTAATGCTTCTCTAAGGTAACACTGTGTGTTCCTCACTGCTGCTTCAGATAACTATACAGGTTTTATGTAGCTGCCGATATTATAACTGGTTTATAAACTTAAGTAGCGTTCAGTCTCGTTGCACTCTCAAACAACACACCAATCAATGAGGCAAAGTTCCACGATTCAATTATATTTATTCAACAATAAGAAAACATATGTAGTATGAACTTATGTGCAGCAGTATTCACAAATGCTTCGTACACAATATAACACGTAGTATTCCAGTTTCCCGAAGGAATTCTCTGGCAATACTTTGACACTTAGTATCCTGAGTTTCCGAAAGAATTATTCAGAGATACTTCAATAAAATAGACTTTGACTGTGTACTGTAAAACTCAATAACTTGATAGCTTGTGCCTCTATTATTTCTCCACTAACTTCTCCTCTAATTATCTCTACAACTGGTGTCCTGATGTCTCTATCGTCAGTCTGTCGAACTGTCGGTCTGTATCTCGTAGGTCTGACGAAATCTCAGTTACATCTCTATTTATGTGATGGTAAATTATCACGTGCCCCAAACGCCCAGAACTTTTGATTGGTTCCCTAACACCCTTTCTAACTCATCTACATATTAATGAATCTTATTCCAGCCTAGGGATTGGTGCGGCTAAAAACTCACTATGGGCTAGTATTCCTTTGTCTGCCTAATTACATCTATCGTCACCTACCTCTGGGGGTCATAGACCTGTGATGACAACCAATTTTACCCTAAACAAAGATACCGATGGAATTCTAGTTATCAAAACATATGACTGTGTCCTGTACCCATGAGTTTTCAATGTTAACTAACCAACTGAACCAGTGGCTCTAAAATTGTATGAATCTATCTAAAGCTATTGTTACATATATATAAATATATATATATATATATATATATATATATATATATATATATATATATATATATATATGTATATATATATATATATATGATTGTGTGTTTATATATATATATATATATATATATATATATGTGTATATATATATATGTGTGTGTGTGTGTGTGTGTATATATGTGTGTGTGTGTGTATATATATATATGGGTGCAGAAAGGTTCTTATGAATAAGAAAAGTGGGCTGCTGCCTAGCCCCCCCCCCCCATCAAATTGCTAAGTACTGAGCCCATTTGACAGCCACTACTTGTTATGTCCGGTAACCATAGCAATCACTCGTATCGCCCTAACCCTGTGGTGGTTACCTTTAAGTCCCGTTACTAATGGGGTCATAAACAGCTGCCCAGTCGTCCTATTCACAAGGACGCTCTGCCTGCTAAGAGTGTCTTAACTGAACATTAAATTTAATAATACAAAAAAAACTGTACCATGCTACAATTTAAATCATATTTACTATAGAGTCCCATTTCACATGCCAGTGTGTGTTGTTATTATTGCGGGCTAGGCCAGGAGCGATTACTTTTTGGGCCCACTTGCTGAATCAATGTTTATTTGGGTTCTACTCTCATCAATAATTTTCTAAATATTGACGTTTAATCCACGACATGGTATGACGTAGAGATCGCGCTCTTTTAATGGGTCAATTTTTACACTGAGGGGTGTGGCATGCCTAGCATCGTTCCTAAAATCAAGCCGTTTTTCCAAAGCAATGTACGCCATAGTTATTTTTAAATGACTTGCCTGCACTGGTACTACAGTGTACACCATAGTCATTTTAAAATGACCTGTCAGTACTGAAGGTTGAGGGACGTGGGACGGAGCAAACGGACAGTTCTTTGCCCGCGGGCCGTGAGTTTGCCTACCCCTGCTCCAAACACTTCGTTTCGTGGTAATGAAATTTATGAGCATGATTATCTTGGTACAATTGCGTTACCGGTGCCACTAGCACACAAGGTGGATTCTGAAAATACCACCACATTCCCGTGCTGAAATCGCTTTATTATTGAGAATGCATCTGAACGGTGTCAAGAGAAGTTTCGCCCGGGTTAAACCATCCTATTCAGGCGGCCCTAGTTACGCCACTTTCTTGTTGATCAAGACAAGTTCCAGCCTTAGATGTAAAAATCGTTAACAGTAAAAATGTCAATCAGTATAAGAGTCAACATCGAAAAAAAAAAAGCCAGACTAGCTCTTTGCATTCGCTTATCTACAATCTGTTGACTTTTTCCACAGTTGACTTTTTTTATATTTTTTTTTTACATCAAATAAACATGTCTGAAAAAAAACACAAAGGCATGCGAAGATAAAGAGATGAAGAGCATAAGAGAAGACAGGTTTTTCTAGAGACAAAGAAATAATTTAAAAGATCGATATCACCGTCTCGCATACCTATATATCTATTATGCATATCACTGGATCGTTGACCTATATATAATGGATCGTTGACCGATATATATATATACATTATGATTAAGTATATTACTGATTCAGCTGAACGAGAAATTGTTCAGAAACAAAAATAAATTACAGAATGAACACCCTTTCATTAAAAATGATATCAATCTTCTGACGTGTTAGACAAGTGATTCAAAAAAACTGTTTTCGCCTACCCCGCTCACCTTCGGGAAATAAAGTTGGACAGACGAGCTGGTGCACCCAGCGCACTTTTTAACGAATCCGATTTAAAACCCATCTAAGTAAATTGTAGAGACAGTAGTTGTTAGATAGAGCCTTTCTGTCTCTTTGAAGTGCTCGGCCAACTTCTTCACACCCTCTCTCTGTCTCTCTTTCAGCGCCGCCCCTACACTTGAGAAATGGGGGGGGGGGGGTATTTCCCACACACTGAGGTTCACTGCTCTATACATATCGTGCGAAATCTTATCAAACGAAGTGTACGGGTCATAAACATTACCTCCCTGTCTGACTTAATACTGCCCAAGGCTGCGTCAATGTTTTCTAAAAATTAAAAAAAAAAATGAGAAATATGGGGGGGGGGGGGCGGTGAGGGGGTAGACCCCCCCGGGGGGGAATAGGCATTCTAACTAAATGGAAGTTGAAGTTTATAATTTTTTAAAGTCTTTTCTTTAAAAAAAATCATCTTATTACCCCCCCCCCCCCTCAAAGTAATTGTTGAGACAGTTGCCGTTAGACACAGCCTCGCTGACTTTTTTCATTTCTCGGACAACTTCTTATACCCCCTCCCCCCCCTCAACACCCACCCCTAACACCCACCCCTCTGGCAGCGGGGACAAACTTTAACCTATAAGCAGAAATATTTTTTTTCTGGAAAACAAAGCCCGAGACACACTGGGTCTGGAAATATTGATGGCCATCATGAAACATGGGTCCAAGGTCCACTCTGTGATGTACAAGGCCCACTCTGTGATGTACAGCTTCCATTTAATTGAGGTATACGGCCCACTCTACGATGCACAGGGACCCCCATTAAGATGTACAGAGGCCCACTCTATGATATACAGGGGACCTTAATTTGATATACAGGGGCCCACGCTATGATGTACAGGGGGCCTTACTTTGATATACAGGGTTCCACTCTATGATATACATGGGCCCTTACTTTGATATACAGGGTTCCACTCTATAATGTACAGGGGCCCACTCTATGCTGTTATACTATGATATTGTTAAACAATTATTGGAATAGTAGGTGTCTCTGAAAGCTAAGTGTTCCAAGGGGCTGATTACTATTGGGCTGATTCACTTCATGGGCAGTCCGTGACTTGATACTGTACTACTTAATGTAAAGAGACAAACATGTATATATATATATATATATATATATATATATATATACATATATATATATATATATATATATATATATATATATATATACTTACAGCTAATGCTTTTATTTGAGGTCAATTAAATGTATCCCTTTTAATATGATCGTCACATACTCACCTGAGCTCATTAAACGGTACCAACAGGAAGTTGATGTAATAATAATTTGTTAATTATATAATGTCACGCAGATCTAACAAAAGTAGCTTTAATTTCCAACAAGAAAATTACCCATGAGCGTTATAATACACATTAGGATTATTTTACATTTAATTATCTTTAGAATAATTGAAGATAAGCGAACCCGCGAAATTCGAGTTTTTTTTTTATTATGGCAGCATTGTTTTTTTTTTCTTCCTTTTTTTTTTACGCCGCCATTGCCAGCATGGTAGGGTCATGGATATCTAGATATAACACCAGGATGCACAACCAAACAAAATTTCATTCTAGCTGTGTACGGTTTAGGCTGACGCAAGGGTTGAACAAAGTTGCACTAGTATATATACCATATACATGCTTGCTTGTTTTCGTTCGTCCATTGTTTATTCGGGTTGTTATTTTGCGTTATCTATTTGTGTTATTACTGTTTCTTTTCTAAAATTTCTCTTTTTCTCGGTAAAATTTACGTATAGTAATTGTTTTGTTTATAAATCTAATTTTAAATATAATAAATAACTAAGAAAATGGTCAATAAGTGTTCTGCATACGGATGCAAAAGTGGATATGACAGTGTTGAAAAAGCGGAAAGTAAAGGAGTTTCTTTTCATTCGTACCCATTAAACAATGTGGAATTATGTGAAAAATGGATTAGAGCTAATCCTCGCCAAAATTTTCAGCCTGGGAAATATTCAAAAATGTGTTCGCTCCATTTCTTGCCAAGTGATTTTGTTAGTGATGTAAAAGATACAAACATGTCTCGATCAAAGAAAAGATGTGAATCCAATAAACCTGTTAGTCCAAAAATAAAATTGAAAGGTGATGCAGTGCCAAGTATTTTTCAGAATGCACCATCATACTTATCAACTATGAAGCACCGTAGAACAACAATGAAGTCTTCGTCATCAGTCGACAAGAAGTTGTTGAAAATCAAATGATGGAGTTGGAAAACTTGTTTAATGAAAATGATGTCATAAACAAGTTCTCTTTAGTTGATCTAAAAGAAAAATTAAGTAAAGAGAAAATACCTTCTGAATATCAACTCCATATTCAAAATGAATATTTATATATTTATTTGTTGGAATTTCAGAATAACATTTTGTTTATTAAATCTTCAATTTCAAAATCATTCGACATATCACTACATCACAAAGGAAAACAATTATCTAAATCATTTTCAAACGATATTTGTTCTGCCAATTTGGAAACAATGAGTCAGTTGTTAAATTTGCTTGCTCGTTTAAATTGTTTTGATGAAACTCCATTTCATGAAACCTTTGATGAGATCAAGCAAGAAGCAAAATCAAATTTGAAAAAAATTATGACTTTTTATGAAGATTCAAATCCTGTTTTTCAACAAATAAAATTTCTTGTCGATCAGTTGAAATTGGTGGGGATAAACAAACATACGAGAACATATACACCACAAACCATTGTTTGGTCATATCTGGTATATGCATCAGGCACTGCATCTTACTCTAAAATATTGAAAAGTGAAGTTTTACACAATCATAATCGATGAAATATATGTGGCCCAGCGTGTTGGATAATTTTCCGGCAAGTTTCATGGATTGACAGCTGAAGGAGAAAAAGCTTCTACTCTTCTGTGTTTTATGGTTAAATCTATTTGCCATAAATATAATGATATGGTAGCTCTCTGCCCTATCCATAATTTGACTGCTGGCCAAATGCATCAATATTACACTGAAGTAATGGAAATGGTGCACCGAGCAGGGGTTACTGTAATTGGCATTTTGGTTGACAATGCAGCTATTAACAGAACGTTTTATATTCAAGAACTTTGTGGAGGCAGAATGCGAAAGTACTGAATCCTACAAATATTGAGAAAATGTCTGTCAAACTCTCATCGTCAGTGTTTTGCGAATCGACTGTGAATGCTTTAAAATATTATGTGGAGCATGAAAATAAAGTTGAATGGAGTGCAACAGCTTAGTTTGTGGGTACTATCACCAAACTCTGGGAAGTTTTAAATGTAAAAACTTGTTCGAAGGGAAAAAGAAAAAGAAACTACCACATGGATCCAGTAAAATCTTCCTCTGATTGGAAAATACAATTTCTGTTAGAATTTCGTGATTTCCTACACAGCTGGCAAAACGCAAAAACAAAAGGACTCAGTCGTGAGACTTATTTGGCTGTTGGTCAAACATGTTCTGTTCTTGCTAATTGTTGCAAATATTTGATGAGTGAGACAGAATTGTTGATAGAGTAAAAATTGATAAGTCATTGCTGATTGAAGAAAATATTTGTAATTTCAATCATAATTTAAAAGAACTTATTTCTGTTAAATTTTTTAATTGTTCGTCTAAAAATTATGTTAAGCAATTGAATGAGACGGTTCATGAAAAACCAATGAAAAAAACGAAAAATAAATAAATTGACAAAATAAAGATTTTAAATTAAAAAAAAAATTGTTATTAAAAGTTTTCAAACTTTATTTTCGTTTGTGTTTATTTCATAAAAACAAAAGTATCAAATATACAAAACTTCTATTAAACATGAAGACTAACGCTAAACACTTGATTGTGTGTCAGCCTAAAACGTATTCTTTAAAATATGCTATATCAAGATTTCCATGGTAGGGTGTAGAGTGCCTACCACACCAGCACTGTTGGCGGCGCTGATGCATGTCTGCCATGCCTACAGAGCGGCGGGGTGAGTGTACCCGCTATCATCTGCCGGGATGGCAGTACGATGGGTTTTATTCCTTGCCCAAACTGACCAGACCAGCATGGTGTGTGTACTGCTGATCGGCCAGAATGGCAAGGCAAGGGGGTTTTCCTGCCACTCGGACAGAGGAGAGACTGTATTGTGCATGTCCCCTCAGCCCGAAATGGCAGGCTGCGCAGGTGTGCTTGAGTGTGACAGAGTGGAAGGGTGTTGTGTGCCGACCACATTCGTCACCACCGCCAGCTGTGAATTCTGCGGTCTCGGATAGTCCTCATTGACCACAGTACCACCACCCTCGCAAGAAGGATTTTTTTTTCCTGACTATAGCACCCCTATGATCTATCCCCCATAGATCATGGTATGTCTCTAGGACCAGGAGGGAGAGTTCATACAAATATCATGTCATAATATTTACATGATACTCCTGTTACTTTGAGGGAAGGCATAGAGTGTTACAATTGCAGTCAAAATTGTATAGTTAGCTTCGCAGTACATTTTGTACATACCAAATTTCGACTAGTTAATGGTATTTAGGATTAACCAAAAACTTTTTTAAAATTTAAGAAATATCTGCCGATCCCTGGACTTTATAGGTGGGCAGTTTTGAGAATCACTAAACTACAAACAGTGTACTAATTAACTTCGAACTTCTTGAAAGACAAGCCAACATTTTATTGATTAGAAAAAAAAACTCCTCAGACGTAGGCACGGGATCACAGGAAGTCTGTCGTAAAGGGAAGTAATAGCACCAACGTCCAACAGTTGTGCTTCTCTAAAAATCTAAATGGAGTAAAGAAATAGAGTTGTTTTGTTCTCTCCCATGTTTAGATCAAGGCTCTTGGATAGACAGTTGGGATTTAAATTATTTGATTTCTTCATTTTTAGGCTGATAAAAATATGAAAAAAAAATTACTTTCTTCAATTTTGAAGTCCTTCCTTCACAATGGCACAAAAATATCTTATTATAAAATTTGTAATCTTTTAATGTCTGGAACGGAAGTCATTGTGTCAGGGTTAGCAACTCATAATAAGGTTGGAAAGTTGTGATCCATGGAAATCAAAACATCAGCTATCTAGAGTGGAAATCAAAATATCAGCTATCTAGAGTGGAAATCAAAATATCAGCTATCTAGAGTGGAAATTTAACGGATATCAATCAGTTAATTAATTCCTTTGTAAATTATTTAAAATTTACCAAACTTGGTAACTACGCATTAAAAATGTGTAGTAGTTTAAACAAAAAGGGAGTTCATTTAGATGTACATATGCAATGCTAGTCAAAGTATTGTTCCCTTGATTACGATATTCACAAATCTAATAAGCATTTTATAAATGTGTTGTATGTATACTTATATATATATATATATATATATATATATATATATATATATATATATATATATATATAATATCAAAATCAGTTCATACAAACGTATTTGCGTTTCTTGTACTAAAAAACTGTTGCCAATATATATTGTAGCATGTAATTGTAAGTGGATGCTCAGGAATAAAAACAAAAAGGGGGCAAAACTCTTGACCGTCGTGTTCACTGGCTGACGAAAGAACAATAATTTGTGGGGGAATTAAAAAGAAACATGTCACTGGAGGTTTGAAAAGGTCATTGTGTGGCTCCCAGCAGGGGGTTGGAGGGGGGGTTTCCATCTGTCTCTCTTTGGACAACGTTGGTCTATTCTTAGTTGGCTAAATTATTAAATCACTCTGTTGGCTGATGCAAATATTATCTGCAGCTCACGAATAAATGCCAATTACTGCAGAAGATTTTTGAAATATCCACAGCTGTGACGCAAAGTTTCAATAAGCATTGACATGTTTCAAAGTCTTTTCTTGCCATTTTTTTTTTCTAATGCACCTTGCTACACATTTTGATGACGCAATATTTGAATTGAAGTTCTATATGTACGACATCGATTTCTTTTGTTGTGTGTCGCGTGTTGTGTGTATAAATAATCTGGCAGAAATGACTTAAAAGTTGGGGAAAATGAGAATTAGTGAACTTTTTAAAAAATTTTATGCAGAGGCGTACCTAGGGTGGGGGAGTGGGGGGGGTCCTAATTCTAAAGTCCCCCGGGCCCCAGCTTGAATATTTAGTACATTATCTCATATCATGGTGTCGAATTTCAAAATACAGGCGCCCCTATAGAGGTCAAGCCCCCTTAGGTTCGGCACTGAAATTATGTACCGTTTCTTCTTTTTTTTATTGTTTTAATCTTCGCCTCAATCATGTAATTGATTTCTTTGTTAGCATACTACGGCAAACACAGCTGCTTTAGAATATTTGGAGGCATAGAGAAACAGAGCCTGGTTTATTACAATTATTATCCGTAAGAAATCTATATAAATAATAGCGGTCTCGCGTCTGCGTTATTTCGAAAGTAGAGATCAAAAATTCAAACTGGCGTCTTGCAGGCGTCTCGATTCGATAATTTTTTTTTTTAAATCTAAAGTTTTGAATAGTTTCTGTGGTTTTAAAATATGAAACTCAATGGCCAAAATGTGAAATAATTCTATTTCTTTTATTGTTTGTTAGTTGTTTTTGTATTTCTACAACATATTGCATCTTTAAATTGTAATAAAATCATGAAAAATCTGTCCGAAACCAAAAATAGCCTAGCCTACTGCTCAAACCTTAGGGAATATAACTCTATGCAAAGGTTTTGCAGGGTACAGCTAGTCTTACAAATTATATTATGCGCTGTACAATTAATAGCAAACCATAGTGTACCATTTTATGATATACTATAACATTCGATGTATATATATGGAAAGACAATTCTATCAATGTGGTCTGTGGGCAAGGAATTGAAAAATGTGTGCGGAATATAACAATTTAACGGCCAACCAAACAAAACATGTGCGAGTTGTGAGCTTAGATCCGCGGTTTCACAACTTGTGGTAAACGTACCTCTTTGGTGTACGGGAAAGCTTATGCACGGGGTACGCAGGGACAAATAATTTTCATTTTAAACAACAAAGTATTAGAGGAAGTTTCATGTGAGGGGTACCAGCGGATATTCATTTGCTCCGTTTGGGGTAGAGTCGCTAAAAAAATGTTGAGAACAACGGGCATAGAGGGAACACCCCACGTTACTCAGCATGTTCGTAGAAATGACTTACTGGAATCACTATGACTGTATAGAGAGAGCAATCAACTATTTTGTCAGCTCGACATTTCAATATTTATATCGAGACAGAACATCATTTTTTTTAGATTAGGGTTGTAATGTATTTTTTGGAGATTAGGGTTGTAATGTATTTGTTGGATATTAGGGTTGTAATGTAGTTGTTGGAGATTAGGGTTGTAATGTATTTGTTGGAGATTAGGGTTGTAATGTATTTGTTGGAGATTAGGGTTGTAATGTATTTGTTGGAGATTAGGGTTATAATGTATTTGTCGGAGATAGGAGTGGGGTAGGAGGAGGAACATTTATGCCGAGTGATTTCCAACCTTTTCTTGATGCACAAGTGGGACGGATGGCTGAGTTGTGTAGATACTCGACTGTCAACCTGATAGTCCTGGGTTCGCTCCTCGGTGAGAACCATGGGAATTTTTCCAGGTGAAATGTGTTCCAAAGTCGTCCCACAAGTCCGCCCAGCTTTAAAAGGGGAAGTAAAGGCGGCTGGGCGATGTGCTAACTACACAATCCCTTCATATGCCGAGGTTATGGAAACAGATGAATTCTACACTTCATCTGTCCCGATGGGCCCTTTACTTGATGCACAAGTCCATATTTAACAGAAGACCGACACGAATCCCCGTTAAATATATAATTATTTTTTTTAATCATCCCTAAATAAGGTTGTGGGACGGATGGCCGAGTGGTGTAGATACTCGACTGTCGACGCAAAATTTTTCCAGGTGAAATACGGTGCAAAGTCGTCCCACAAGTCCACCCAGCTTTAAGTGGGTACCTGACTTAAGTTGGGGAAGTAAAGGCGGCTGGGCGTTGTGCTGACCCCACAATCCCTTCATATGCCAAGGTTATGGAAACAGATGGATCATACACTTCATCTGCCCCATTTGGCCCGTTAGGGCCAAGAAGGGAATTACTTAAAGAAGGTTAATGAAACTTTAAAAAAGCTATCTTTGTGTTCAATACAGGGTGTCCTAAAAGTAACAGTAGTTAACAATGATGTTATTAAAAACAAAAGAAAAAAAATGACACATCTTTTTGGCTTCAAAACCAGATTTGAAAATGAATCACAACAAAGGCTCAAAATAATTGCTGTCAGCTGTCCGACACGCATCAATTCTCTTCCCGAAATTGTCTTTTACTACCGTTAGGGTTTCGGGGGGGATGGGATTCTCACAGAGAATTCCTCTGGTGTTAAATTCGGGACGCCCTTTACAATGCTAACCATGTTCAGAAAGCCTGTCGTTTTCCCATATTTTGGGATCACGCCCACTCGATTTCGACAAAATATTTCATAATCAGCTGTGTTTTAAATAATTTTTGTTTTACCCGGAGACTTAACACTTGACCCACTGTCTGGGTCATGTTGACCTCCGTTGACCCAGAATACATATTAGACCTGACATGATATTTAAAACGTCATGGCTTTGCAATTAGGAAAAATATAATGTCTTCTCATACTTATAGCTTTTGACGCATATACTAGTACAGGGGCGGTCACACGTGAGGGGCAATGGGAGCCAAGTATGAGTTCAATTGGAGCCACACATGAGGGCAATGGGAGCCAAGTATGAGTTCAATTGGAGCCACACATGAGGGCAATGTGGGCCAAGTATGAGTTCAATCGGAGCCACACTTGAGGGCAATGGGAGCCAAGTATGAGTTCAATTGGAGCCACACATGAGGGCAATGTGGGCCAAGTATGAGTTCAATCGGAGCCACACTTGAGGGCAATGGGAGCCAAGTATGAGTTCAATTGGAGCCACACATGAGGGCAATGGGAGCCAGGTATGAGTTCAATTGGAGCCACACATGAGGGCAATGGGAGCCAGGTATGAGTTCAATTGGAGCCACACATGAGGGCAATGGGAGCCAGGTATGAGTTCAATTGGAGCCACACTTGAGGGCAATGGGAGCCAAGTATGAGTTCAATTGGAGCCACACTTGAGGGCAATGGGAGCCAAGTATGAGTTCAATTGGAGCCACACATGATGGCAATGGGAGCCAAGTATGAGTTCAATTGGAGCCACACATGAGGGCGATGGGAGCCAAGTATGTTCAATTGGAGCCACACATGAAGGCAATGGGAGCCAAGTATGAGTTCAATTGGAGCCACACATGAAGGCAATGGGAGCCAAGTATGTTCAATTGGAGCCACACATGAAGGCAATGGGAGCCAAGTATGAGTTCAATTGGAGCCACACATGAAGGCAATGGGAGCCAAGTATGAGTTCAATTGGAGCCACACATGAAGGCAATGGGAGCCAAGTATGTTCAATTGGAGCCACACTTGAGGGCAATGGGAGCCAAGTATGAGTTCAATTGGAGCCACACATGAGGGCGATGGGAGCCAAGTATGAGTTCAATCGGAGCCACACATGAAGGCAATGGGAGCCAAGTATGAGTTCAATTGGAGCCACTCATGAAGGCAATGGGAGCCAAGTATGTTCAATTGGAGCCACACTTGAGGGCAATGGGAGCCAAGTATGAGTTCAATTGGAGCCACACATGAGGGCGATGGGAGCCAAGTATGTTCAATTGGAGCCACACATGAAGGCAATGGGAGCCAAGTATGAGTTCAATTGGAGCCACACATGAAGGCAATGGGAGCCAAGTATGTTCAATTGGAGCCACACATGAAGGCGATGGGAGCCAAGTATGAGTTCAATTGGAGCCACACATGAAGGCAATGGGAGCCAAGTATGAGTTCAATTGGAGCAACACATGAAGGCAATGGGAGCCAAGTATGTTCAATTGGAGCCACACTTGAGGGCAATGGGAGCCAAGTATGAGTTCAATTGGAGCCACACATGAGGGCGATGGGAGCCAAGTATGAGTTCAATTGGAGCCACACTTGAGGGCAATGGGAGCCAAGTATGAGTTCAATTGGAGCCACACATGAGGGCGATGGGAGCCAAGTATGTTCAATTGGAGCCACACATGAAGGCAATGGGAGCCAAGTATGAGTTCAATTGGAGCCACACATGAAGGCAATGGGAGCCAAGTATGTTCAATTGGAGCCACACATGAAGGCGATGGGAGCCAAGTATGAGTTCAATTGGAGCCACACATGAGGGCGATGGGAGCCAAGTATGAGTTCAATTGGAGCCACACATGAAGGCAATGGGAGCCAAGTATGAGTTCAATTGGAGCCACTCATGAAGGCAATGGGAGCCAAGTATGTTCAATTGGAGCCACACATGAGGGCGATGGGAGCCAAGTATGTTCAATTGGAGCCACACATGAAGGCAATGGGAGCCAAGTATGAGTTCAATTGGAGCCACACATGAGGGCGATGGGAGCTAAGTATGTTCAATTGGAGCCACACATGAAGGCAATGGGAGCCAAGTATGAGTTCAAATTGGAGCCACACATGAGGGCGATGGGAGCCAAGTATGTTCAATTGGAGCCACACATGAAGGCAATGGGAGCCAAGTATGAGTTCAATTGGAGCCACACATGAGGGCAATGGGAGCCAAGTATGAGTTCAATTGGAGCCACACATGAAGACAATGGGAGCCAAGTATGAGTTCAATTGGAGCCACACATGAGGGCAATGGGAGCCAAGTATGAGTTCAATTGGAGCCACACATGAGGGCAATGGGAGCCAAGTATGAGTTCAATTGGAGCCACACATGAGGCAATGAGAGCCTTTTTCGTGTTTTTTAAAGTAAAAAACAAAATATTTCAATTCAACATAATTTATGTGAAACTAAATAATAGAAGAATAACAATTTCTCATAGAGAGCCACACAAAACATATCGAAGAGTCGCACAAAACATATCGAAGAGTCACACAAAACATATCGAAGAGTCACACAAAACTATTGAAGAGTCGCACAAAAAATATCGAAGAGTCATCATTCTACTAGTATAATTAAAGAAATTTTAAAAAATAAGGCTGACAGTATATAAATATTCTTTATTTTAGCACATACCCTGTAAAGATGTGATGTTATCAGCCAACTGAGAAAATTCTCTTAGATCCAATAAATGGGACTGTTTTTATGGTGCATTCTTTCATCCCCAGCATTGGCGATAGTGCAATGGCCTTGGAAACACTCGATACCTATTGTTCCTTACCAAGGAAACTTGAACCAGAGACCCTCAGGTCGACATTCAGGTGCTATGTCACAGGACCACCCGTCCCCACTCTATGTTAGTAGAGCTAGGTGCATCTAATTCATTATCCTCTGGTTCTTTCATGTCTCATACAAAGTTACGGTTCTTAAAATTATTTTCCAAAAAAAAAGAAAAGAGGTTCACTTTGACCAATATCTCCTGAGAATGTATAGCGTCACAGAAATCGATTTCTTCGGTTGTTTTCGACCACCGATTCCCCAAAGTCTGTGTTCCCTTATTTGAGTTGTGTGTCTTTTTCTAAGGTCACTTAAGTTAAGCTGATGTATTCTTTTGTTGATTGCTCATCCCTTCTTCAACGGTCATCTGCTATTTACACTTCTTGAGCCCCGCATGACCGTTTACGTAGGAATAGCAATTTTCTCTGGAAGTCTCTTTGCACTGCATGACCAATAGCTAGCTCCAATATCTTTGTCTGGTAGTCACAATATCGGCCAGTTTCTCTTATGTCATCCAGATTGATATTAATTTCTGTATATTTCCAGCCGATGAGTTTAACTGCTACTATAATTAGTACATATCAAGTCTTTGAACCAGTATTTTCTAGCTAATGAGTTTTATAGCCGCGATTCTTTGATCCAGTAGTTTTTAGCTTATGAGTCCCATATCCGCGAGTCTTTGAGCCAGGAGTTTCAAGCTTGAATTAGTTCATTACCTGCGAGAGTTCGAACACCCGTTATTCCTAATTCACCTATTTCTGCCTGTATGACATTTAAATTGCCTAGTTACATATGAAGACGGCTGGTTGTTTATGTTTGCCCCGATACAGTGACCAATGAAAAACGAGGGTGTTATAAACATGTATGGTTTAAATTCTCTGAGATTGATAGATTCGTTTTACATCGATTTTTAATATCTGTGGATGCTTGTGTTGGGCTGTCTTATGAACTCGTGTGTATCTGTGTTTGTATGTCTGACAACGAATTTGCTTAAGTAGAAACTCATTCCCTTATGCCTTGTGTAATAAATCAGTGACACCGGGGACTGAGTAGTGATACCTAATATATTCGAGCAATGTAAACAATTAATTCAACAACACGGGGGGATGGGCTAAGAAAATGTTGTGTTCCTGTATGAATGTATAATGAATCGTGTACCTAAGGGTTGTCCTCATCACAGCCAGAGACGTTCATTCATCTTTCACGTGTCGAACATGCATAAACACATACACAAATACACGCACACACAAATACACGCACACATATACAAATACACACATATACACACACATACACACCTACGAACACACGCATCAAACTTGTTGTATAGCCTAAATGCACTTCCCCTCGGTTATTCGTTTATGTGCATGACATCTCCCATTTCTACCTCTAAGTGTATGTGACTAGAGGTCACTAGAGGTTTGTGTAGCAGTCTATCATAGTCACTTAGTCGCTTGAGGGGACTTGTAAATATTTACCTTCATAAATTTATGACGTTTCGTGGGTTCATCTATTTTTAGAGCATTTTCGAAAAAAAATGCTCTATTGTCCTCGTTTTGTCTGTCTGTCTGTCTGTCCGTCATCACCCTAGATCTCAACAACCATAAGTCCTAGACCCATGATGTATATATCATTTTGTAGGTCTTGGCCTGCCATGTGTTCAGCAAAAGTTCATTTCGCGATCTGACCTCTGAGGGCCGTAAAAGGGGGCTTATAAAGTACCGTTTTTTACTATATAAGCTATATTAACAAAGGAGCGCCCTATATTTCAGCAACCATAAGTCCTAGACCCATGATGTATATATCATTTTGTAGGTCTTGGCCTGCCATGTGTACATCAAAAGTTCATTTCGCGATAGGACCTCTGAGGGCCGGGCTTCAGGGCTCCTAAGGGGCTTATATATTATATATATGGCCCCATTCTACACCTTGTACGTTCAATAACCCATTCATTTGGTGCGAAATACTGCAGCACGTAGTTTCACCAAGATTTATTAACAAACTCATCAAATGAAATAGTAAGCTTGTGTTCTGAGTTTAATTGAAAGTATCAGAGCTATGCAACAATTGACGGAGTTTTCGGACGATTAAATGACTACAATTTCGAATGTTTTCAATTATGAGTCCTATTTCAGTAACCACAAACCACTTGTAGTTAGATTTAAGAGAAAATATTTTTTTTTCAAATATAAAGAAACGTCTTTATAATATTTTTTTACAGATATATATATGCATTACACAATTGAATTTATAAACATTTCCAAAATTTACAAATATTTACTGAAAGCTAACAAACGTACTGATACATAACACGAAAATGCGCTAACACGTCCTGTGTCCAGAATGGAACAGGCTTAATTGCTTGTTTTTTTGTTTTACTTCAGACGTTATATAAATATTTTTGTAGAAACATCTAATTTATTACAACTTCAGACGTTATATAAATATTTTTGTAGAAACATCTATTTCATTATAATATCAGACGTTATAGAAATGTTTATATATTTCAAGAGTTCTAAAAAAAAAGTTGATGTAGGGTCCACACTCCATTACTTGGGTCACTTTGAATGAACAGTTTCGTGACGAATGGCCATGCGGTAAAGCGCTCGACTTTCGACGTGTTTACGGTGACGAACATTGGATATTTCCGGTCATGGTGAAAGCCTTCCCCCCTCCCACCCCCCCATCCCTGCGTTACCTGCCGCAGTGCCTCCATGGCCATTACCAATTTTTTTTTTTCATCTTTGTGGGCATCATAAACATGTCAAGTATTTGTCGCACCCTGTTACCTGTATCCTGTTGCCTGTACACTGTTACCTGTACAGTCTAAATGGGTTTGACTTAGTGCCACAGACACTACATGGGCTGTTTTAAATACAGTGGATTCCGCTTAATTGGGACACCGCTTAATTGGGACAGCCGCTTATTTGGGACGAATCTCAAAGAAACCAAACCAAGAAGCCAATAGTAAATGTGTATGTTTAATTGGGACAGCCGCTTAATTGGGACGAAAAGCCTCGGTCCCGATGTGTCCCAAGTAAGCGGAATCGACTGTATATGTATATCTTACAGAGTTCGTATTTAAAACGAGGTCAAAATCCTATCACAGACATACCTTTAAAACCGCACATCCAATCATTAAATTACTTAGAATCCGAATAAATATAGGTCAAAAGCTGCAGAATTCGTATGCACAAAAATTAAACTAATTTCATTATTTTATGAAACGCACTTGTTTCGGAACCAAACGTGACCATTATATTAGGGTATAAGGAACATGACATATATAATTTTTTTTTTTTTTTCAGAATTTTTTTTTCAGGATTAGGGTTAGGGATAGGGATAGGGTTAGGGTTAGGGTTAGGGATAGGGTTAGGGATAGGGTTAGTGTTAGGGTGTGGAGCAATATTATCTACGGCTGGTACCCGGGTAAAAAAAATACGGAGACCACACGTTTGGTCCCGTAACAAGTGCCTTTATGAAAATAATGTTACATGGTGGCTGTTTCTTAGAGAAGATAATGTGTTTGGCGGAGCATGTGTTAAGTCCCTTTGTGAATTAAAAAGTAGTGTCAGTGTCCGTTTCTGAAGAACCGGTAATGCCCCTTTGCTTGTTTCAATTCGGTTCGGTTCAAGTCATACTATAACCATATCACACACACACATGTGCAATAATTACTTTATTGACATATGTCTATAGTCATATGAACTCCTTTGATAGGTCATGACCCTTCCTGTTGTACAGATATCTTTTAATTGCAGTTTAATTGATAAAACCCTTTTGTGAAGCGCAAAAAATGTCTGTTAACATAAAGGTAGAAATGAACTGATGGGTTGTTAATATACTTACAAAATGTATTACAAAAAAAAAACAGGAAAGAAAAGCTTGAAAGTATAACCAAATCGTTTGCATAGTGTAAAGGTGGTATGTGCGCTGTGGAAATAGTGCTCAAAAAATAACACAAAGAGCAATGTGCTCAAATTCTAGGATTTGATTTCTGATACAGTACCTTTTGTTGCTATTACAAGTTGTTGGAGTTACGGGGAGTCGTTACTTGTAGCCATCGATATGGCGCTACCGCAGCCGCTGCTGGGGAGATTTAATGGTGGTCGGGTAGTCGATGCTGTTTTGGTCTCCACCGAGAACACACTGGTGATTAGTATGTAGGTCAGGATTTGCGCCGTACCGATGATATTTACAACCTTTCATTGTCACTTTGCCGCCATCCAACCATCTTTCCAGGCAGTGGCGCAACCAGCAAAATATGCCTGGAGTGGGGGGGGCTCACATTTTGAAAAAAGACAGTTTGACAGTCTTTTTTGTTGATGCCCCCCCCCCGGTAGCGCCACTGTTTCCAGGCCAGTTTTTTTGTTTCACTTACATATTTTTTTTATCTCTTATTAGTAATATATATATATATATATATATATATATATATATATATATATATATATATATATATATATATATTGTCATAGTTAGTTTTTGTGTGTAGATTAGTAGATCAATTGTATGTATAATATATATATTATTTTCGTGGTACTTCTGTTTCTTGGTAGGTGTAAATATATTTCAGTCTCTTCAGAGTATATGATTTAACTAACTTGACTTGACCGTGTATATTATTATATATCTAAAAGACGAACTACATGTATAAATCACTGAGTAGACCTCTATGTATCAAACATATATATATTTATTTATTCAATCTATGGAAGTACATACATGGTATAAAATGATGTGAGATGAATAATCAAGTCCGTCTCTTTGTCTACCAAATCTATCGTCTCTTAATTATCGTCTGTTTATTCCACTTCCGCTAAACTAAGTGGCCAGATAATTAAAACCATCTCTGTGCCAACTGTAAATTCTCTAGCCTAAACTGATTATAACATATATATATATATATATATATATATATAAGAGAATTTGGCTCTGTGTTAAATCGTTAGTAAAGAATTAATACAACAGTATTCCTATCCATTTTAAAATATAATCAGGAAAAAATCGGATCTGCCCGAATCCAAAAATAACCTCGCCAACCGATCAAGCCTATGGGGGGGGGGATATAACTCTATGCAAAGGTTTTGTAGGTTAAGAAAGATTTCTCTCCCCACCCCCCCCCTTTCCCCTCTTTCCTAAACTGAGCCAGGTCAAAACCAATAACATTACTACCTATATGTGTGTCAAGTGAACAATGATATATTGCTTGTATTTATGGGATTCCAAGAGCGCTCACGTGGGACGTATGCACTCTATGGAAGTTAGCCAATGACTAAACATTTACTGCGCCAGTTCACGGTGCATAGTAATAGTATATGACATGACCGACATCCTCCTTATCTCTGATAGAATACATTTTTGCGAATTTCTGTTCCTAGAAAACTGTGCTACCAATTAGTGTAATGTGTGGGGCGAGTTTTGAAGATTGGCATTCCCCCCCCCCCACCCCCACCCCAGGTGTTTTTTTTTTCTCCAAACCTCTTGAAACCAGCCCAAGCTATTTTTTTTCCTTAGGTTGTTTCGGCAAAAGATAATAACGGTGCAAAACATTAGAATGGAACAGAAATTTTTTTGGTGCGCATATTATGTCTACCGGAATGTAGGCCAACTGAATGAAGCTTGAATGCGTTCTGTTGAAATGTGCGATCGGCGAGTCGTTCATACGCGTTCACGAGCGCACACATCTTTCAGGGCGCAGTGGTCGCGACCTACATTTTAAAAATCACTGGCCTAGTTCTGTGTAGTTTAATGTGTCTAGTTTAATATGTCTAGTTTAATGTGTCTAGTTTAATGTGTCTAGTTTAATGTGGTCTAGTTTAATATGTCTAGTTTGATGTGTCTAGTTTAATGTGTCTAGTTTAATGTGTCTAGTTTAATATGTCTAGTTTAATATGTCTAGTTAATGTGTTTAGTTTAATGTGTCTAGTTTAATGTGTCTAGTTTAATGTGGTCTAGTTTAATGTGTCTAGTTTAATATGTCTAGTTTAATATGTCTAGTTTAATGTGTCTAGTTTAATGTGTCTAGTTTAATGTGTCTAGTTTGATGTGTCTAGTTTAATGTGGTCTAGCTTAATGTGTCTAGTTTAATGTGGTCTAGTTTAATGTGTCTAGTTTAATGTGGTCTAGTTTAATGTGTCTAGTTTAATGTGTCTAGTTTAATATGTCTAGTTTAATATGTCTAGTTTAATGTGGTCTAGTTTAATATGTCTAATTTGATGTGTCTAGTTTAATGTGGTCTAGTTTAATGTGTCTAGTTTAATGTGTCTAGTTTAATGTGGTCTAGTTTAATGTGTCTAGTTTAATGTGTCTAGTTTAATGTCTAGTTTAATGTGTCTAGTTTAATATGTCTAGTTTAATGTGTCTAGTTTAATATGTCTAGTTTAATGTGTCTAGTTTAGCTCATACACTTTTGAACGCTGAGTTCATTTTTTCCAACAGGTATGACTGAGTTCATTTTATTCCCGCCAGTTATAAGTAATACATTACGCAGTGGCTACGGTTCGGTCCGACCGAACGCATATTTTTTTTTTCGGGTACCAGCCTTACTTATTATTGCATAGCGGCCGAGTCGCTGCACTGAACTATATAGCAACATAATTTTATTTTTTTTTCAGAATTTTTTTTTCAGGATTAGGGTTAGGGATAGGGTTAGAGATAGGGTTAGAGATACTGTTAGGGATAGGGTTAGGGATAGGGTTAGGGATAGGGTTAGAGATAGGGTTAGGTTTAGGGTGTGGAGCAATATTATCTATGGCTGGTACCCTAAGTAAAAAAAATATGGGTTCGGTCGGACCGAACCGTAGCCACTGCCAATACATTATTCAGACTGTCTACATCTAGTTTATGGAATTAGAGTTAATACCCTTATGAAAAAACTAGAATTTCCTTCATTCAATGTCATAATCCTTTTTTTTTTTTTTGAGATATAAGTTATTCCCCCAATTAAAAGCCGTTAAAGATCTATGGGTAATTAAATTATACTGTTATTTCAGCCAAATGCTATTAGTGGTAGATTATGTTTTTAATGTGTTCACTTTTGTGTAGTAGATAATAAAGTATAGATCAGCGAAGTGCAAATTACGGCCCGTGGGACAAATATGCCACGCCGGGCAATTTATCCAGCCCGCCACCTGATTCAGATTTAATCACACCTCTAGCCTTCTATATTGTTTACGTTTAAATTAATTTAATTTATTTTTTTCATGTTAACATCTACTCGTGTTCCGGCCCGTTGGGTCGCACTGTGGCCCGCGACTCAAAAAATGTACCCACCCCTGGGTACAGACCTCGAACAGGTAATGTTGTCCTAATAATGCACAAGTGATCACGCGTGATGTCGGCGAGAACTGCATTTTCAATTTATGTAGAAACAAAAAAAATGCCATACAAAATTTCCAATTTAACTTGATGAATTAATTCATGAGCTAATAATAGATTTAAATAATACAAACATCATTAAAGGAGCCGCACGAAACTTGACAAAAGAGTCGATGCGCATGTGGCTCTGAGAGCAGTGATGTGCAACCATTGTACTGGCTGTGCTTATTAGCTAATTAGCTACAAGAATAAAACACCGGGCATGCTTAGAATCTTGTATGTATCACTCGTTAGTTTCCGGACACATTGATGATAGTATTGATCGGATTGCAACGCTCCCGGGCGACATATGTTCATAGCGCTGAGTTGAATCGGGGTCGGCAACTGTGGCGGTCCTGTGGGTCGGCAGCTGTAGGTTGGCTGCTGTGGCGACATGCACTTGGCAAGTGTGGCAGCGTATGGGGTGGCACCTTTATCGTCCCGGGGGTGGTTGGGGGGGTTGGCAAAGAGGGTGAACCACTCAAGGCTTCGCTTCTGAGGATGAAAGGGCCGGGTATATCATTCTTTTCACCTGGCAGTGACAAAACTAAACTCTCCACGCCGACATTGGAAATTCGTTCTGGGCCCCGACCACTGCTCCACTGTCGTAACGCTTCTTCTATCGTAACACCTGTTCTATCGTAACGCCTCTTCTAAGGCTATGTGCTTGTCATAATTTGCCATTTCTCCCCCCCCCCCCCTCAATCCGTAGTCACAAGAAAGCTCCTGACTGACTTCTATTTATGTAAAATATCATTTAAAAAAAAATTAAATAGCATTCAACAGACCAGCCTTGGGCAAACTACGCCCGACGGACTGTTTCATCGGGCTAGACGGACTGTTTAATCCGGCCCGACGGACTGTTTAATCCGGCTTGACGGACTGTTTAATCCGGCCCGACGGACTGTTTAATCCGGCCCGACGGACTGTTTAATCCGGCTTGACGGACTGTTTAATCCGGCCCGACGGACTGTTTAATCCGGCTTGACGGACTGTTTAATCCGGCCCGACGGACTGTTTAATCCGGCTTGACGGACTGTTTAATCCGGCCCGACGGACTGTTTAATCCGGCTTGACGGACTGTTCAATCCGGCCTGACGGACTGTTCAATCTCGTTGCTATGACGTTTACCTATAATTAACAGTAGTTCATGTCAGCACTTCATCCACTTGCACTTGGTCTGGCAAAATTTTGAACCCAACGTGGGCCTCGACTCAAAAAGTTTACCGACCCTTGCAATTTACTGTTTTGTATACATGAAAGACATCAGACAATATAGCATTCTAGCTATTTCCACATAGACTATTATTAGTTCAGCACATAAAAATGTTTACTATTCAATACAAGACTTATTAGATAACGTTAGCAATAGAACAAGACTTATTATACAAACTATCATAAGTTTCCAGGTGAAATGTGTTTTAAAGTTGGCCCACAAGTCCACCCAGCTTTAAATGGGTACCTGACTTTAAGTTGGGGAAGTAAAGGCGGCTTGGCGTTGTGCTAACCACACAATCCCTTCATATGCCTAGGTTATAGAAATAGATTAATTCTACACTTCATCTGCCCCGATGGCCCTTTAGGGCTAAGTGAACTTTATTATTTTATTTATGTTTCAATGCTTCATTTGACATTGTATGACGATAATAATTACCTAGTGGGCCATGTACTGTTCTGACGTAACCAACGCCACTACTCGTAAAGGGTTAGGTTAAATGTTTGGATTGTGCACAGTTAAAAAAAAATATCTTTGGGGAATAACCCGTGTTGTTGTTTGCTTGTTTATTTGTTTGTCTATCATTTCATTATCCGTAACATTTATTGCAGTTATATTAGTTTGTGGATCTTGTAGTCATGGGACGCCCAGGTTGTATCAGTTACATAATTTCTGAATGATGCAGTACATACAACCTTTTAATATTTCCTTCAGATCTTCCTCCGCGTCATAATTTATGAATAATGTAAAACATGGCTGGTGTCAAAGAAAATAGTGCCCGGTTGGTCCACCCTTACTTTCCCCCACACCTACGCCATTGCCGCAAGAAAATTGCGCTGGTCGAAAGATAAGTTGAACTGGACACAGTATTTTTTTTTTTATAAAAGCGCGATTAATGCACCCCCCCCCCCGCGACCTTGGCCTATTTTAAATGGCAGGATCTGAATTTTTATTTTCAAAGACATCTGTCTATCATGGTGCATTGACTTAGGCTTTTTCGAATAGCAAATGGAACTTGTTATTTTCCTCACCATTTCGCCGTCTTTATGTGGTGCATATTATAATATCCCATCAGTGGAATCACCCTGTCGCAGCCATTCACGGACTTGTATTCATAGACCATTTGTCGTCTGCCAGAACGAAGGTTTTTTGAATTGACTGGTCTGCGAGAATGAAGGTAAGATTTTACTGGTCTAAAAGGACTGAGCCCATGAATTAAGTGGGGGGGGGCGGATGGTCGTGCGTTAAAGCTTGGTACCTGAAGATCCCTGGTTCGATTTCCGAAGAGAACCAATGGATATTTCAGGTCATATTGAAATATCTATATCTCCCTTGGTGCCTCCATGGCCATTGCACTATAGGCCATGGTAAGGAATAAGGATGCAAGAAAAACCGTCCCTTTGGTGGTTTATAGTATCTAAGAAACTTTTTCTCATCCTTACACAGGGACTTCACAATCGTACACGAACACACACAGACGAACACACACACACACACACACACACACACACATGCATTTAGTAGTTTCCAACCGTTTCATTTCGTGACGTCTGTTGTTATTTTGTTTGTATACAAATTACAGTTATGATACTAATAGATCAAAGGCCCGGTACCCGGACCGGCGAGTATTATTTTAGCCAAGCAAGAGTTAACTCCCCTTGAGTGAGACTAAAATTTTGGAATTCCTCAGTCTATTTTTAGCCGCGGAAGTTATACACACGCTCGCTCGTACGTACGCCAGGCTGGACGATTATGTATTAGACATGTGCCGTTGACTTAAAACAGGTAAAAACCAATTTCCTGTATCTCTAATTTCATTATTCTATCACATGGCTACCACTCGGGCACCCCCTGTTCGTAGCGTCATAAAAACTTGCATCTGTATTGCCTGTACCTAACTTTATTTACCGCACTGATATGGGGATCCTCATATGTTTGTTAAATACAGTGCAGTTTTTATCACCGCCATCTTCATTCCGTGCATTTTCTCAGCTCGATCTGCCCATGAATATGACGAGATGCTCTTCATACGCCTTCGGTCGGTATGGCATCAGCTCTCTCTCTCTCTCTCTCTCTCTCTTTTCGTCTTGTTAAGACTCTGTAACAACGTACCCACTTTCTGGCTGACCCGGAAATGATCTTAGCTGTGGCGGCGAAACAATGTGTTTTCTTCTTTCATTTTTTTTTTCTACGTCCAATGAGCGTCGCGTTTATTTATAGGCTTACGGCACGTTTGAGGCCTAAACGCGGTTGTGATTGGTATAAATTCTACTAATTTTCAGCCAGTTATTTAAATCACTTCTCTTCAACATGGGCTGTGTGGAGTACATGACCGCCGACCAGATTGCCTGCCAGGTAACAGTTGATACGTTTGTTTATGCTTGTCATATGGCAACGGTATACTTGTGACTAAATCTTGCTATTAATGTTTAAGAATACAATAACATTTTCTTATACTTTTTTTTTTTACCTTTGTAGTGTGAAAAAAAATATATATTAAAAATATTTATTATTCGTTCATTATTTACTCGTTATCGATGAATTAATCAATCATGTAAGAGTTTTACTATAAAGTCTTCATTCGTGTATGGCTCGTCCACAAATCACGTCAATAAGTTATAGAACTTTTTAGACCCTCCGCCCGCGCCCGCACACCCCCCGCCCCTAGTGTCGAACTTTCGGTGACGAGTCTGACCACCCTCTTGTAAATTTACGTCAATTTTCAAACCCCCCCCCCCACCCTCTTTTCCCCAACTAAGAAATGCAAAACTTATAAATAAAAACGAATCTCCTAAATAAAACATTTGATAACAACCTTCAAACTCGTCTCACCCCCCCCCCTCCCCGGGGCTCCCAGACCTAACTGTAATCATTGAAACCTAATGTGGCTAATCTAACACAATCATCGGAATCTACTTCTCTAAAATATTTTTTTAAAACAAATACTTTAACCCATGATCTCCCACTCTCTCATATCATATAACAGTATGTGAGGCAATCATACCACGAATGAAATGTATTTATTGCCCGGTGTTATCAAAATGAGTTGTTTCGATAGATCGTGTCAGCCTTAAGTCCAAGATAAACGATTGCGACATTTCACATCTTAAAACATGTTGTACCCAGTTTTATTGCTGAATAACTGCTCTACCGACAAGTAAATCTGACAGAATACCCAGAATGCTACACTTATTACATAGACAATGTAGAAATTTAATATTTGTTCTTGTTTCAAAATTGTAATGGCGGAAAATAGTTCATTAGGAGTAAATGTTTATATACTAGTACACTGTATACTAAAATGCGTCATATTCATATTTTAGACACCATGAATTCATTTCATTGAGCGGAGAATAACACTTGGCTGAAGATCATTGTAACTTGTATTGGATAGAATAAATTTAAGGAGTATCTCACATGCTTTACCTGGCATAGGAGAGTATTATATATACTAGGCATGAAATTTTTTAATACTCCATCCAGGTTTGAGAGACATACCATGATTAACGACGAATATATCATTGGGGTTCTCTAGTGAGGAATTAAAAAAAAATCCTTCTTGCAAGGGTGGTGGTACTGTGGTCAATGAGGACTATCCGAGACCGTAGTATTCACAGCTGGCGGTGGTGACGGATGTGGTCGGCACACAACACCGTTCCACTCAAGCACACCTGCGCAGTCTGCCATTTCGAGCTGTGGGTTCAGGCACATTACATCCTCCCTTCAGTTCGAGTAGCAGGAAAAACCCCATTGCCTTGCCATTCTGGCCGATCAGCAGTACACACACCCTGCTGGTCTGGTCATTTTGGGCAAGTCATAAAACCCTCTTTTCTGCCATCCCGGCAGGTGATAGCGGGCACACTCACCCCGCCGCTCTGTAGGCATGGCAGACATGCATTAGTGCCGACAACATTGCTGGTGTGGTAGGCACACTATCAGAGTTCATTTTCCTTTAGAGTGACACTGTGGACGTCGAAATATTTACATCCCATTCTCACATGTCTACCTCACAAGCTTTTCAGTCCCCCCCCCCACCCCCCAAGAAGTTGACTTAATTAATGGTCAATCCCGAACGTGTTTTGTTTATAAACTTAAATTAACTTGTTAAGACTAATGACCAGATACGTGAAGCGTTTTAAACAGTTTGTAGCTTCTTTCTACCACACGAAATACACACACGCGTACTTTCAAAAGTACAGCTATTGGAAATAACACATGGAACTACTACTAGTACTAAAGTCCCTATAGTCCATGGAACATCTACATGTACTAGTAATAGATAGCCCAAAGTCCATGGAACTACTACAGGTACATGTACTAGTAATAGATACCATATAGTCTATGTGCTAGAAAGCCTAAGTTTTAGGATTATATTAAATACGAACTTCAAATTACTTTCGTCTTAACATTGTCTCCAATGTGGATTGTTTATATTCTGATCTATATACTTTTTGAGTCATTTAAGATATTTTAAAATGATGACGTATACAATATTGATTATTTGCTATATAATTCATATACCCATATATATAACATATACAAATTATATAAATAAATTTTACATATAATTAAACTTATAGTCGTTTTACTAAGTTTGTTTATGCTAACTACATTCAATAAACACAGTACCATTATATAGCTATATAATGGTCCTGTGTTTATTGAATATAGTTATCATAATCATTCATAATAAAACGACTACAATCTTAAATATATATAACATCAGTTGTATATAAATTGTATATGTTGTTAGTCCAATACTTTATACAAATATATAGTTCTACGTTCGTTTGTGCTTTGTATATAGCATAAAACTATCAATACATTTTTCTCCAAGAGTTAGACCGGCAACACTCACGCCTCGTCCTTGAGATGTATATATATATACTAGTTGCAAGTACCCGGCTTTGCCCGGGTTTAAAATAAGGTTTTCTGTTTACCTCCTGTTTTCTCCCTACCCCCTCTCTCCCTCCCTCCCTCCCTCCCTCCCCCTCTCTCTCCTTTCCCTCTCTCCCTTTCTCCCTCCCTCCCTCTCCCTCCCTCTCTCTCCCATCTCTCTCTCCCTCCCTCTCTCTCCCCCTCCTCCTCTCCCCCCTGTCCACCCCCCTCCCTTCCTCTCCCCCTTCCTCCTTCCCTCTCTCTCCCTCCCTGCCCCCTCTCTTTCTTTATTTCTTCCTCCCATTTCTCCCATCCTCTCTCTCCCTCTCTCCTTCCCCCCTCTCTCCTTCCCCCCTCTCTCTCCCTCCCTAACCCCTCTCTCCCTCCCTCCTTTCTCCCTCCCTCCCCTCTCCACCTCTATCTCCCTCCCCCTCTCTCCCCCTTCCTCCCTCCCTCATTCCCTCTCTCTCTCCCTGCCCCCTCACTCTTTATCTCTCCCTCCCTCTCTCCCACCCTCTCTCTCCCTCCCTCCCCTCTATCTCCCTCCCTACCCCCCTCTCTCCCTCCGTCCGAAAAGTAATTAGGAAAAATGTTGGGAGCCCTTTTGTATTAATTTTGTAGTATTAATTTCACCAACTCCACAAGTTGTATGCCAAGTCGTCCAATATAATAATAGTTAACAACTTGACATTACAACCAATTAACTCTTTCCTGTCTCATTCGCCACAACATAACGCTCCCCCCCCCCACACACACACACATATTTATCAAAATGCAGCACGTGTTGCCTCACCCAGCGACCCGCAGCAAATCTGCATACACAACATTGAACAAGTAGGTCATCTTTGTCGTCGGCTGGTGTAGAAAGTCATTGAATCCCCTCTCTCCCTCCCCCTCCCCTCCATTTCTTTTCACTTCTCTATTACAGGATACCTGTATTGTAACAACTCTTGACACTAATTACTAAGTGAAACTGATATTGGTCCTTTATTGTTGTGTTGTTGTTGTTGTTTTTTGACCCACTAACCTTCACCTTGACATCAATACCTGTGACAGACGTCAAATTATTATTTCTTTTATATTTGTTCGCTAACACCATGCTCGATATATATTCAGCCGTAATATGCAAGTCTGCTTAAGACAATATCGAAATGTTTCTCTGAACAATTAGTTGCTTGTCGGTCTCTCTTTTTGTGTTCATCGTTAATATATACGAGCTCTGATCCACAGAATATAAAGTAGACATAATGCGCTTGGTCAATTAAATTTGTTTTTAACCCCACATATGTGTGTATTATGTTATTCTTTATATTATATACCATATTCATATGGCAAAAATGGAAAAATATAAAAAAAAATGGCGGCATGTTTTCTAAGTCATAATTAGAAGACTTTTTTTTTTCTATAGCAATGCGTTTAATGTTTAATGTATACTCTGTGTGTGGATCTAACACAGGGGTTCTCGGCCTTTTTGACGTCTGTGCCTTGTAGGGTGCGAATGTATGTCCACGCGTACCCCTCACACGTAAGTTCGCGAATAAATATAGGCCTACTTATTTTCCATTATGGACTGTGATTACCGCTTCAATGCGATACACAGTCACGTGATTTATTGATATCACGTGAAAAACTGAAGACCTTATTCAAACTCTTTGTTGTCTCAAAAGAAATTATTAATCGCTGTGTATGACCCCTGCATAACCTTTCCCTGTCCCCTTGGGGGAAACGCGTACCACCGGTTGAGAACTGCGGATCTAACCGAGTTATTTATAGACATCGTATTGGGAAATTTATTTTTAGAACTTTTTTTTTTTTAGTTTCAATAATTTCTTTTGGGATTTTCAAACATTTTTAATAGTAAACATTTGGTGTTTTTATAAGTAAACATTTTGTGTTTTTATAAGTAAAAATTTGGTGTTTTTATAAGTAAACATTTGGTGTTTTTATAAGTAAACATTTGGTGTTTTTATGCTGAAGATATATTTCCGTTTACATGGCCCAGTTTCTAGAGGGTGTTCTAGAGATTAGCAAGGGACTAAATTGGAATTTACATATATATCTATAATGTACATGCGGCAGACATATACAATAAATTGGTAACATTTTCAAGGTTCCTATTTCACCTATTAGGAATGCAATGCTTGGCTAACTTATTAAGGATTATTTGACTTTAACATGTAGCTGAATTTTTCCATGTATAAGTAAGTATCTCATTCAATGGTTAGTTCACGTCCAACATGCGGCAGGCATGGTTAGTTCACGTCCGACCTGCGGCAGACATGGTTAGTTTACGTCCGACCTGCGGCAGATATGGTTAGTTCACGTCCAACTGCGGCAGACATGGTTAGTTCCCGTCCGACCTGCGGCACTCATGGTTAGTTCACGTCCAACGTGCGGCACTCATGGTTAGTTCACGTCCGACCTGCGGCAGACATGGTTAGTTCACGTCCGACTGCGGCAGACATGGTTAGTTCCCGTCCGACCTGCGACAGGATGGTTTGTTCCCTTCCAACGTGCGGCACTCATGGTTAGTTCACGTCCAACGTGCGGCAGATATGTTAGTTCACGTCCGACACGTTGTCGATGACTTATTTAAATCATTTACATCCATCGCGTGACAGAAATGTTACGTTGTGGGTGGGGGGTGGGGGGGGGAGGGGACTACGACTAAAAACACTGCGTAGCCCCCGGCACACTTGAATCACAACCATTATTGGCGATTGGCGCGAGGAGCTAAACGACTGCCGCCCAAATTGTTGTATCACGAGATATTAAAGGGATACAAATGCCGCCTCTGACCGGCGACAAATATGTACCACCCCCACCCCCCCACCCCCCCATCCACCCCAAGAATTGTTACGTCACCGAGTAAGTGGCATAATTTATTTTGCCCCTCCCTCCTCCCCACCCTTGTTACTTATTTAGACAGACCACGTGCTGATTTACTTTATCTTGCTGCATACATCGGTGGGGGAGGGGGGCAGTTTACTGCATCAGAAGCCAGCTTAGATTGATCCGTTGTGTGTACAGAAGACGTCAACTTTGTTGACATTTTTAAATGTGGGCATGCGTAAAAGGAGCATTTCTGAATTGAGGTAGGGTATTTCGTTTTATGCTGAGCGGAGACAAGAAAATATGAAATGACTTCCCTCAAGTGAAGTGTATTCAATCCCTGCAAGGGCTGGACAATAATCCTTGTGATCCTACACACTAAGACAGCTAATACTGCTGTATGAGATATTTATGTAATGCTGGTGTATAAGGCTGTGTGGGTGGGGCTCTTTCGGGAAAGGGGGTAGGGGGGCATTACTTGGATTAAACATTGGAAACTTGATTGTCTGAGATTTGAAGAACCAAATGGTCAATAGCTTAGATTAACTCTGTAAAAACTGATCGTTTTATTTGTTTGTTTCAGAGACCATCCTGCCTGTAGATCAACTTGAGACGATACTACAATCAGGAATTCATACATCTGAGACAATACTATAATCGGAAATTCATACATCTGAGACAATACTACAATCGGAAATTCATACATCTGAGACAATACTATAATCGGAAATTGATACATCTGAGACAATACTACAATCGGGAATTCAGACAATTTAAAATCATGGCTCTCACTAATAGCGGACTAAACCAAATGTGTTGTTTATGGACGTGAGGCATTTTATTATACAACTACCACATTACAGGTCAAACACTTTTCGGTCAACTGAAACTGTTTCAGTGTGTGTATACAAAAAAATAAGTCTATCCTGAATATGAGAAAATGATTATTTGAGTATGTTTATCTTGGATATGAACCATTGGCTTTGACTAGGTTTATCTTGGATATGAACCATTGGCTTTGACTATGTTCATCTTGGATATGAACCATTGGCTTTGACTTGGTTTATCCTAGCTATGAACCATTGGCTTTGACTTAGTTTATCCTGGATATGAACCATTGGCTTTGACTAGGTTTATACTGGATATGAACGAATGTTTATAGCCAGACTCTATCCTAGATCTGAACATATGGTTATCACCAAGTGTATTATCCTGGATACAATCAAATTATTATGACTCGGTTTATCCTAATTGTGACCAAGTCTATCATGTTTCTGGACATTTGATTATGAACAGGTCTATCCTGGATCTGAACAAATGGTTGTGACTACAGCGACGCTAATGTCCGGCCAGATGCTGCTGTCACTCATTCTACCTCTGTGTTATCTGGTTCACCTCTCCCTAGAGGCAGACGACATCAACTACAACGACGGCAGCAGCAACAACAACACGGCACCCTGTGGCGGTGTGTTCCGTGGAACCAACGGGACTTTCCACACACCCAACTTCCCTAAACCGTTCCCGGTTCCCCTGAGATGTCGCTGGATTCTCCAGGCAGACAACCAAAGTCAGATCGTCATCGTCTTCACCCAGGTAAAACGTGACGTCGTCGCTAACAGATTTAAGGGTGGTCCATGGGGCATTTAAGGTTTCTGCTAGTTGTTTTTTCTATCTTTTTTATTTTTTAAGCTACACTAGCCATTTTTGGTACATGCATACAACAAACCAATTAATGGACAAAGAAATAAAAAAAAATATTAAAAAATGTATTTAAAAATGTATTTTGTGACTTTTTTGGGTAAAAAAGTGTAATTTTAAGACATATTTTCAAAAATTTTCAAAGAACCAATTTTTAAAATCTATTGTAGATATTGTAAAATAACTTTGCACAGATGTTAATGAGTGTGTTTCAAACAAACGTCCAATTTTTTTTTTTTTTGGAAATATTAAATAGAATTTTTTTTTATAATTTTTTTTCTTACCTACCCCCCCCCCCCACCCCCCAAAAAAAAATGCAACTTTTTCTCAAAAATTACTGAAGTGGTAAAAATGCCGCCCTATCAGATGAATAAGTTGCGATTCCAAGTTACTTTTGTACCTGAACGGCGTTAAAAAGAGTAGGGAGCGACCGATAATCGGATTGCTATCGGTATCGGACCGATATTGGCACTATCGGTTAATATCGGATCGGCCGATTGTTGTAGGGAGCGACCGATAGTCGAACCGATATTGGCACTATGGGTTAACTGTCGGACCGGCCGTTTTTTTGGCTGCCGATACATTGTTTTTTTTTCACAACAGAGTTGCAGAAAAAAAATCAGTAAATAACCCAATTTTATAACCAGATCAGACAAGATTTAAAAAAAAAGGAAAAAAAAAATCCGTACACAGAAATTGTCACGTCTTCCTCAGAGATATGACCTTGAAACAATAGGATTGGCATTTCTTAATTCTAATGTATGACCTTGAATGATACAATTAGTGAACATCTGTGTGTATTTTTTGTTGGGATGGGAAGTTGGGGGGGGGGGGGAACAAGACTTACGTGTGGGCGAAGTGTCACGAAATATGACAGGGAAGGGGTAAGCATGGGTTGACATACGTCATTAGCTGTAGCATGAGAGAAACACGTGTTTGGCATTGTTGTTGATTAAAAAAAAATATCGGTATCTGGGGGGGGGGGGGGGTAAACAAGACACGCGTGTGCGAAGTGTTACAAAATATGTGAACTTGGCTTGAAATACGTCATATAGCACGAGAATAACACGTGTTTGGCATTGTTGTTGCTTAAGGGGCTGTCCATTAATTACGTCAACAAAATAGGGGGAGGGGGGGTCAGAAAATTTTTGACAATTGTTGACAATGGGGAGGGGGGAGGTCAAGAAAAGTTGACGTCAACAATGTTACTTTTTTAAATTTAATATAATTACTTAATAAATAGGAAAATTAAGCAGCGTTTGTAGTTTTGTGTTACACACTCGCTTAACATTCAGTATTTTAATTAAACTAACTATATTCCTACTAATTTTGCCACATAAACATTTTGGAAGCCACCTTTTTTAGGGGGGGTAATCAAATGTTGACGTAATTTTATAGGGGGGGTCTCTGGAAGTTTGACAAGTTGTTGACAAGGGGGGGAGGTAAAAATCGTCAAAAATTTGTTGACATAAATAATGGACAGCCACTAAAAAGAAAATATCGGTATCGGTATCGGTAAAAATGCTGGGGGAAAATATCGGTATCGGACTATCGGTAAAAAGGCATATCGGTCGCTCCCTAAAAAAGAGTATGTAAAATTCTAGTTTGCGGAGATCCTGCAGCATACCTATTTTTTCTTCGAAATTATCTGCTCCTTTTCGCTTCTTCACATCTACATATATTTTAGAACCACTTCTTTTAATTAGAAATTATATCCTTAGTGCCCTTAATAATAATATTACTTTTAGTTAGCTCGTTCAGCCAGTAGTTTCAATTATTTCATTGGCCTGGCCACTTTCAGTTATGAGGTGCCATAATCTAATAATAACAATAATGCCATCTTCTCATATACATGTAGTTCAATTCTTAATACATGTGTTACTCACTAACCTGAATCTGTTTTGGTAAATGTTTTGGTAAATTAATTTATAGAGGTAATTTTATCTTTTTTTTTCAAGCCAGTTTATTCTCGTTGTTATTGAATTTGTATGATACCTTATTTAGATCTGTATATCAACAGCGAAGTCGATAGTGAACTCACATGCAATGAGTACAGGGTAAAGCCTAAAATATTCGCTGCTGACTTGCAGAGGAGATGGGTGCGACCATGTCTATACGCCCATAGAAAGGTCGTATGAAAGCACAACAGATATTCGCTGCTGACTTGCAGAGGAGATGGGTGCGACCATGTCTATACGCCCATAGAAAGGTCGTATGAAAGCACAACAGATATTATTCTGTTGATGTATCAATGCTCTCCCCCTCCCCCAAACGACCACATCGGTAAAGGGTTAAAGGGAAGGAATGATTTACGGAGTATCTTCCGAGTGGGTTGTTACATTTTTTAAAGGTTATATAACACGCCAAAGCCGCCAAAAAACCCCACCAGCCCGCCAGTGAGTCCAAATAACCGCCGATGCATGAAAAAAACACACTTAAATTGATGGTGGGGGGCGCTAATCTGGCTCTAACACATGCATACATAACTATGCATGCCTACATTGACTGTTAATTGAATGAATGATTGCTTCCAGTATGTGTTGCGGCACTCCCTGTTTATATACGAATACGATTACTTTGAAAGTGACACAGTTTACAGGAACAAACACTTCGTTGGGGAAATCAATGCTGAGGATGAAGCAGCCAACATTATTTCCTACAGGTAATTTTACATTTTCCTACTGGTAATTTTACATTTTCCTACTGGTAATTTTACATTTTCCTACTGGTAATTTTACTTGTTTGTAGGTAATTTCACAGTTTGCAATCAACAGGTCTGATTCCGTAAATACATATTGATTTTTATTTAAATAAATCATTATATTTAAGGCTGTTTTTCTGTACGAGGTAACTGTAACTAAATACCACGGAGAAAATTGTTTTACTTGTTTATCCCTTCCAGTAATTGTCTTAAATCAAAATTGTCATTCTGTGTGTGGTTACACCAGACATTCTGTATGTTACAGCTACTCGTGGTTACACAAGACATTCTGTAGTTTATAGCTACTCGTGGTTACACAAGACACTCTGTAGTTTATAGCTACTCGTGGTTACACAAGACATTCTGTAGTTTATAGCTACTCGTGGTTACACAAGACATTCTGTAGTTTATAGCTACTCGTGGTTACACAAGACATTCTGTAGTTTATAGCTACTCGTGGTTACACAAGACACTCTGTATGTTACAGCTACTCGTGGTTACACAAGACATTCTGTAGTTTATAGCTACTCGTGGTTACACAAGACATTCTGTAGTTTATAGCTACTCGTGGTTACACAAGACACTCTGTATGTTACAGCTACTCGTGGTTACATAAGACATTCTGTAGTTTATAGCTACTCGTGGTTACACAAGACATTCTGTAGTTTATAGCTACTCGTGGTTACACAAGACACTCTGTATGTTTTACATCTTAATAACTTAATACGAAAAAAAAAACCGGATTTTAAATACACATTTAAATCGTCTGTACTGTTACTTTTAAACTTGTATCGAAATGCCTTTATAAAATCTTTTATCAACGAAGCCGTTCGTAAAGAAATGGATTTTGTTTTTCAATTTTCCTGTTTTTGACCTATATAAATGTATCTTTGGTTGCATTCTTCTGTGATCTTTTCTAAAAGAGATATGTCTATTAGCCACAGAATGGTCCTGTGAAACGACAGACAGAGAATCCCCCATATAAGTTTACTTCATTTGCCCTGAGGACCGTACAGAAAGACTTTAAACAAAAGCATTTTTTTCCAATTGCTAAGTCTAATTTGTGTCATGTTACATTACTTGTTTTATTTGCCTTATGATGGGATCTTTTGAGTCTTGGAACTGCCTATAAGCATTTTTTTTAAATCAACATCATATCCATGGCTTTATATAGATCAATGTAGGTTTAGAGATTTATTTTTTCTGTCGTATTAGAGAAACCATTTCAAAAGTTAATAGCGCAGATCAGGAATGTAATCTTGATTTGAACATATATTCTGGCTTACAACCAAGGTAAAATAATATGTGCTTACTCTGGTTATTCTGTGTAAACCTGGTCAGAATTTCATGGAAAAGGGGGAAGGGGGATATTAAACTATTCAAGACTGGCCAATAAGATAATTTGCCTTGACCTTTGATCCAGAATGTATATCTTAACCAGTCACCAGACGACATTGCGGATGCATGATTAATCAATGTATAGCTCCTATTACTTTCAAAGTATTTAAAAAAAAAAATAATAAATACTTTTTATTAAAATGTACTAACAATTATTCCTTAGTTTTAGATAATTCAAATAGTTTATAGAAATTATATTGACTAAATAAAATTATGAGCGCCAAATTGTATCTCTTGTATGACACAATTTTAACATTACAATTTTATAAACTGTGTACGTCTGGCAAACTCTAGTTATTGCTAATACTTTTTAAATACATATCAGCGCTTACACATTATCAAGTCAATACAATTTCTATTTATAATTGTATGATCTAAAGCCTGGGGAAAATTTTTAGTACATTTGAGAATAATTGTTGTTTTTTTCTAAGTTTTTTTTTTTAATGTATATTCTTGAAAAGGTTAGAGGTGGTTTGGTCAGGACAACGAGAGTAAAAAAAAAATCGCCTTTTTTAACCGAAACTAATACTAAAAAGAGTTCGGTTTTTATGTTGTATATGTTTTATTATATTTCTCCCTATTGGACCCTCCCCCCCTCGCTAATCTTTACAGCACCTAGGCACCAGGTTTCTTTGTTCACAAATGTTCATTATGTCCGCAGTAATTACGTCGTTGTCGACTTGAGAGTATCGGACGCCAACAAAATCAACTTCAAAGTTGACCAGTACATCATAGACTACCACGGCTTCAACATCACCTTCTTGATGCTCCCCTTGCAGTCCAGTCTGCCGAGGATGTGCAGTCTACATCACTGCACTTACCTTGGAAACTGTATGGTCACTGCAGATTACAGGTAACTTCGCTGGTCTAACATAGATATAGACATAGCCTAAACATCATTGATAACATTGACAAAGACATTGACATGTATCTTGAAACCGTTACAGATATAGTCTCCGATAAAGCGTGTTTCTAGACTATGCCTCTACTGCCAGTACTATGTTTTGTCGTATGTTAGAGTTCCCTTAAGCTCATTAGGGCTCATTTGTAGAATTCATCCGTTTCATTAACCTTGAAATATAGAGAGATTGTGTGGGATTGCCCAACCGCCTTCACATAAATTCAGGTACCCATTTCAAACTGGGTGGACTTGGGGGGCTTTCACCAAGACCTAAAAAAAAATTCCGAGTGTCTCACTGTTGTTCGAACCCGGGACTCCCTCCGTTCGACAGTCGAGCTCTCTACACCACACAACCACCCGTCCCCTTAAGTCGTATGCAGTGATATACTAATCGTTAATGATATTCATTATGGGATGAATAAGTAATTAGTAAACATTCGTACATCTGTAACGATGATGACAGTCAAATTGAGATTTTGGTATTCATCAGGTTGATTTTGTGGTCAAGACATGAAAAAAAGTCTCTGGTCCAGTAGCGTAGTGAGGGCGAGGGGGGGGGCAAGGTGGCATTTTGATCCGGGCACTACTCACAAAGGGGCGCCAAATGTTATATTTTACATATAATATTAAATGGTTTTCGAATGGGGGGCGCTAAAACGGTATTGTGCCCCGGGCGCGAGTTAAGCTCACTACGCCAATGCTCTGAGCTCAAGGATTAATACGGACAATGGTCAGTTGCTGCGTAAAAACAGCCAGAAGTTTATCCTTGGCATACTCCTTTTGGCCAAGTGTGTGTGTATGGGGGGGGGGGGGGGGTTGAAGACAAAAATAACAGGTAAAAAGGTAAACACGAGTGCAGGGTCATGGATCATAATAATGTGAAAGAATTAAGTATGATTGCTTTGTCTGGAGGTTGTAAATGGTTGGGAGGGGGCGGGGGGGGAGTTAGTTTCAACACAGAGGTTTGACTTAGAATTTAAAATGGAAAGTGAGTTTATTGCCTGAGTAAATAACAGCTGAATAATTTGTTACACAAAGAAAACAAACTGAAAGGGAGTTCAACGATAGAGTAAACCACGCCTGAATAACTTGTTGAAAGTACACAACATGATTCTTACAGTGAACTTCATTAGAACTGTTTCATTAATTAAAGACATTTGGACTCAAACTTCAGACATTATCGGTGTAATTGTTAAGGCAACTTAAGGCCTGTTGTAAAAAAAAAGTGAATTTAACACAGTTTGCTTTCAACAGCTTTCAGTTTCACTCACATTTCAACAGAGTCTTAACTGAATGAAGCGTTAGTTGAATATAAAAGAGATGCATTAACTTATCCTGGATCTAGTTACATATGGGAGTCTTATGTCTATACAATTTTATGCACCAAGGGGCATAATCCTAGTTGTGTGAAGAGTTGTTTGGTTTTACCAGCTGCCCGACTTGCATAAAAAGGTTTAGGTTTGGTTAGAGCAGTCGATAACTCAAGTTAGCGAACATTCCTTATGTTAAATTCGACCTGAAATAAACAAATATTAAAAGTGAATTAAATGAAGCGTTGAACACTGCCTTGATTGGTAGCTGACTTTACTTTTATAGTATTAAAATATCGGCAATTTATTATGAATTATGCATATAAAGATGTTTATACACAAAACTCCGTAACCACAATATATAAATTATACAGAATGTGCATCGTCAATATAATTTGACATCTCCGAAAGCCGCCATATTTGTTGTTATTGTGTTATCGTGTATCAATATGTATGTGCAACACTTCTAAAATGAAAAAAAACAACACAAATGATAGCTTTTTTATGTCATTAATAAAGGCCTGTTTAAATAGTGATGCGTTTTATTATATATATATATATATATATATATATATATATATATATATATATATATATTGTGTGTATGTAACTGTTGAGATATATGGAGATAGGGACACGACAAAAATACCATTGTCATCGTATCAAAGGAATCATTTAAGCTATCCACGAAACGAGTTCCCTGTCTGTGGTGTTCATGAAGTCAGCATGAAACACTGCCAGGAGAAGAAAGTCGTTGGTGAAAAGTTTCGTATGTGCCATTACGATGTTATATGTGTTATGTTTGGTGCGCTTTAGTACATACTGTAGATGGGAAAAGAACATGGATGTTGAGGCGAGTTTATGGAGTTGGCAGTTGAGAGATAGGCTATGTGCCAGTATATTGTAATAAAGCATGTGGATGAAGTATCAGCTGTGTGACGCCAGAGTATTATGCTTCTGACAATGATATATTAAAATATTATACTGATGCTAACGGTCCTGGAAAAAGGGGGTTGGGGGTGGGAGAGGGGTTGAAAGTTTATCATAAAAATGGATCTTAAAACTTGATGTTAAAACCGGAGGCTCGCATTTATACATTTACATGTGTTTGGATTTTAAATTACACGTATTAGTTGACATCATCACCAGATGACTCTTGACTTACTAAATTCAGGGCATGATATCTGTATTTAAAGATTATACGTCAAGAAATGTTAAGACAGGGCACGATTTGGATGAGGGGTGGTCGCACTCAATTAGAGTCACACTATTGTTTCACTATTCCTAGTATAAAGAGCTAACAGTAAAGTCGATTTTAACAAGAACGAGAACAGACATTAAAAAAAAAAAAATTATTCATTGGGAGCCGCTCTAAATTTAACGTATATCCGAATGTGACCCCCCCCCCACCTTCCCCCAGAGCCGCCTTTGACCACTATATATCATACTTTAGTAATGTTGAGTGAGGCCGGTGTGTGTCATACTTTAGTAATGTTGAGTGAGGCCGGTGTGTGTCATACTTTAGTAATGTTGAGTGAGGCCGGTGTGTGTCATACTTTAGCAATGTTGAGTGAGGCCGGTGTGTGTCATACTTTAGCAATGTTGAGTGAGGCCGGTGTGTGTCATACTTTAGTAATATTGAGTGAGGCCGGTGTGTGTCATACTTTAGTAATGTTGAGTGAGGCCGGTGTGTGTCATACTTTAGTAATGTTGAGTGAGGCCGGTGTGTGTCATACTTTAGTAATGTTGAGTGAGGCCGGTGTGTGTCATACTTTAGCAATGTTGAGTGAGGCCGGTGTGTGTCATACTTTAGCAATGTTGAGTGAGGCCGGTGTGTGTCATACTTTAACAATGTTGAGTGAGGCCGGTGTGTGTCATACTTTAGTAATGTTGAGTGAGGCCGGTGTGTGTCATACTTTAGTAATGTTGAGTGAGGCCGGTGTGTGTCATACTATAGTAATGTTGAGTGAGGCCGGTGTGTGTCATACTTTAGTAATGTTGAGTGAGGCCGGTGTGTGTCATACTTTAGTAATGTTGAGTGAGGCCGGTGTGTTTCATACTTTAGTAATGTTGAGTGAGGCCGGTGTGTGTCATACTTTAGTAATGTTGAGTGAGGCCGGTGAGGCCGGTGTGTGTCATCCTATAGTAATGTTGAGTGAGGCCGGTGTGTGTCATCCTATAGTAATGTTGAGTGAGGCCGGTGTGTGTCATGCTATAGTAATGTTGAGTGAGGCCGGTGTGTGTCATACTATAGTAATGTTGAGTGAGGCCGGTGTGTGTCATGCTATAGTAATGTTGAGTGAGGCCGGTGTGTGTCATACTATAGTAATGTTGAGTGAGGCCGGTGTGTGTCATCCTTTAGTAATGTTGAGTGAGGCCGGTGTGTGTCATACTTTAGTAATGTTGAGTGAGGCCGGTGTGTGTCATACTTTAGTAATGTTGAGTGAGGCCGGTGTGTGTCATACTTTAGTAATGTTGAGTGAGGCCGGTGTGTGTCATACTATAGTAATGTTGAGTGAGGCCGGTGTGTGTCATACTTTAGTAATGTTGAGTGAGGCCAGTGTGTGTCATACTATAGTAACGTTGAGTGAGGCCGGTGTGTGTCATACTTTAGTAATGTTGAGTGAGGCCGGTGTGTGTCATACTTTAGTAATGTTGAGTGAGGCCGGTGTGTGTCATACTTTAGTAATGTTGAGTGAGGCCGGTGTGTGTCATACTATAGTAATGTTGAGTGAGGCCGGTGTGTGTCATACTTTAGTAATGTTGAGTGAGGCCGGTGTGTGTCATACTTTAGTAATGTTGAGTGAGGCCGGTGTGTATATGTAACCATTTCTCTTTTTTGAATATCGTGTCGATTCAAAGTTTGTAAAAATAATCGATGGAATCCTTTATCTCTTGTGCAGTAGAACAGTGCTTCTCAAAGTGGTGGGCCGCGGCCCCCTATGGGGCCGTGGACTGTCCGGAGGGGGGCCGTGGAATTTCGAAAAATGTGACACATAAAATATAATTAACCTAATGTACGTAAATAGTATTAATAAATGTTTAAAATAAAATCTAGTTTATTTTATATGCTGCATCCTTTCACTCTTTCATTGTTAACATTAGAAAAAGCATGTATTGACTAGTAAAAGTTTGAATATAGAGGTTTAAAATTATAAATTTAAGCAATCTAAACCAAAAAAAATAGGGGGGCCGCGACATATTGATTGGCGTTCTGGGGGAGGGAGGTCGTGACTTCAAAAAGTTTGAGAAGCACTGCAAGTAACATGCCCGCCCCCCCCCCCTTCCCAGGCTAACTCTAAAAATGCTGCTGCTTTACGTTTATTGAAGAGATTTTTAGAATTTTGTTACAACTCTTTAAGTTCTGTTTATAAAATCAAAACAACACACAGGCGTGGATTCCAAGAGTATTTACTAATATCTGGCCACTCTCTTGCCGGCTTCTACGTCACTGTCTCTACTGCGTCATCGCGTTCATTTTGTAGACTTACGGTGCGCACCGAGAGGGTCGTAACACTGCCCCCCTCTTAAATCTGTCCGTCCCGGACAGGTCAGTTTTCACAACAGTATCTGTACAGTCTGTCCACATGAACAACTTTCATCTTTGCACGAGCACTTCTCTGTATTCTGTATACGACATCGTTCAGTCTCTTTATGACCCGGTAGGGTCCTTCCCAGTCCCTCCGCAGTTTTGGGGATCTTCCCTTACGTCTCTGTGGATTGTAAAGCCAAACTAGGTCTCCCTCTTGAAAACCAGGCGAGTTTTCCCGTCTGTGGTATCCGGTTTTCATAATGTCACTAGCGATTCTGATGTTTTTTCGAACCATAGAATGTTGTTCCTCGAGTCGAGATCTCAGTCCATTGGCATAATCTGTTTCCACGGAGGGAGCGTCTCTGGGAAGCCGAACAGAAGGTCACAAGATAAGCGGAGTTCCCGGCCAAACACTATCGTTGATGGCGAGTGACCCGTCGTTTCGTGGGTTGCTCCTTGGTAGGTTTTATCGCAGGTGCAGGCGTTTAGCCGTCTGATCTCCCTGCATATTTTGGCGTCCGGGATGCTGGCGTAGAATTTGGATCGATCGGGGTGCTTGTTCCTCTGGACCAGCTCTTGGGACTAGCCACCAGAGCAGGCGCAGTAAGTGGGGTCACTGGCCTAATTGGGTGCTGGACCTTCATTAGTCGCCGGGCCTTCATTAGATGCTGGGCCTTCATTAGGTGCTGGGCCTTCATTAGATGCTGGGCCTTCATTAGATACTGAGCCTTCATTGGGTGCTGGGCCTTCATTAGTCGCCGGGCCTTCATTAGATGCTGGGCCTTCATTAGGTTCTGGGCCTTCATTAGTCGCCGGGCCTTCATTAGTCGCCGGGCCTTCATTAGATGCTGGGCCTTCATTAGGTGATGGACCTTCATTAGGTGCTGGGCCTTCCTTAGGTGCGGGGACTTCATTAGGTGCGGGGACTTCATTAGGTGTGGGGCCTTCATTAGGTGCGGGGACTTCATTAGGTTCGGGGCCTTCATGGGTCACCAACGTCCCAGGTGGCTCATCACTGGTCACCAACGTCTCAGGTGGCTCTTCACAATTCACCAACGTCTCAGGTGGCTATTCACAATTCACCAACGTTTCAGATGGCTCATCACAGGTCACCAACGTCTCAGGTGGCTCATCACAGGTCACCAAATCTTTCTTGTTATTGAAGCGCGGCAGATTGTGCACGAAATTAAGACCTGTAGGGGTCTTGCCGTTGCAGTGCCAAACGTTGGCACTAGCATCAGCTCCACTGTTGTGGATTTCCATAGATTCGTGGCTTTTGTTTAGTTGTGGTTCATTGTTCTTGACGTTGTTTTTATCAGACTCTGTTAAGTTGTTTGGATATTCAAAGTAACCAGGGCTGCGGTTGTAACAAGCCTTCAGACATTCTGCAGACTGATCATTCTCACAGGGGCTCAGATCGCTGGGCGTCTCTTCTTGGATTAGTTCCTTCTCGTGCTCTACGTTTTGGATGACCACATCCTCAGGTACCACTTTTTGGATGACCATATGCTCAGGTACCACTTCATGGATGACCACATCCTCAGGTACCACTTCATGGATGACCACATCCTCAGGTACCACTTCATGGATGACCACATCCTCAGGTACCACTTCATGGATGACCACATCCTCAGGTACCACTTCATGGATGACCACATTCTCAGGTACCACTTCCTGGATGACCACATCCTCAGGTACCACTTCATGGATGACCACATCCTCAGGTGCCACTTCTTGGATGACCAATCTTCAGATAAAACTGGCCGCATGTCTAAGTCTGCTTCAATGATTAACTTTGTCTCTGAGTCATGTTTTCTTTTGTTGTCGTTTCATTCACTACTTTCACTTTTGGCAATTCAATCTTTGCTTTCTCGGTTCTAGTGTTGGGATCTTCCTTCAGATCTCCTATTTCGTCTCTTATTGCTTGAATTAATTCTTTCATTTCATTCCGGCCTTCTTTCATTTCTTTTCTTAACTTTTCGATTTCAGACTCAAAACAGTGGCTCTCAGGATCATTTCCTTCCTTTATCAGAGCATCCTTTAGTCTAGAGGCCAATTGCTCATTGTTGCCGTCAGTAGGAAGGCCCCTATTATCTAATTCTTCTATCAACTCTATGACTAGAAGTTTACTTAGCTTCTTACCGGCCATTTTCAAAAAAAAAGAAACTCCGACTTCTGACACCAATGTTACAACTCTTTAAATTCTGTTTATAAAATCAAAACAACACACAGGCGTGGATTCCAAGAGTATTTACTAATATCTATAAATACAACAACAACGGCAACATGGCCACTCTCTTGCTGGCTTCTTACGTCACTGTCTCTACTGCGTCATCGCGTTCACTCTGTAGACTGTACGGTGCGCACCGAGAGGGTCGTAACATTATTATTTGTACACTAGTGGAAAAGCCTGCTGAAGCTGGCTGAACGAAATCTGACAGATGGGATAACAAAGAAACATACGAAATACTGCCATAGAAAAAGATCATGTGGCCTTTTTTGCCATGAGCTATGAATAGAAATAACAAAGAAAAGTAAGAAATACAACGCATATGATATGAAAACTACCTGAGGGAGACACACGGATTTAGTCGATCATGTATTTAAGGATGTCAGGTAACAGCATTTGTCTGTTATTTCCTCCATTTAGTTAATTGTCCACATATGGTTACTTGCCACCTGCAATTTTCATGACACATACATTGACTTGACACAGTAGGTTACTTTAAACGTAAAGTTTTCAATTGATTTATTCTTTGAATTATTTCAGTACTTATCACTGCGAATGCTTTCCAGAGTTCTGGGGCACCCAGTGCACCAGGGGCCCGCTGTGTGACCCGGCCTCGGGCAAGAACATTTGTTTAAACGGTGGAGAATGCACGTAAGTTATGGGCATTTCCAATGTCTATTTATAATTTTTTTATCATATCACATGGTTGTCATTACAGCTTTGCTCTATTTTCTAAACCCTCTTTCAAATGTCTTGGTTCAACTTTTGTCGTTTGCCTCAGTTCTACAGCAATTAGGGACAGTGTTGTTTTGGTTCAACTTTTATCGTTTGTCTCAGTTTTACAGCAATTATGGACAGTGTTATTTGGTTCAGCTTTTGTCGTTTGTCTCAGTTTTACAGCCATTAGAGACAGTGTTAACTAGTCATGATATGCATGTCTTTGGGGGCCAATGCAAGTGGACTTGTCAAGGTATCCTGGTCATGGGGGGGGGGGCAGCCATTGTGGAAACATTTAATTCAATTATTTATTTTCCTTTAACGAGACCTGTGCAGAGGGGCAAATGGCCGAGTGGTGTTGACCGCTCGACTATCGACTTCAGAGTCCTGGGTTCGATCCTCGGTAAGAACCAATATAATATTTCAAGGTCCTGGTGAAAGCTTGTAAAATACCCCTCAAGTTCACTCAGCTTTATTTGGTACTTTTCACCTGACTTTAGATTAAAGAAGTAAAGGCGGCTTGGCGTTGTAGTTACCTCACTATCCCCTTATATGCAGAGGTTATATAAACAGGTGAATTCTACACTTCATCCGCCTGAATGACCCTTCAGGGCTAAATGGAAATGTACTTTCTAAACACAGGAATGGGGAAGAGAAGCCCCCAGGTGTCATCATCTGCATGAGGTCCTATATCTTCTGGCTGCGACACTACCACGACCCAACTATTCTGCCGCCGTTGTTGTGAAGTCATTCGAACACACTTTTAAATGAAGTGTCTATGATATTAAAAACAACAACTGTGTCTTGTTGATAGCTAATCACCAAACATAAACGACATTTGATAGCTGGCTAATTGCTATCGGATCACTCGCCACGCACCGTACGACCACCACACCATTAACTCATAATTCATTCGATCGGTCAAGACTGCAATTAATGCATAATTTGTTTGGACAGATGGAAATGTCAGGCCGGTTGAGGGTCGCGGTGGTTGACACTGGAGGGGCAACAGCTGCCTGGGGTTTGAAAACATAATCACAGACAGTGATTCTCAACTAGTGTATACAGATGTTCCGTGAATTCACTTCAAGTGTTCGCCAATATATTATAATTGTACCCTGCAAAAACCTTTGCATAGATTTATATCCCCTTAGGTTTGATTAGCAGACTAAATTATTTTTGGATTCGGGCAGATCCGATCTTGTCATGATTTTATCACAATTTAAAGATGCAATATGTTGTAGAAATGCAAAAAAAAAAATAAATATTTAAATGGAACTATTTCACATTTTGGCCTTTGGGTCGCATGTTAAAAAAACACAGAAACTATTCAACACTGTAGATTTTTAAAAAAAACATTTATCGAATGGAGACGCTGGCAAGACGCCATTTTGGTTTCCGCTTTCGATTTAACGCTATTATATATATATATATATATATATATATATATATATATATATATATATATATGTTGCGTGCTGGTGTCACTTCTGCTGGGTATTTAGTATATTGCCAGCCTAGGATTCTTTCACACTGTAGCTACTCGTTCTTTTATAGATATCTCTAAATACCGACACTTTCAAACTCCGTACAATAGTATTGATAACAGAGGCACTTGGTTTCCGTGTATATGGTAATATTTATTATAACACAAGGTACATCACATACATGGTCAAGAATCAAACTATTATACAAAATGTTCTCGCCAGTTGCTATTTAAGTCCCTTTCTTTATTAAACCCATACTTAGTTTTTCGCTGTCTAGTATATTGATTACAACGCTCGTTAAGTCCTAAGTGTGAGCCTATAGTAAGATATTCACCTGAGTATTGACGCCTAAAATATGGCTCGACACAAGCAATTCTTTGACTATCATAAACATTCCCACAGTTACATCTTTGTTTATTATATATCTGTATCGGCAAATGACAATGACAAGTTCCCTGACACGCAGGAACACGCTTCTTCCTTAACACTATAATCCTCGGACTCTGATAGTGCCTCTTTTAATTAAAGCAACCCCTTTTAAATCTGACGGACATAAACGTTTATCAGCACGCCCCGGGACAGTCGGTCGTCGTTCTGGTCTGTTAGCTAAATGACTATTGTGTTTGTACTCATGATTTCTACCTGGGAACTTTCTAATATACTTCCCTTGTAATGTTTCCTTACTTCTACTACTATATGTTGTTTGCTTGATGTTACTTTCCATTACTTTCGCTTGAATAATGTCACTTTTAAAATTATCCTTCTTAACTAACGGCTTCACCGAGTCCGTTTTATTTACTATGACCTTCAATCTCTCTTCTACCTTTGCCTGTGAGGTGGATACCACATTATGTAATTCAAATTTGTCAGCAATCTTCTTAAACATATTTTCTAGAACTATTACTCTATGTGGTAAGCCGTCTATCAACGCATTAGAAGTTAAGTTATGTTCCATATTTGCCTCTAATGCTTCTATCTTGAATCTCAGGAATCTATTTTCCTCCATTAACTGTTTATGTCTTCCCTTAACTGTTTATTTTCCTCACTTAAGACACCACTACCCTGTAACTTCTCATTCTCTAACATCAACTCGTCATTTGTCACCTGTATTCTATCATCATTCTTCGACCTTTCCGTTTCTACGTTATTTCCCTCAAACAAATATGTCCCTATCATCGGTTCTTCATCTACTAATGGCGGATTTTTCTCTTTCAATTGCCTCTCGTGAAATGCCTTTGCAAATTCTTCTCCCGTAAGACCCAACCACCAAAACATTTCAATTTTACCATTTTCACTTGCCATCTCTTCTAATCTCTCCTATGTTGGAATCAGAGAAAAGAATAAAACAATGCAATACAACAAAATAAACAAAACATGCCAATAAAACTACTCAAAGAACCAGATAAGTAGAAAAACAAGTAATTAAGCCTGTTCCATTCTGGACACAGGACGTGTTAGCGCATTTTCATGTTATGTATCAGTACGTATGCTATCTTTCAGTAAATATTTGTAAATTTTGGAAATGTTTATAAATTCAATTGTGTAATGCATATATCTGTAAAAAAAAATTTATAAAGACGTTTCTATATATTTGAAAAAAAATTATTTTCTCTTAAATCTAACTACAAGTGGTTTGTGGTTACTGAAATAGGACTCATAATTGAAAACATTCGAAATTATAGTCATTTAATCGTCTGAAAACTCCGTCAATTGTTGCATAGCTCTGATACTTTCAATTAAACTCAGAACACAAGCTTACTATTTCATTTGATGAGTTTCTTAATAAATCTTGGTGAAACTACGTGCTGCAGTATTTCGCACCAAATGAACGGGCTATTGAGCGTACAAGGTGTATATAAGCCCCTTATGAGCCCTGAAGCCTGGCCCTCAGAGGTCCTATCGCGAAATGAACTTTTGATGTACACATGGCAGGCCAAGACCTACAAAATGATATATACATCATGGGTCTAAGACTTATAGTTGCTGAGATATAGCGCTCCTTTATTAATATAGCTTATATAGTAAAAAACGGTACTAAGGCCCCTTTTACGGCCCTGAGAGGTCAGATCGCGAAATGGAAAAAAGTCATTTCTTGGCAGGCCAAGACCTACAAAATGATATATACATCATGGGTCTAGGACTTATGGTTGTTGAGATCTAAGGTGATGACAGACAGACGGACAGACAGACAGACAAAACGGGGACAATAGAGCATTTTTTTTCGAAAATGCTCTAAAAACTAACAAAAAATAAGAACAAAATTAAAATGAAAAATCAAATGATTAACTACGAAACTAAATCATGGAACCGATTAAAAAAATATATAATTCAACATATATATGTTTTAGTTGTTCCAAGTGGACCCTATTTTAACCTCTACTGTATTCGAAGAAATACAGAATTCCACTAGGAACAACAAACAAATTATTTAGCTGAAGTTATCTAAGGAATTAAATCTACCTATAAAATTACATTAAGTTAACTTATCTGTAGTCGTCGATTCCAACGTCGATATGAAATTGAAATCACTGTGTAATCCAATATTCGAATGCACCACACTAATTCACTCTTAAAACACAATCGGGTCAGTAATCCAAAGCAAAGTTAGCTCACCCGCACAATTAATTTGGTCAAAAACATCAGCCACGTCAGATACGTCGGTTACTTCAGGTACATCAGCTACGTCAGATACGTCGGCTACTTCAGCAACAGCAAATTCAATAACAGAAAAGCTCAACTTGTCGACAGCAGTATCACACTATCAGGTTAGGACGTTAGGTAAATCCCCATAAGGTTGGTAGTACGACTTGTACTCGCAGTAGATAAGATACAATGTCGCTCACTCTGTACAGATTCTTGCTTATACTTCATACGTTTTCTATATTCTTGCGCAGCAGTCAGTTTTCGTCGGAGGTGCCAATTATGTTGCGTGCTGGTGTCACTTCTGCTGGGTATTTAGTATATTGCCAGCCGAGGATTCTTTCACACTGCAGCTACTCGTTCTTTTATAGATATCTCTAAATACCGACACTTTCAAACTCCGTACAATAGTATTGATAACAGAGGTACTTGGTTTCCGTGTATATGGTAATATTTATTATAACACAAGGTACATCACATATAGTATAGTCCAGCCTCAATTCCACTAAGTACAATAACATCACTATCACTGATACTCTACTTGTGACCACTCTCTACGCATGCCTCAGCCCAATCCTCTACTCTATTCCAAAACCTACTTTTATATCATTGGGCCCTCTCGATCTGTCCCCATAACTCAGAGTCAATTGTCAAACGCATGTGTGGGAACCACAAATTACCTTCTATTCCACGAACAGAAAAGGTATGCAAGTCACGGTCACTCTGGTATCCAAACGTGATACCTGTGCTGACCTACAGTAATTAAATCAGGAGGGGACAACAGCTGGAATGGGGGGGGGAGCGGGATGGGGAACTGGTACGTTTTCACTATGTCCCTCGTCACGGCTATTGGTTTGATCCGTGACATACATTCTATTAGGAGAAGATGTGGTGGGATTGATGCTAATACAGTCCGTGGCAGTCCTGTGATTTATCTGTTTGTCCAGAATGTCAGTTGACTCTCTCCCTACTCTCGGAATCATATATCAAGTCCCTAACCCAGGTCCCTAGAAAACGTAAAGACAGATTTACTTTATATATTATCCTACATTCTAATAACTATGTGAGAACCTGTTCTCCACAATATATATATATATATATATATATATATATATATATAGAAATCTACATTGTCTGTTTAAGGGAGACCACCAAACTTGGCTGACCACTCAGACTTGCACCAGTAAAACACACGTTGCGATTCATTTTTCTGTTTCACTTTCAGGATCTAGATATTTAAACGTCTTAATTTAAATAATAGACAATTTATCAAGAGCGCACAAATCAACATACTGAAGAAAACACTTTCCTTGTTCGGGGATATAGTTAAATTCCCAAATCTTTTTAAACCAGGTGAATTTCAATGTAAAATTGCTGAATTGTCTTTTCTTTTCCTAGTGTATATAGACCACAGAGTTCCATAGATTTCAACTGTTGTCTATCACTTGCGAACAAACACACATCTAATTAATTTACACATATTAGGTATATGATGATGAAAAGAAATGTTGTTGAATAGAAAAATAATTTACATAAATTTAGCATATTGTCTTGTTGATCATTACTTTAGATATTTTTTAATGCAAGAACCTATTTTAGTTACGAGTATTATGTTGTTGTTTTTTTTTTTTTCAAATATAATTTTATCATTATTTATTTCATTTCTCATTTAAATTTTTATAATTTAAGGGGGAAATGGAGAATAACTTTAAAACAAGCAATTAAGCCTGTTCCATTCTGGACACAGGACGTGTTAGCGCATTTTCATGTTATGTATCAGTACGTATGCTATCTTTCAGTAAATATTTGTAAATTTTGGAAATGTTTATAAATTCAATTGTGTAATGCATATATCTGTAAAAAAAAAAATTTATAAAGACGTTTCTTTATATTTGAAAAAAAATTATTTTCTCTTAAATCTAACTACAAGTGGTTTGTGGTTACTGAAATAGGACTCATAATTGAAAACATTCGAAATTATAGTCATTTAATCGTCCGAAAACTCCGTCAATTGTTGCATAGCTCTGATACTTTCAATTAAACTCAGAACACAAGCTTACTATTTCATTTGATGAGTTTCTTAATAAATCTTGGTGAAACTACGTGCTGCAGTATTTCGCACTAAATGAACGGGCTATTGAACGTACAAGGTGTATATATAACATATAAGCCCCTTATGAGCCCTGAAGCCCGGCCCTCAGAGGTCCTATCGCGAAATGAACTTTTGATGTACACATGGCAGGCCAAGACCTACAAAATGATATATACATCATGGGTCTAAGACTTATAGTTGCTGAGATATAGCGCTCCTTTATTAATATAGCTTATATAGTAAAAAACGGTACTAAGGCCCCTTTTACGGCCCTGAGAGGTCAGATCGCGAAATGGAAAAAAGTCATTTCTTGGCAGGCCAAGACCTACAAAATGATATATACATCATGGGTCTAGGACTTATGGTTGTTGAGATCTAGGGTGATGACGGACAGACGGACAGACAGACAGACAAAACGGGGACAATAGAGCATTTTTTTTCGAAAATGCTCTAATAAACAACCAAAAAGAACTGACGTCATTTATCTTTTTAATAGGCCTAATGTTTCCTAAAATAATTCAACAGCTTTAAAGTTAACTTTCAGAACTCTTGCACAGATTAGGTTACAAACAACAGACTGTGTGTGGGTTGTAATTGCAGACGATTAAATGTGAAACCAATATTATCAGATAATAAAAAAAAAACGACTTTGTTCGCTATGAAAAATTTATTTCAATGATTGCAGTTGCAAGGTATTGCTAAATCCGCTACAGACTGTATTACAATGATTGCAGTAGCATGATACATCTAAATATGCTGCAGACTGTATTACAATTAATTATCGCAGTAGCAAATGATACAGATAAATACGCTACAGACTGTATTACAATTATTGTAGTAGCTAGATACATCTAAATACGCTGTACTACAAGAAACAATCCATTCAATCAAACATTTTTTAAACAATCTTTTTGCTGTTGTTTTTTGTTTTATTTCTTTATCTTTAACCTGATCTGCATATTTAATACATTGCATGCAGACCGGACATGAACGAACCACGGCCGGACTAATCTCCACTCCTCTCAGTTCGTTTTCACATCAATGACGTTTACATTTAATTTTTCTCAATTCATATAATCACTCCATCCTTCAGCCGTCGGGCAGGCCTTTTTTTTTTCTTTGTATCAAATCAAAAAAAAAAAAAATATCACTGTGGCCCGCGGTTCCAAAAATTTGCCCACCTCTGATGCAGACATTGGATTTATAGACAGACATGTGTTCTGTGCGAATCTCATCTAACGTTGTATTCTTCATAGAAGAAAAACATCAACTAGGGGTGGGGTGGGGGGATGAGGGGGTAGATTTCTCGCGAACCGATTATGAAAAAGTAGAATTACATAGTTAAACGGATAGTCCAAAAAAAAAAAAAATTAGTTACGTTACTTGTAAAATTTTCTTAACGGTTGCCCCGCAGTGGTGTAATTAGCGGCAGGAACGATGCGTTCTCGTGCCCCCAATAATACTTAAATAGTGAAAATGCCACCCCTGGGTGGGGTGGGCCTGGGGGGGGGGCTAACAGCCTCCTCACGTTACTGGTTTCCTGCCACTATAACAACAACGGTCCTGTAAAGATGTATTATGAAATCCTTGTTTTTTTTTTTTAATGGATGGAATGTGTCGATCACAATAGAATTATTGTCACGGCCATGCCATTTAGACAATTTAACGCATATCTTGAGGTTCCGCAGTTGACCTAAAGTATAGGCATATTTCGATAAAAAAAAAAGCAGTGTGTGTTGTGTTTATATATGTGTGTGTGCTTGCGTGCGTGTGTGTAAGTATGAATGCATTATGCACATGTGAATGCGTTTATGTATGTGTATCGGGACAGAATAAGGAGGGGGAGGGGGCGGGGGAGAAAGTGTGTTATTGTTTATTTTAAATACAATGATATTATTATTATTATTTTTTTTTTTTGAGCTGAGAACAAAATTTGAGCAAACTCAAGCGAATCTCTTTCATAATGAAATTTTCATACAGACCATAATTCATTCATCAACTCATTAAAGTATTCTTTTCCCGGCCGAAAGATAGAGAGTTGACCATCTGAAATGGAGGCCTAGATAGAAGAATCGTTCTACAGTGATACGTAACGCTTCTAGGCTATGACTTGTGTATAGTTTTTTTTTTTTAAATTAAACGTTGAATCGTGCGTGTTCTTTGTAGCTGACACTGTATCTGAAGAAGGCAGGAGCGCCGAGAGCCAACACGGGCCCCAGGGCTGGACATCATTGCGGGCCCCTTGTCAAAATACAGTCAATTCCGGATATAGTCATACAAAGAGTATATACAAAAAGTTTTAAACTAAATTTATTTTACTTTGCCCCCGTTAATGCTCTGTCGCCGTTACAGCTACACAAGTTTTTCATGACAATGAAATTTTGTGGAACTGACTTTTACGACATGCAGAGAGAAAGCTACAACAAAACTTTGCGGGCTTTTCTTCTTGCAAACACTTCAATTATATTGTTGTAGTCAATCATTCTTGCAAGTCGACCTTCCACTACCAGCATTCCAAGGCTGGTTAGGCGTTCTTGACACATTGTCGATCTCAGAACATTTTCAACTCGGGCCAATGTGCTGAAAGATCGTTCTGCTTGAGCAACGGTAACCGGAAGTGTGCAGAAGATACGTAGCATAATGACTACGTTTGGAAACAGTACATCGATTTTCAAATTGTGTAAACGGTTCAGCAAGTTAAAGGGCGACAATCTTTTCTGCCCGAGGTTTGCAACGTGTATTGTTTTCAGATGCTCCAACTCATTCAACAGATCGGCGCTAACATCAACAACATATTTATCCGCCAGGTTCTTGGCTGCGATGAGGACGTCTTCTGTATTCATATCATGATATTTCCACAGAACGCCAAACAATTCGTCCAAATAAATTCTTCGCCGCTTCGTATCATGTTGTTAAATTCGCAATCACGCAGTCAATCACGACGTAGAAAACAGAACGCTTGAAGTATTCGTGTCGATCCTGCTGATCATCATTGTCGTCGAGAATTGTTCTGTCTGGCAATTGCCGTCTTCGTTTGCGTTTTGTCTCTTCCAAACACAGGGACTGTTCAACACCGCAACTCTCAGCGATAAGTTTGCTCTCAGACAATATATCATTCCACTTGGATCGAAGCAGTTTTAAGTCAACAATGAGTTCACGAATATTAGCAACTTCGACATCAAGAGTTGCTTCTCTTGCCTGCAGCACCAAATTTCTAAAATTGATAGCTTTTAAAATGTTCAACCACAGCGATGCCATCAGAATTGATTCGAACGAAGACAGGTATGAAATCATGCCGGCTACATCAGAGCGAGTCTCTGGTGTCAAATTCAGTTCCTGCACTTGGGTAAGCGCCGTCACTATACCTGGCAAATGCGCTGCGAAAGGCTCAACACTATCGACACGAGCTGACCAGCGCGTTTCTGACGGATTGTGAAGAGAGCATCCGATGCTACTAGTCAAAATTTCCCATCTCTGCGGACTGCTGCTGAAGAGATTGTACAATTTCTGGACTACTGCAAAAAATGTTATCACTTGTGCACAGCACTCGGCCGAATGCACGCCACACAGGTTCAAACTATGGCAGCCACACGGTGAGAACGTTGCCAAAGGATTGTTCTTCAGTATAATTGCTTGAGCGCCTTTGTACGAACCACTCATATTGTCATACCCTTGGCCGCGACAGTTCGTAAGCGATATGCTATGTTTTTTCAACGTGCCAATGATTAGCTGAGCTATATCTTTTCCCGTCTTCTTGTTGCAGTCCACAAATGCAAGGAATCTCTCATGTAGTTCGAAGGTATCCAAGTCAGTGTTTAGATGTATGTACCGCAAAATGAAAACGGTCTGCTCAACATGAGCGGAATCCGGTGTTGCGTCCACAATAATTGAGTAGTATTTCGCTGATTCAACCTCATGCAGTATAGCATGGAGTACTTTTTGCGCACAGCAGTGAATAAATTCGTTCTGACTGTCAGAGGACAAATAGTGAACCTGCAAGCGTTCGTGTGCTGTCTGTGACTCTTTCACTTTTGCTAGATGGTTACCAATAACTGAGTCGTAACGACCAATCAATTCCAAAATGCCAAGAAAATTGCCATTCCCAGGATCACCAACAAGTTGACTCTTTCCACGAAAAGCCAACCATCTTTCGCCTAAGAACAATGTCACATCCAGTATTCGATGCAATATTTGTTTCCACAAGTCCATGTTACTTTTGAGGTTCTCCAGCATAAGCGCATCAATAGTTAAACCTTCAGTCAATGACTTCTGCAGCTGCTGCCATTGCATATAGCATTGCTTGTGACTGCTGCTGCGCTCATGTTCAGGGATTTTGTCGTGCAGTTTCTTCCACCTATCGTTCACACAATGGCCCTGTGCAGATGCCAGATTTGATCGACTAGCTTGTGGGAGTTGGCTGAACAAGCGGCAAGGAAAGCAGTATAGTGACTGCTTGGCCTTGTTCCACACTAACCAATCACGAGGCGTAGTTTCGCCATTTGGAAGTTTGGCACGAAGCACTGAAGATGGGAATGAGCGACCAGAATGATCGCATGGAAATTGATATGGATGTTTGGCAGGGCCTCTACGCACAACCTCTTCTGCTTGCTCAGTTGTGAGAAAGTCTGCTAAATGACCTATGTCGTCATCTTCGACAGCGATACTATCAGTAATAGTAGGCGAGTCACTGACGATATCGACTGCGAGCGGCAAGTCCAGTACAGCTGTAGCCTCAGTATCAGACCCGGTAGGAGCGGTAGCGGTAGAATCATCGACCGCAGAGTTGTCGCTGTCAGATTTATTTTGAACAGAATTCTGGTCTGCGGCAGTTTCTTGGTCAGCCGTACAAGACTGGTCATCGGGAGGCTCTGATGTAAAACCAAGGTTGAGCAGTGTTCTTTGCTGAGCGAGTGTCTTTGATTTTTTTTTCAGCTCTTTCTTTGCGCTTTAAAGCGCCAGATTTATGTCGATACATGGAGAAAATTTTGCAATTTGTAAAAAAAAATGCAGTTGCTATTTAGTCCACAGTCCATTTAACTACAAAAACTTATTATTTATGCCACTGTCAAGAGAAATAGAAAAATAAAATAATCTGTACCACTTGCCAAGTTCAATTTTGTTGTGACTGCTGTGCGTCGCTTCCGGCTCCCACGTGACTTGTGATGTTGTCTATCCCTGCTTCCGGGTATAGTCACGGCTTCCTAATTGCCCTGCCGATTTCCGAGATCGCTATTTTCACTCGCGCCCGGTTAAAAAAAAAACACAGAGGCTCAGTCACAGAATTCGATCGCGCTTAAAGAAGGACTCTAGAAGGTATATAATAGGTTCTCTGCGTTGGCGGCTATGGCTTTGCTATGACACACATAGAATACGACAATGTCAATAACTATAGTTGGATTAAGTTAATTTTAGATAATTAAAGATACATATAGTTAGTTATTGATCTCTATGGCTTTTTCACCGGGAGGAAACGAAGAGGTTTATCGATTGAGTGAATTCTGGCTTGTGATTGGATTGAGAGCAAAATGGGCGCGTACAAGCTTCACCCAAGCTAATCCCGGTGGAAAAAGCCATAGAGTTATCAATAGAATTTCACAATATTTCTATGGAAATCTATTCATAACTCTATGACTTTTTTCCACAGGTACCGCTTCTTTTTCATTCTATGACTAACTCTATGATGGCTAATATCATACTCGGATTTCAAGTAATGTCTAAAAATAGTTATACACCAATTCACACTCTGATTGGTTTATGTGATCTAACGAGCCTTAGTAGTCGACTAAATTTGTAAGTTTCGTTCGGATTGGCTGCTATCGGCTGTCATCGACGTATCCTAAATAAACAAGGAGTCGTGAAAAATTGACCTGGTCGGTGCGGCCGGGCCCCCTTACAGATGCGGGCCCCCTGGCAATGACCCCCCTGCCCCCCTCTCGGCGTGCCTGGAAGTAGGGCAAGTATCCGGTCCGAGCGGTACTAATAACTGTTGTTTATAGTAACGTTTTGCTGGTACGTTTGTGTGTGTGCGTGTGTGTGTGTCGTTTTCCGACCTATGACGCCCACTAATGTATTGTCTGTTTGTAGTAACAATGTTACAAGAACATAATTTCATAAAGAACCATTAGTTCCTAGGGGGCCTCATGCAGAACTCTTCTTTGTTGGTGAACTGTGTGTGTGTGGGGGGGGTTAGAGGGGTCCTGATCACGTGATATCCGTTATTTAGTATGTAAGCAGCATAAAGCCTGGTGTTAGTCACGTGCATATCCATGTTTCTCACACTTGTACTCTTCACGACCTTTTTTGACGACAGTTTTAGTTCCACGACCCACCATAGTAAGAAAAATTTCTATAAAAGAAGGAGAATGATAGCGTCATTATCTCTATACTTATAAGACGCATTCGTTGTCTGTCTGTCTGTCTGTCTGTTCCCTTATAACTCAAGATCCAGACAAACAAAAAACGTGAAATTTGTTACACATACACATAATTACATGGGGAAGGTTATAGGACAGGTTTAGTTTCATATCGATGGGTAGTTTAATTGTAATTAATTTTTTTTATTTTAGTATTTTACTATATTAAAGTAATCTTGACGGCGCCATAAATAAAATTCCTCTGTGACGTCATTTCCCTATGATCGAATAGAACTTGCGCGCTGGTGCTGTATTGTGCCTTTGTGATGCAAAGAATTGTTGATGTTTTTTCATGCTCTCTGATGTGTACAGTTTGAGGAAGGTAAAGAAATGAAGAAGGATTTTAGAAGAGCTGTGAAACCATAATAATAAGTATATATATATATATATAGAGAGAGAGGGGGGGAGGGGAGAGAGAGATAAAGAGATAGAGGGGGGCAGGGGGAGAGAGGAAAGGAGGGTAGGAGGGAGGGAGGAAGGGGGAGAGAGGAGGGAGGGGGTTGGACAGTGGGAGAAAAGGAGGGGGAGAGGGAGCAGGGGGGAGAGGGAGAGAGAAAGGTAGGGAGGGAGAGAGAGGGTGGGAGAGAGGGAGGGAGAGAGATAAAGAGTGAGGGGGGGCAGAGAGGGAATGAGGGAGGGAGGAACGGGGGAGAGAGGGGGAGGGAGAGAGAGGGGGTTAGGGAGGGAGAGAGAGGGGGAGGGAAGGAGAGAGGGAGAGGATGGGAGAAATAGGAGGAAGAGATAAAGAGAAAGAGGGGGCAGGGAGGGAGAGAGAGGGAAGGAGGAGGGAGGAGGGATGGACGGGGGAGAGAAGAAGGGGGAGAGAGGGAGATGGGAGTGAGGGAGAGAGGGGGTTAGGGGAGGGAGAGAGAGGGGAGGGAAGGAGAGAGGGAGAGGGATGGGAGAAATAGGAGGAAGAGATAAAGAGAAAGAGGGGGCAGGGAGGGAGAGAGAGGGAAGGAGGAGGGAGGAGGATGGACGGGGGAGAGAAGGAGGGGGAGAGGGGGAGAGAGGGAGATGGGAAAGGGACGGAGAGATGGGAGAGAGGGAGGGAGAGGGAGGGAGAAAGGAAAGGAGGGAAAGGGAGAGAGGGGGAGGGAGGGAGGGAGAGAGAGAGGAAGGGAGAGAGGGGGTAGGGAGAAAACAGAAGGTAAACAGAAAACCTTATTTTAAACCCGGGCAAAGCCGGGTACTTGCAACTAGTATATATATATATATATATATATATATATATATATATATATATATATATATATATATATATATATTAGGGTGGCTCACTTTATGATGGAAAAAAATAAAGTTGATTTTTTATTATGAGCATTTTAGTTTTCTGGTTCACTGTGATTTTAAACATGTAATTACCGAATTTCACACAATTTGGGCTCCTATAAATACTGCCTCAGCGCATTTGTTATCTCGTGTTTTATGGTATTCGGTAGTTGCATTAAATGAAAATTTTTCAAGGTTTAAAATGCTGTTTTTTAGATTCAAAGAACAATTACCCGGTATATTACACAGTAGGAATTAAACAGTAAAATAAAACTAGTTACATGACACATTAACCTGAATGTGTTGAGAGTAGTTCTAAGTACGCCATTCAAAAATACACCTTAAAAGTTTTTTAGTCTGTGCTTTCTGATACTTGAAGGTCTTCAAGTTGCGATCTTCAGCACAGTTGATTTTTGTTGCATCTGGAAACTCTTTGCGATGCTGTTCAACAATGTGGAGCAAATACTGCTTTTCCTCCTCTGATTTGGTTGAATGATTACGCCAGTGCAATTCCCCGCTCGGCACAGTCATTGACAACTTTCAAAAAAGAAACCACTGCTCTTGCCTTCTGAAAAGATGGAGTTTGTTGCTAGGTGAAAGCATCAGTCATGACAACATTTGAGGGAAGCAGAAGAGCATTTAAGAAGAGCAGCGATGACGAGGTCACAACATCCTTTAATGTCACATTATGAAGTGCTGAAGGATCATTTGTGCTGCGGATGCACCTTTCTTCTTTCTTATCTTCAGAAGATTTCTCATGAATTTTCTCAAGCAAGCAGCAAGGCTGTTTTTCTCATCCACTGAGACACGTTTAGAAAAGATAACCAGAGGAATGAGTTTTGCACTAAGGTCAATGCAGTCTGAGAAATGGAGGGAGAAACATTCTTATAATCAATAAGAAACTTGATGAAATCCAATCATTCAGAGGTGCGTCTGCTGGAATGGAACACTGAATCCAAGCTTTAATGTAAACCAAGGATGCAAAGATACCAAATTCTGCAATTGATTTGTCTTCATGCTTAGTCAGCTTGAATTAATGACGGAAGAGATAAATCTTCATGATGTAGATTATTTTAGACATCCACCTTGCATGGTGATAAACTCCTGGAACACGTAAACGCACCCTAAGGGAAAGGGGAACTACTCCCAGGAAGATAAGATGCAGAGTCCAGAGGTGTGCGGATCTTGAAATTTAGCGTCCGCGTCCGTCCATGGATTTCTATCAATGATCCGCGTCCGCAGAATCTTACAACATGGTTTGCAGTCAGTCCGCGCGTCCGCATTGCTGAAATTTAGCTGTTTAAATGACTTGAAATGTTTTATGGTAACGCTAAAGAAAATTATTAAAACATGAAGTAAAAAGCAACACAAGATTTTTTTATTCAACTGTAAGCAAAACATAAAGTTTTCAAAGATTCAAACATTAAACGGTAATATTAAAAACTGAGGAGAAGAAAATGCAGCATAGGCTAGAGCAAGGGCGCGAGGATCCGCATCAGTCCGCGAGTCCGCAACTTAACCATACGAAGCGTCCGCTGTCAGTCCGTGGATTCGGAAAAGTCTGCGGGTCTGCGTCCGCAAGCGGACGCGTCCGCTGTCTGCTCATCTCTGGCAAAGTCAGAAGTACTTTGTAATCTTCACGTGGCAAATATCTTGAGTTCTCTCATTTGGATGATATTTTAACAAAATGTGATGACTTCTTTTAATGGCTTGAGATTTTGCTCCAGTCGAACATCGTGGCATATACGGTACTAAATTCTGCCTGTCTTATTTTTGGCCAAAACATCTTAAAGCTTGAATAACAGCACATCCGGTCCAGTTGTACTACCCCCAAATTTCTTATTGAAGACGGCTGTGTTTGTAAACATACCATTGGCCAGTAGGCTCAATTAGGGGAAGTACCTAGTTCAATAAACATTGGCATGTACAATGGACAGTATACAAGCAAAGAAATAGGTCATGAAAAAAATGTACCAACTAATAGCCAGATGGCTGTGTTTGTAAACATACCATTGGCCAGTAGGCTCAATTAGGGGAAGTACCGAGCTCAATAAACAGGAGTTGTGTCAACTTCTATGCCAGTTAAATGAACAACACTTTTCGACCTAGCAGTCATAACTAAATTAATGATATTTATATAGCCGCAACATTTGATCTTTATTTTTATAACTAAATTGAAATGTACAGGTGAAGCTGGCTATTTATATGAAAATCAAAACTTCTAGAGATTTCTAGAATTTCCAGGAACCTTCTCAAGTTTTCCACGTTTTTCTAGAAGCTTCTAGAACCTTCTAGATATTTCATAGAACCTTTCAGAACCTTCTAGAATTGTATAGATTTTTTTTTTAATTTTCCAGAACCTTCTAGCATTTTCTGTGTGCTTTATATATACATACTCACATTCAAAATTCATTCAAAATTATTAATAATTTCAGTGTCGATGAAGGAGTACTAAATAAAATCATATATTCATGAAATTTTTTCTGTGCTATCTTGAAGTCAAAGGAAACACAAAAAACAAATTGCTCCAAAAAAAATTGACAAAAAGTTATTTTGGGCCACCCTAATATATACATATCAAGGCAGTAGCAAGGATTTTGTTGGGGGGGGGACTGTGCGGTTTGGGGGGGGGGGCTGTGCGGAGAGTTTTATATAAGAAAAAATTGGAACACAGTGATAAAGAAGTATGTTTTATAATAAAATTTGATTTTTTAGAATTAATTTAGGGGGGCTGCAGCCCCCCTAGCTACCCCCCCCCCGGCTACGGCCTTGATATATATATATATATATATATATATATATATATATATATATATATATATAGAGAGAGAGAGAGAGAGAGAGAGATCTACCCATGTACTATGCAGATTTAAAAACATTAATCATTGTATGTTTCGCAATAGCATTTCTGATGCAGCCAGAGCCGGATATGCCGTAGAACTTTACATAACAATTAACTGCATCACATATACTCATTAAATAAACCCTTTTTTTCCTTTAAATTTTGTTTGCATTGTTTCTAAAACAATCCATAATTGTTCATTTTACTGTGAATAAATATATTTTATTATGCCGGATAGTGTAGTGTCCGAGCGGAATAGTCTACTATATAAGTCTAATATGCACCCATACATATGTAGAGCTTTTTATTGGGATCCATTAACCTTCTTTGATCCGGGGAATTGAATTTCTCTCTGCAGTCCGGCTTATGTTCCAGTGAGGGTAAAAGTCAGTCTCTCAGTATGTTAAATTTGTATGTAATATTAATGGACTGATCGTTGTGAGGCTCTAATAAAGGTCGTGTCCAGATACCGGGCCACTGAATACTCTCGTACAGTCAATAACTGTTTAGTTTGTTGTTGTTGTTGTTGCTTTACAGTACTGTATATAACATATGGTAGATGAGAGTCGTAAGGGGTAAATTTTTCTTTTATATGTCAAAAGGCCGTTCAATAAGTCTTTATATAAAAATTGTTTAAATAAAAGTAATAAATTGTAAAAAAAAAACGAGCTTATTGGAAATCAAACTTAATTCATTGAAGAGCTGCATACTGTTATTTAATATTTGAGGATCGGAGATGAGTTCGAGATTTTGTTTGTTATATAGGTAAGGAGACTCGTTGATTTTTGTTATATTAGTCAAATTAAAGATCTATTACAACAAGAGAGCGACACTTTGAAGTTTGTTATTTAACGTTATATTTGGGATGGGGAGTAGTACTATTACTCTGTGCAATACAAAAATGTTCATAAATTTAGATGTTTTCTCATATTATAATGTCAAGCTTCCCTTAAAATATAACAAATGTTCTCCATTGCTAAAATAACGACATTGTATCTCCTGCTGTAGAATACGCCCTAACAATGACATACATCCTGACAACTATCCAACTGAGTAAAGCAAACCTAACAACCGCGTCGCTCATGTTTATTTATTACAAATAACTTTAACCTGTACCTGGCTGGCTTTCTCTGAGGGCTGCAGTCCATGAATAAATAACCAGTCCCTCAATTAACCTCAAATTAGTATGCGAAAAAGAAAATTAAGAGATAATAAATGACTAAATGGAGATTCGATATCTCGAGTGTGAAAGTGAAACAGTCCAGGTGAAGCCCTTCTCATAACGTAAGTAAAGTGAAGTTAATAAAGGGCCTTTGGCGAAGATTAGTGTGGATTGTAACCACTGTATATACAAAAAAAAATATTGTGTGGTTAGCGCCACACCCTGCTGCCTTTACTTCCCCAACTTACAGTCAGGTACCCATTTAAATTGAGTGAAGTTGAGGAATATTTAATCAACTTTCACCAAGACATGAAAAATATTCCCTTGGTGCTCTCACCGAGGATCGAACCGGGGACTCTTCAGGTAGACAGTCGATCTTTCTACACCACTCGTCCCTTTCTCATAAAGTGTTATTGGAAATATTTATCCAAACGTCTCTTAGCAGTCTAGGGTATAGAAATTACCTGACATGAATGAACAGTAGGAGTGAATGGACCAGCATTATGAGCAATAGAATCATCGAATTTTGACAATCTTATTTATAATTTACTCAGCTGTATACTCTTATCTAATGTTCTTATCTCTTTCTACTAGTACTTTGAGTACTTTATAATCTGCACAGCTTCAAAATTGTCATTAATAAACGTTTTAAAAAAATAATGTGTATAAATATCTCCCGTCTTAAATACTGTTCCCTGTTGAAATATGAATGGCCTCTTGCCTGCGTCTAGATTCGATAAATGTATTTTTTTTTTTGACATTCTCACAACATAAACATAAATAGACAGATTTATTACGTTGGCCTATTCATGTTAACCCCAAAGTTGAACTATGGTCTATTTTCATGCAAAAAATCTGCAGAGTACAGTTTGTTTATTGTGGACAACAGGGTTCTCACACACTGGTTATAATGTAGGTCCGGAAGATAGGATGCTATATTAAGTAAAACTTTGGGAGGGGGGGAGGTTAAATCAAGAGTTTAGGGTTAAATATTTGAGGGGAGAGTCTTTACAATTTCTAGCGACCCGGGTTAGGGACTTAACACATGATACCTTAGCCTTTGTTCCGAGAGTAGGGAGAGCGTATAGAAAGATTGGGGACAGTAGATTTCTAGATAGAGCGGAGAATGGTCATAAGTAGATTATAAGTTGATAGTGAAGTTATTGTACTTAGTGAAATTGATGTTGGACTATATTGCATGTTATGTACTTTGTTTTTGCAATAAACATTACCATATAGGCTACACGGAACCCAAGTGCCTCTGTTACCAATACTACTGTACGGAGTTTGAAAGCGTCTGTATTTAGACATATCTATAATAGAACGAGTGGCTACAGAGTGAAAGAATCCTAGACAGACAAGATACTAAATGCACAGTAGAAGTGGCACTTAAACCAACACGTAACATTTATAAATAAAATTCATCGAGATATGTGTGTAGTTATGCATTATGGCCCGGAGGGGGGGGGGAGCGTGCGATAGATTTACTTACAATTTCTTTGAAACGCTGCATTCTTAATAGATTTAGCTGCTAAAGCCGCCCATCCCCCGCCCAACTTTACGGTGCCGCCTGATGTCACCGCCACTCAGTATCTCAGCACGGACCTGGCCAGTTTTAGCACCTCTCTATTAGAGAACTGCACGGGATCGGGATTCGCGGGAGTCCCGCGGAATCTGGGGATTGGAAATAAATGTATCGGGAGTCCCGTGGGTTTGGGTTTTGTTTGAGTGGGACTCTCGCGGACTTGGATATGATTGCTATTGAAATTTCTTTAAAATGCGCCTTTAAAAAAGTCGCTAAAATATTTTAATTTATTTTTTCAAGGTGGTTATACTAAAAATGAACAAGTGATTCCTTATTTATAATGTTCGCTTTGACTCTGTGTTTTTAATTCGTTAATGCGCATGCGCAGTTTATTATATTTTGAAGTGATTTTCCATTAGTTAAATTTAAATGTAAATCTGAATTTTTTTACTTCTCTAATTCTATTTTTTAATTTCCAAATAATGGATCATAAAGCAAACATTCAAAAGTTAGTTTACTCAAAAAGCGAGCGTATTCAGTTTTACGTAAATAATGGTGGTAAGAGCAATATTTGGGAAAGTTGAAACCGTTTGCATATGGATGGAGAGGGTGTGCCATTCGCGGTATGTTCAAGATGCGATACCATTATAACTTGGAAGCACGCGATGGTACGAATGGTCTGTGGACGCATCTCGAATTTTGTAAAAACAGATCACCAGTTCCAAAAATTACAAAATCAATGACTAGCTTCATTCCAAGTCAAGAGAAGATTGTTAAACAGGTTCCAGTTCAGGTTAAAACAGAAACCACAAACACCCTTGTTTCAATGTGCGCTAAAGACATCAGGCCCTTTTCATTTGCCGAAGGCTGTGGTCTCCAAGAATTGGCTGCAAAGTTGATAAACATTGGTTGTGCCACAAGTGTTTCAAGGCATTTGGGTAATGTTTTGGAGAAAAAAATCTCCAGAAAGTGTTAATGGCCTCTTATTTATACATGGACTTAAACTGTAGAACTGTTTATTTTACTTATTCTCTTAAATGTTTTATATGTATGTTTTTCGAGAGGATTTCCACAAACAAATTTTTTAACCATTATTTATGAGTTATAATAGAATATTTATTGATGGGGTTGGGAAAAATTTTCGCGGGATCGGGTGGGGTTGGGAAAAATTTTCGCGGGAGCGGGTGGGACTGGGGAGAATTTCTTTTGGGAGCGGGTGGGACTGGTTTTGAAAATGAGGGAGTGGGTGGGACTGGGCGTGATTTTGACTCCCGTGCAGCTCTCTACTCTCTATACAGCTTGGAATTATTCCCTTTGGTGCAATGGCTATCGGTGATTGAAATATGGACAATAATTTATTTGAGATGAAAGAAATGTAAAGTCCGCAGAAATACTAAAACATGCAGCAATGCCATTTTTGTCAAATAGTTGTATTCCTTTGTAAAAGGGATCGGTTTGGATTTTACCAGCGAGATTTGTGGTGATGTTTGCCACTTGGTTGACATGTAGCTCATAATGAATATCTTACAGAAAGCGCATCGCTATTCAAAACGTCCTATATGAAATGAATTTTTAAAATGCCGCCAATTGTGTTAATTTCTTTGTTTTTAAAACGATGCAGCACCTAAATATTGGCACACAAATATGGCGGCTTCCAGAGAGGTCTTTTTAAACTGACGACGCCCATTTTGTATAATTTATATTTTGTGATGAATATACCCGTGTTTGTGTGTGTTTGTGTGCGTAAAAGCAAGTGTCTGTATGTGTGTGTAGTCAAACACATGTCTACACAGTATATTTCGCTTGTTACAATCAGTGACCTTCTATTTCCCCCAGGTACGTGTTTGGCTCCCAATTCAACGCCTGCGAGTGTCCACCGAACTATTCGGGTGTTCTGTGTGATATTCCTGTCTTAGCGTCCAATAAAAAGGGTAAGGAAAAAAATCTGTTAAAAAAGTGTAGTTCAAATTATCAGAAAAAGTATACACCATACTTTTATAGGAAATATACTACATATACTGAGTGTTGTTTTTCTTTTCGTAAATTAACTTTACTATTCATTCTATTTAAGTATAATTTCAAAAAAAAAAAAAAAAAAGGAAGGTGGGGGGGGCGGGGCAAAAATATTATAAAATCCAACGTCTTAAATATTTTTCTAGAACTAACAAGAAAAAAAAACAACGAACAATTTTAGTGACAGTATAACACCGTCACAAGAAGATCGTAGGATGCGTACTAATGTGGAAAGCGTTGTCACAGAATGAAATAAAATGACTGGGTAGAGAGCCATTCTTGAGGAAGGGGAGGGGGGGCGGCAGTAGACATGCACACCGGAAGCACCACCATCCCCACCCCCCATTCTTTGGCCATGTACTTAGAATTATTACTAGAATGCCGCGAAAAAAAAAAGTAAATTACTAAGGCACCAGTGGCGTAGTGAGAAGGGGGCATCATGCCTTGGGCGCTACTCACAAAGAGGCGCCAAATGGTATATTTTACATATAATATTATATGGTTTTCGAATGTGGGGTGAGGGGGGGGGGGCGCTGAAAATGTATTGTGCCCACGGGCGCGAGTTAAGCTCGCTACGCCAATGTAAGGCACTGAAAAATTCTCTACCACTTCTTGCTGAGTTGTTTTTTTTGGAATGATGAATTATCTCTTCATGTGATTTTTTTTTTCTACTTTAAAAAATAGACCAGTGATATATTTATATACATGCAATTGCTGGCATTTCAGGCTGGGGTCACACTAGTGACACAAAAATCGTGAAACTAATGGCATTGTTCTTAAAACACATTTTACCCTCGTGTCTATATTAGATACACATTTGTATGTCGTGTTGGTTGTTGTTTTACAAATAATGTGTAACGAAGTTTGATGGCCGCGTCCCACCTTGTCTAGTGATACAAATGGCATATTTGCATAATTATAGAATGTAGTTTAGTAAAACTGAACGAGCGAGAAAAAAAAATGACAGATAGATGCATACGTAAACAAGAATATGTTATAATTTAAAGGAGTATTGTCGGTGTCACCTATGAAAGAATAAATTTCGTTTACATTATAGCATTCTTGCTGTTTACATAAATCGCGAAAAGTGAAAAAAAAAAGTGGTTGATTTCACTTTTTCTGATACAGATGTTGTTTTGTTTTAATCTCTTTTGAAAAATGTGTTTATAAACTTTTTTGCAGAGAAGCTGTCATCTGCACCTTCTTATTCCAGTGATGTAGACTTTTGTGATACTGGAACTCTTCAAGAAAACAGGACAACAAATAGTATTGATGAAGGTTGTATGCAAACATTGAAAAGAAAAATAATAACTTCATTTAAAATAATCAACCACAACTGAGCCTGCATGCAGGGGCGGATCTAGACAATCTGACCGGGGGGGGGGGGATCCAAAACTGTTTTCATTGTTGAAAATTGGTGTTAGAACAAAAAAATTTTTCGATAATTTAATGATGTCTTACCTAAACTTGCGTCATCAGGGGGGGGGGCATGCTCCCACCCCCCCCTGCTAAATCCGCCCCTGCCTGCATGTAGACTATACCAAATTGGGTTACTGACAGAATTACTAGGTTACAAATAGGGGGACATAAAAAAAAGGCTTCTGTTTTTTTTTATTACTTCCATTAATTTTGGATTTTTTTTTTTAAAGTTATTTTTTACATTTTCATAATAACAGTGGATAATACATTATTATTTTTAACAAAAAAGTTTATTGTTTAAATAACACCTTTTACGATATATTTTTACAGTGGAGAATTTAATGAACAGGGTCTATAATTTTATTACGCTTTTCAGGTTTACTTTTGCCATGTATGAAAGAGGCGTAGCTGGGGGGGGGGGGGCGGGGGGTACATATGTCCCCGGGCGCTACTCACAATGGGGCGCCAAATTTATATTTTACATATAATATTATATGATTTTCGAATGGGGGGCGCTAAAAATGTATTAAAAAGGTATTGTGCCCCGGGCGCGAGTTAAGCTCATTAAGGCACTGATGTATGATCAGTCCCGTAGCGTTCGGGAGGGCCAGGGGGGCCGGGCCCCCCTGCGTTTTGTCTGGGCCCCCTGCTTATTTGCTCTACTTAGTAAAATATATTACCTGCCCCCCCCCGGCTATTGCCTGGCCTCTGCTGTAGAATGCCTGGCCCCTGCTGTAAAATTTTCACGCTACGGGGCTGTGTATGATATTAATATTTAACTCCTGGCTGGTGTTTTAATGGTAATTGTTTATTGTCTTTTTTTTCAGAACAGTTTAGAATATTTGTGCATCTGAATATCTTAGATGGCAATTTATTAGAGGATCAAATGTCAGATTTTGAATCCTACAGAGAGCAACTGATGGATCACGTGAGTTCAGTGTTAAAACTACATGCACTTCAAATTGCACGATGTTTTATTTGCTTCGCGGAACAATACTGGGAATTTATTTATTTGACTGGTTGGAGTGAAAAAATTTCTCATGATGTATATGTTACCGGCAAAGTGTGAAATCCGGCATTCTATAGAATGCCTAGGAAATGTATAGAATGCCTGAATTTTTCAGGCAAAGTATGAAATAAATTGCTATTTCATACATTGCCTAGGCATTCTATAAAATGCCGAGTTCCCGTTCGGCAAAGTATGCAATTGGCCTTGTTAGAAACTAGAGTAGATTTAGAGACAGACAATCCCCTTCGACGTTGTAAGATAAGAGGATATATCTGAAGTAGGAGTAATCAGAGGCGCCGAGAGCCAACTAGGGCTCCAGGGCAGGACATCATTGCGGCCCCTATTTAAACAATGAGTCGTGAAAAAATTGACATGGTTGGGGCGGCCTTACAGATGCGGGCCCCCTGGCAATGACCCCCTACCCCCCTCTCGGTGTGCCTGGGAGTAATGCAAATAATGGTTGACAAGGTGACAGACGACTTAGGACAAGGTGGTCAGAAAACAATAGAGTAGTAAACAGCAAAGGTATGACGACTCTAGAAGTAGACCGGGAGGCGCCAACGGACAGTTTAAGCGAGACAACAATGACGACCAGGTGGCGCTCCTTAGGTGAGAACTATTCTGAAGGAGGCTGTGACGTAACTAGGGAAATTAAGGTGGGGACGTTAGGAGTATAAATACGACTGGATTCGGGCATTAGTTAGCGATGGGAGTTACGAGAATAGTTCTAGTGCCGATTACTGTGTAACCATGTTGGAAGGGAATCTAGTGCAAGGACAGGAATCACGCCATGTTGACATGCAACGACGGTTCTACAATGAATTATCTAAAGTAAGAGCCAATGCTCTTACTTCGGATTCGGACAAAAATTTCCTCCTGCGCCTTTGGGAACCACTGTGCGAGTTCCGATTCCAGATGTTGAAAAAGGGCGGGGAGACTCACGAAATCTGTTGGCAGTTGTTATGAGCATGACAGAAGATGGCTTTTACCGCCTTGGAACTGCACATAGAATCTTGAAGCAACTATATGCCAGATCAGAATTCACCGTATGTCCAAAAGATTTAATAAAAGCGGAAGACGTTCCTGACCTTGAAATAGCTCTCCGATCTGCTGCTACTTCTCAGTCTACAGGAAGCGGCCAAGGATTCGTCATATTTATATGCAAGACAAAATGCCAAACTCTGAGGTATCTTTGTGTGAAAAAGAAAATTAAATGCAATTCAAAATGTCATTCTAATCTTCCCTGCTGCAACAAGTAGCAGCTCATTTCAGATGTGTTCTGCTTGTTTTCACCAGAAACAACATCTTTTTATTATTTATCAATTATTCACTAATTCGTGAATTATGAACATGACCGATCAAAATACGAAGTTTTTTGTGTGAAAGAAGAAAATTCAGTACAATTCTAAGTGTCAATCCATTCTTACCTGGTGAAGAAAATACTTCAATCTCAGCTCTGCTGTCGTAGTTTTTTTCCGGTATGAACATCATATGCTTTATTTTGTATTCATTCCATATTAAAATACGTTTTTATCATTAAACGCTTTTGTTGTTCTTTTCTGATTCTTTCTCTAAACGACACTAGTCATTCTATACAATGCCTAGGCATTGTATAGAATGCCTAGGAAAAATATGCACAATTTAAAAATTTTATACTTTGCCTAAAAGCACAAGGCATTCTATACAATGCCTAGGCATTCTATAGAATGCCGGCATTTCACACTTTGCCGGTAACATATATAAAAATAATGTTTTTGGATGACTAGGTCAGATGGCCTGGGGGGGGGGGGGTACTTAAGAGAGGTCAGAAAAGGAAAAGGGAGTGGGTAGGTTTTTGATGTGTTGAGACAGTTGGCTACAAGTTGTGGAAGAAAAAAAGAGGCTACTTGCTGGGGTTCAGCTAGTAGTTGTGAACAGTTCAATTCATTCATTGTGTAGTTGCCTGTTTATGAAGATTAAAGATATATATTTGAGGACAGGAGTTATTATTGTTATGGAATGAGCGAGCTATGTAAGAAATCCCCACTTCATCTCAGATATTCCACACACAAAACCTTGCACAAACCTATATACGCCACAAGACAACATTATGGCACTCTTGCATGAAAAAAAAAGTCGTGAAAAAATCAAGTAAACTCTTCTGGCTTCTTTGGAAACAATAAAATGGTGGAAGACAAATGTTTTATAAACCGCCATAACTTTCTAAACAACTGCGATTCTTAAGATTTGTTTACAAATAAAATTTGCGTTTGTTTAAAAGCCACTATCTTTCCACATTTATATATTACGATAGTTTTAATGTGTTTAATTTTTTACTAAAAAATATTGGTGTTTTAAAACTGAAGTAACATCTAAATTGAGCTAAGAAAGCATTTGTTTGAAACTTTTTCTTCAAATTTTATATGGATAAGTAAACTTATGAGTGCTCTTTAGATTCGTAAAATTTTATTGCTGTATCTTTGCTAGTTGATGAGTCCTAGTGATTGGAAATTCAGGGTTACGTAAAAATTAAGAAATTGGGAAAATGAAAGTCTAAACCTAATTGCTGCCAATTGAATTGCATTATAAACAGGCAATGACCACTGACCACTTTAGTTTTTTTTTTATTGAATATCTATGTTCCTTACCTACAAGGTGGGGGGGGGGGGGTCGAATTGTGTAGTACACCCTAATGAGGGTTCTGAATTTAAATGAAAACCCAGGTAATTTTCCCAGGCCCTTGTGAAAGTTGTTTAAAAGCCCTATATACTATAGACTATTTCATATATGTCAACCCAGCTTTAAATGGAAACCTGACTTTAGCTGGGAAATAATGGTGGCTGGACTTTGTGCTAGCCACACAATCCCTAAATATGTAGTGACCAGAGAAATAGATGAGCTCTACAATTCATCTGCCCTAAATGCACCTAATATAAATAAAATATACAAACTTTCCCATTTTCTTGAAAATTCTAATCAAATCTACTCAATTTGTTTTACATATTGTGAAAAATCTGTGCTTTCTAGATTATTTTTTAAAGAATGGTCTATTTAAATTGTATTTTTAAAAAAAACTTGCTTTCTTTTCACTGCCCCCATTCTTAATGTTGCGCAGTAAAATTCCTTAAAGTATAACTCTGGAAATTATGTTAGTTGACTTATAAATTTTAGCTTTATACCTCCAACTCTGATAGATGCCACTAAATTCACTGAATATGTTGATTATTCTCAATAAAATTCGGTATTATTGTTTAATAAATGGATCCTATTTTCAAATGCATAATAAAAGATCAATATATTCACAAATTTTACCTTCCTACAGGGTTCCCAGTGGTTAGAGAAGTCTGAAATTCATGCAGGAAAGAATTTTATTATTACTAGCATGAAGTAAGTTTAAATTAGAACTCTTTATCTATTTATTAAAATACTTGTATGTTTTAAAATAGTTTATTACTTCTTAAGTCCTGACTCAACAAAAAAAACTATCCTGTGTGATTTCTTCTTTTACTTGTACACATTTCCTACAACGAACTTTAAGAAATATCTTTTATTTTTACATATGTTCTCATAAAAGTAAAAGATTTCCTTAAGGAACCTATGATACTCATCAGGATGAATGAGTTCACCTGTTTTTATAGCCGATGAATTGTGTGGGATTGTGGGACTAATTTAGTCCCCATCATTAAGAAGGGTGAACCTCGGTTTGAACCAATCAATATGACAGTGCAGTTTTTATCTACCACAAGTGGTGAGCTGACCATTAAGCACACCTGCCTAATGACTATTCTACCCCATTAGCTGTAAACTTCGCGGGGATTTACAGTTGTTTTATTGGTTAAAAAATCAAAGTAAAGCGACTTACAGTCTGGCCCTGGTTGCATGGTGGCAACTACTAATAATTCCAGACCCATTAAAAAAAAGTTTCTGCTTCTGATACACTAAATCTTCTGAAGTTTCCAATTCTTCCCGATTCTGATTTATCAGACCATCACAATGGTAATAATTAATAGTTTGCTTAAGTTTTTTTTTATTGAACATGTAAGTGATAGTAATGATTCAATGAAGTAACCAATGCTAAAGAATATTTTTTCAATTAAAATGCTTCTTAGCGGAACTATTAATTGTATGCAGTAACCATGTATCTCTTAATTTAAATCAAACATTTCTTTATCTAGGAAGTAACAATGGATTAGAATTTTTCTTAAAAATACTTCTCAGTGGAAACACCTTTATATGCAGGAACCATGTATCTCTTAATCCTAAATCAAATTTTTTATCCTTCCTGGAATACTTTTGTAGCTCCCCCTCTTACATCATAGCCAAAGCTTTGGAGGTCTTGTGACTTTGGAAGTCTTGTGGCTCAGCATGGGCCATAACCTATGTCTTTCAACATTCTCTATGTTTTGCACTTTAGTGATGATGTGGCCATGCACATAAACTGTGAACTAGAAGGTTCTCAAGTGCTGGTGAGTGGTCAGGGACCTTTGTTGTGTCTGGACTATATTTCTTGGTCCGCCAGCTTTTACTAGCCACTTTGACACAACCAGCTAAAGTGCCATGCTACTGAAATGTAATAACTTCTACTTTACCATCCCTGATTGTGCTGAAGTACTCATTTAAATTTTTTAATCAGAAAGTATTTATTTTATTTTAAACAGTTACTAAAATTGTTTTGTCTCTCTTATGCATGTATGTTCATCTGAATATTATTTTTAAATTTCAGTGAACAAAGCATCGGTTTTCTTTTTTATGTAGATAAGAGAGAATTGCCCTATATAAATCAGTCTTTATGGGAGTTAATCCATGTAAGAAACTTTTTTGGCTTTCCTGTCTCTCAGACTCAGTGGTCTGTCCACATAAATCCAGGTAACTTGAACTGTTTGTTAAAATTAGACTTTCATAGTTTAAAAAAGAAATTTTCTTTAATAAATTCAGTATGAACGCACTAACTGAATAGTTTTTTTTTATTTATTAAAAGTAGCATGTTTTAGAAAAAAGGAAAGAAGCACTAAACTATATTTGACTGTAATTTTATCTAGTTAAATTGTATTGTTGTTTTCTTTTTTTTATTGTATTTTTTATATTGTTTAAATATACAAATTTATTTTCAAAATTTAAGAATTGTAGTTCCAATAATGCAAAGCAATTTATGAAAATAAATATTTCTTCATCTCATAACAGCCTTAAAATTTGTAAGTTTAGAAATAAATGGCGAGAATTCAGTCATCGAAGGCAAAATGTTAACTTTAACCTGCACTGCAAGAGGTTCTGAATATATTCAGTTCAAATGGTTTAAAAATGGCAAACCTTTAAATCTATTGCTGACGCACAGAAATGCCTGGGAAATTCATTTGCCTGAAAATATCCAAGGCAAACATATTTCAGTGTTAAATATTGACGGTATATCTGTTTATGATGAAGGTAAAGAACAAACTTAAACAATTTTTTTTTTAAATAAAGAATAATTTAATTGAACTAATTTACTTGGTAAATGACACAAAAACTGATTTTTAAAGAAATTTGACTCCTTTAATTAATAGGATTGTGATTTCTTTGATTGTTCACCTTATTTATTTTTTGATAAACTGTGATTCTTCTTTAAAACTTATTTCACTTTTTTTTTCTTGAAAGGAAAATTTACATGTGAGGTCAGTGATTTTGGATGCAAACAAAATGAATCCCTCTTTTTAAATGTCCTTCCATTGCCTGTTGTTCAAGTTGATCCTGTTTCAGCAAGCATTTTGGAAGGATCTTCACAGAATTTGAGGTTTTATTTCTTATATAAAAATGTAGAAGTTATAATCTTGGGTCACTGAGAATAATTTCTTTCAATTCTTTTGTTTATGGCTTAATAGAAAATTTACAAATATAATAAATGTATTTAGTTATAAAATTTATATAAAATTTCCTACTTTAAAAAGTCATCTTGAAACATTTTTTTTATGCAGATCTGTGTAATAACTATTTGTATCGTATTTATCAGCTTTTCACAAGAAATGTATTTCAACAAAATCTAACCAAGATTAAAATATTATGCTTTAGACACTCAATTGATGGAATCATCATTTTATTATTTAACTTATTGTATACAGGTCTTTGTTATCAATAATTTCTAATGAATTTGAATTCTGTGATAATACAAAGATATTCAGTTGTTCATAAGGCGGCTGAAAGATACATGTGTTTATCTTTTTTTTTTTTTTCAAAATAGAAATGAAAAAAAAAATTATTTTAGTAGTCTATAAATATTACCAATTTAAATATTAAGGATTTAAAAATTAGGTGATAAAGACCTGTGAACTTTACTGATATATTAATATTTGTGACTAAGTATGTGTATGCAGTGAAGTAAACGATGAAAGTTATTAATTATATTTTTTATTATCTAGTGAACAAAGCTGTTTAATAGATCAACTGTCTATTATTGTCTTTCTAAACTGTCAAGGTGTATATCTGCTGTGGACAAACAAGAATCTTCAACCTACACATGGCTTAAAAATAACAGAATTTTGAGTAAATCTGATGATGAAATTGTTGAGGTAACTTAACCATAGATTATAAAAACAATCGCAGTAAATGGTAAGAAAAAATATGAATAACTTAGTCTCGAGGAGTTAAGGTTGATTTAAATATACATTAATTGATTTAGTTTGTGCATGTGTGTTAATCACACTTTTTAAGTGACTCTAGAGAGTATGAATTTTTATATTGTTATGTGACGTAGTTTTTTTAGTTTGACGTTATTTAAGATTTTGTTTAGAAACAAGCCTTGAAGATAGAGGCAGTTACTTTTTAGATCCTGAACGTATAGGACGTATTTTTGTCTAACTTTAAAAGAAGTTACTATTTTGCTTTCATATAGCAAGTTGTGCATTATTTGACTTTTTGAAGATGTGCCTTTATCATTTAACATGTTTGCTACTTTAATGTCTTTGTTCAATAAATGTGCCAATGAATCAGCCGTGCAGTTTTGAGACTCTTATTTATGAAGTGTTTGTGAAAATTTGTGTCAACATACCAGACTTCACCACGCTACCGTACGCCTCCAAGTTTATGCTATTTATCTACATCAAAGTATAACATCCTTCACAAATGGCGGCAGTTTGAGAACCCTGGCAGCACCTGAGTAACCCTGAGAAGCCCTGACAACGCCTGAGAAGCCCTGACAACGCCTGAGAAGCCCTGACACGCCTGAGAAGCCCTGATACGTCTGAGAAATCGTGACAACCGCTCAGAGAATCAACACCAGTGAGTACCGTTGTGTCAGCTGCTCGAGATCATATCTCGGAGACACCTCTGACCGCCATAAGTTTACTCTACGGTCCGGTCGAGTGTCTTATGTGTTCGTACTTTGAATACATATGTTTATTCTTATTCATCAGTAAGTCAAGATGGCTGCTTTTTGTGTATAACTGTGTTTATATTCATTCATACTTCGTGACATCAACACTTTCCCACGGAACTGCGGAAGGAGTCAAGGTCAGGATCCAAGATGGCTGTCTGTGTTTGACTGTAGCATCATTGTTGTATCTCAATTCAGGACAGTGGACGGTGTGTGCGAGGATCAAGTAACATCAAGTAACTAATACATTTTTTTCCCCCATATTTAAATTTTCAGTGTCCATATTTGTTTATTTGTCATAAAAAGGGAGGAAGGGCGGTGACTCAGAGGAGATTAGCGAATCTGAGGCTCTATTAGGGGCATGTTAGTGTTCTATTTGGATCTGTTGCACTTAATTGTGTAATTTGTAATTAATAATATTTGGATCCACTTAGAATATTGATATCATTTAAATATTTAGTTGTTTTTGAGCAGTTTGTTTATTCATTGTCTTATTTGTTTGTGTATATGTATTTTTTTTTCCCTATATAGTTTCATCTGCGTTTTGTTTACATACACATTGTATTCTCCTGTCTACTATCCATATCTAATAAGAAGCTGATTCAGTTATTGTTTGTCCTGTAGTGTGAAATTTATAAATATACATACATTTTTATAAATATTTTCTATTTATTTATTATTTGGACACTGAATCCCAATCCCATGTATATAATATAAGCCATTTAGATATGTAAACATTGATATATTGTTGATATTTGAATAGTGCCAGTTGTCAATATCAGTGTCAGTGAAATTTTTTTCTTCTCATAGTATTTGTTGAGATATATTTGAATTATTGATCATTAATATTAGTTATTATTGGAAATTGTTGATTGCTTATTGCTTGGTTTCTTAAACTATAAATATGGATGTTAAAGAGATAGAAATTGATTTATGTGAAATTTATAAAGAAAGAGGTGAAAAGTTAGGTTTAACAGGAGAGAAACTCTTGCAGTTCATTGAAAAAGAAGAGATTAAGGCTAAAGAAAGATTGGAGAGAGAAGAAAGAATAATTAATAGGAATCTAGAAAAAGAAAGAGAACTAGCCAAGATAGAATTAGAGAAAGAAAGGTTAGATAAAGATAGAGAAAAAGATAGGGAACTTGCTAGGATAGAATTAAAGAAAGAAAGACTTAGATTAGATGCAGAAGTACAAATAAAAAAAATAGAACAAGAACAAAATACAAGAACACCAACAACAAACTATACAAATGATAAACTAAAGTTGGGTCAATACAATAGCAAGGACAATAATATTGACATATTTTTAGCTAAGTGTGAATGTCAGTTTAGGCTTAACAAAACACCAGAAAATGAGTGGACCAGACACCTATTGGGAGCATTCCATGATGAGGCCCTTAATGTCCTACATATGATAGAACATCCTGAAAATAAAACATATAGTGAACTGAAACACCATCTCCTTAAATATTACAACAAAACTGGAGAATATTATAGAAATTTGTTTCATAATACTTTTATGTCTGAATCAGAACACCCTACAGCTTATGTGAGCAAATTAGAATCATATTTGAAGGAATTTATTAAAGCAGCAAATATAGATTCATCTGATCCTCAACAAATCATAGAGTTAATGTTAGTGGATAAGATTTTAAATCTAAGTTCTGAAAAGTTATTTTCATTCATGAAATTAAGAAAGGTAAATTGTAAAAAATATCTCATTTCTACACTATCAGACTATAGAGACAGTAATCAGAATGCCCCCATGTTCAAGAGTAAGAATAACACTTTTAGTGCCATCAGACATAAAAATAACAACTATAACAACAATAGGTCAAGATACAGCAGTATACCTGGTAATGTAATTTGCCATTGTTGTTTTACACCAGGGCATATGGTGGCCAATTGTAGACAATTAAAATACAGGAATGGGTTCAGTAATATACAGAATAATAGACATTTACCTAACAGACAATATGCTAGAAACAACAACAATAGGAACTTTAGCAGATACTCAGGACAAGATAATAGGAGACAGAGACAATCACCAAAATAACAGCCCACCAAGACAAAACAATGACAGAGCCTTAGGTAGAACAAATAACATACATACTGTAAATGCACTGTTGAACAATAATGGCAGTCTAGTATTTTACCCCTGCTTCCTCAATGACAAACCTGTCATGTGTCTTAGAGACACAGGAGCCAGTTGTGTGGTTGTGGATTCATCACTTGTTTCAGATAACTGCATAATAAATAGTTCTGAAAACGTTAAATTAGGTAATGGTCAGATCCTGAACTGTAAGAAAGCAATAATAGAAATTGATACCCCATGGATCAGTGGCAAAATAGAAGCTATTGCGATGACATCACCAGTAGCCCCCCTAATAATAGGCAATATACCAAATATTAAACCTGACAATTCAAGTGAACTATTTACCCAGTGGTTAGGCAGTAAAGAAATAAGTGTTCAGAAAGCACTTCAATCTGTTCAGAATAACTTAATTGACAGTGATAGTGTAAATACTTCTATTAAAAACATTGAAACTGTAGAAATACCAGTTAAAATTCCTAGATGGAATGGATCAGGACATATTTTAAACTATATAAATATTGTAGAAAAGCATTTAATAGATGTCCCACTGACTGAAAAATCAGAGATAATTATGGATTTACTGATAGGACATAAAAAAGCACATAAAATTGCAAAAGACAATCTTGGTAATTGGGATAAAATGAGGGAACAGTTATACAAACGCATTATTGTAAAATCAGATAGGGATAAAATAAGGGAACAGTTAGATAAACACATTATTGTAGAATCAGATAGTGCAAGTGACACACAACATTACATAACAGAACATAGAAAATTATCACAAGTACTTAATGTTACTACCAGAGCTCAATCTCTGAATAAACAAGAAGAAAAACCCAGCATAGATAATCAGGATACATTTACAATCTTAAACATTTCTAAAGAAGAAATTATCAGACTACAGCAAGAAGATGGGTCCCTGTTAAAATATTTTGATACAAGTAATAAGAATAATAAGAAAGCATCATACTCAATAATAGATGGTGTCATGGTAAGAAAATTTACAGGTAAAAGAGATTATACACAAATACTGATACCTGAATCACTTAGAACCAAAGTATTACAAATAACACATGACAGTCCCTTAGCTGGACACATGAGCTATAGAAAAACACTAAATAGAATTAGGAACTATTGTTTTTGGCCAAACCTAGAAAAGGATATTAGAATATTTATAAAATCCTGTCAGATATGTACTAAATTCAACAAAGACCCATCTAACCATAAAGCTCCCCTGCAAAAGATGGACACAAATCATAACCCATTTTATAAGGTAGCCATTGATATTATAGGACCAGTACCTCAACAATCCCAGAGGGGACATAAATTTATTTTAACAGTTGTAGATTTTGCTACAAGATGGTTGGAGGCCATTCCCTTAGTAAATATTACTGCAGAGAACATTTGTAGTGCCTTGTTAACCATATTCACTAGATTTGGTTTCCCCCAGATTATTTTGTCTGATAATGGTACACAATTTACATCTCAAATAACTCGTGCCTTTACTGAAATGTTAGAAATCACCCAAGTATTTGCACCCCGTTATAGACCTCAAACTAATGGTGCAGTAGAAAGGGCTAATCAAACTATAAAAATCATGTTAAACAAATTAATTATTGATCAAGAAAGCAATTGGGATAGATTTTTACCACTAATATTGTTTGCATACCATGAGATTCCTCATGAATCCACTGGATTCTCACCTTTTGAACTAGTATTTGGAACAAACCCAAGAAGTCCTTTAAAGATTTTCAAAAATAATATTCTACCTTCTTTAGAAGATGAAAAAATTAAAAATTCAGTATGGATAGAACAAATAAAACATAACATAAATTATGCCAATAAACTTGCAGAGAGTAATCTAAAAAAAAGTAACAACCAAAATAGACTAGGAAAGAATAGAAACAGAACACTAAGAACATTAGATGTAGGAGATATTGCATATGTTTTGTTCCCACAGGATAATAAAAATAAATGGAGAGGTCCATATAAGGTCAAAGAAAGAAAAGGAAAAACTACTTATACATTAGATATAGAGGGAAAAGAAAGCAACTGTCATATTGATGATCTAAAAAAATGTTTTGAAAGACCAGTAAAGTATTTAAACTCATTGTTAAGGACAGATAAAAATTCATTACAAAATTTGCAAAATTTGGGAGAAAAACTATTTAAATTACAGAAATGGGCTATTAATCAAAACAAGTCAGAAGATGACACTATTAAGTTTTTTGTAGAGCAAGTTAGAAATTACATCAATCAAGAAAACAATAACATAGATGTTTGTCAACATGAAAATTTTTATCAGTTGGAAAGTCTGTACAATCTATTTGCAAGCAATATAATCAATGATACTGTAAAATTAAATACATTAGTTTTAAACTTGTTAGATCTCCACCCAGTACTCAAAAAGGTACCAATTAATAATTTGTATTTTTTAAATGTCATATCCAATGACACAGAAGTTGATGATATTGGCCTTAGAGAAATTCCTTGTATCAATAATGATCAGGATGACTTAACAAAAATAAATTACTGCACAGATATTCCTATTGATACAAAATGAAAAATAACAAAGTTAATGCTTGACTTTAACTTAGTGATCTCTAATAAACCAGGTAGAGCAACAAATTTTGAACATAAAATCAGGTTGACTAATAACAAATCATTTAAAGCCAAATATTATGAAATCCTATACAGATATAGAGAGATGTTAGAGAAAGAAATTAAGGGTTTACTAAAAGATAATTTGATAAGACATTCTGAGTCATCATACAAATCCCCTATTGTACTAGTAAAAAAGAAAAATGGGACAATGAGACTCTGCTGTGATTATAGAGGACTTAATTCAATTACACAAGTAGACAGACAACCATTGGCAAATGTAGATGATTTAGCAAATGAAATGGCTCATGCAAAAATTTTCTCACATTTAGACTTAACTCGTGGTTTTTGGCAAATACCTATGGAGGAAAATTCAAAAAAATTTACAGCCTTTGCCACTCATGATAATTTCTATGAGTGGAATGTTATGCCTTTTGGCTTAGTTAACAGTACTGCTACATTTACAAAAATGATGTCACACATGTTAAAGGGATTACCCAATGTCAGACATTATGTAGATGATGTTTGCATATTTACAAAAGACTGGGACACTCACATAGAAACATTGACTAAACTACTGACCATACTTAAAAACAACAATCTGACATTATCTCCTGATATAATAAAAATAGGATACAGTAATATTGATTTTTTAGGGTACAACATAGGTCAAGGTTTAATAAAACCAACAGATAGCAATGTTAGTAAGATTCTAGAAATAAAAACACCTGAAACAAAAAAACAATTCAGATCTTTAATTGGTCTCTGTAGTTACTACAGAAAGTTCATAAATAATTTTACTAAAACCATGAATCCACTTATCAATCTAACTAAAAAAGAAATGAAACAGAAAGTTGTGTGGAATAGTGAATGTCAGATAGTACTGGATAAAATAAAAAATTATTTTAAGAGTACACCTATTTTAAATGCCTTTGATCCAAATAAGAAATTAGTATTATGCACTGATGCCTCCAGTATTGCTATTGGTTCCTGTTTAATGCTAAGAGAGAATAATCTTTAAAATAAACCCATATTATATCTTAGTAGAAAACTAACAGACACAGAGAAAAGATACTCAGTAATAGAAAGAGAATGCCTTGCTATTGTTTGGTCTATCATCAAATTGCAAAAATATTTGCTAGGCAGAAAATTTTTAGTCCTAATAGACCATAAGCCACTTGTCAATTTCAAAAGTAAGCAAATAAATAATGCTAAACTAACAAGATGGTCCTTGCTTCTGCAAGACTATAACTTTCAAATTGAACATATTAAAGGTTCTGAAAACTTCATACCAGACATTTTGTCTAGATTAATTAAATAGTCTCTATTAAACTGCTGAAATAGTTAGGAATGGCATAATAAAACACAATATATGTCACATTAATTGTATGGCACATTGTATTATATAATGAATGGCTTAGAGAATTGTTTTTATATATTTTGATAGGTTATGGCACTAATAGGTGATAATGATGATTATAGGCACATATATTGGTAATAATAACATTAATTTTTTTTGGGTATATATTGATTATCTAATTGAATTAATTATATTGGTTGAATTGATATCTTATAATTGGCACATGATAACAATTGATTTTGTTCACCATTGAATATTATTAAGTATTGAGTATTATTGAATACCATTGAATATTATTAAGTATTGAGTATTATTGAATACCATTGAACATTATTAAGTATTGAGTATTATTGAATACTATTGAATATTATTAAGTATTGAGTATTATTGAATACCATTGAATATTATTAAGTATTGAGTATCATTGAATACCATTGAATATTATTGAGTACTATTGAGTGTTGTTGAGTTTTATGGATTATTATTAAATATTGTTGAATATTATTGAATATTAGGTTGATATTGAAATACTTATGAGTTGTTGTTTATGATGGGTTATATTTATAAAGAAATGTTGCACATTTTTGGAGGGAGGGGAGGTGTCGAGGAGTTAAGGTTGATTTAAATATACATTAATTGATTTAGTTTTGTGCATGTGTGTTAATCACACTTTTTAAGTGACTCTAGAGTGTTATGCGACGTAGTTTTTTTAGTTTGACGTTATTTAAGATTTTGTTTAGAAACAAGCCTTGAAGATAGAGGCAGTTACTTTTTAGATCCTGAACGTATAGGACGTATTTTTGTCTAACTTTAAAAGAAGTTACTATTTTGCTTTCATATAGCAAGTTGTGCATTATTTGACTTTTTGAAGATGTGCCTTTATCATTTAACATGTTTGCTACTTTAATGTCTTTGTTCAATAAATGTGCCAATGAATCAGCCGTGCAGTTTTGAGACTCTTATTTATGAAGTGTTTGTGAAAATTTGTGTCAACATACCAGACTTCACCACGCTACCGTACGCCTCCAAGTTTATGCTATTTATCTACATCAAAGTATAACATCAACTAACATAACATCCTTCACACTTAGTATGTGTGTATGTCTGTTAATTGTTAATCTGAAGAAAGAAATAACAGTTAGAGTTATTGTTTATTTTTTCAGATAATTCATCCAACTGGAAGTCATCTGCTAATTACACATGCTGTGACAAGTACTAATTACACATGCAGAGTGACCAACAAAGCTGGGACATCGGCTAAAACTGTGTCAGTTATTGTGATTGCAAGTAAAAACAAAAAAACTCTTCGTATTTGAAATGAAATGCTTTATTTAAAGCATAAATTTCTATGAAATGAAATTCAATACAAAATAATTTGTTCATTTTATTTTTTTATCATTTTTATGAGAATACATATTGCAATTTTTTCGACAGACTACAATAGAACTTCATGTCCTTCCAATAAACTTCAAGATATTTTGTGGAATCAAACATTTGGTGGATATTTTAGTTTGCAGCGTTGTCCTAGAGAAAGTGATGGTTAGTGTTTATGAAATGTTTAAATAAAATTCATACATTTGCCTGTAAAAAAAAAATTTTTAAGTATATTTAATAATTATGCCTGAAAACTGCAAACACCACATTTATAATAATTGTAATACCATATTACATTCATAAAGTTGTAATAATATTTTTATATTTAATTATACACATGCATATAATTCTGGATTAAATTAATCTTTCTTTTATCTTTTAGATTCTATGAAATACTTAGTTGATGGTATGTATGGCTTATTCATTTTCTACTTTCTTTATGAAAGAACTTAGAGTTGAAATTACTTTGAGCAATGGTATCAATACAAATGTTTTTTTGCTTATTTTATTAAAAAAAATTAATGAGCATAGCAATAAAAAATGTTTTCCTCAACATAATGCTTAATTTTGTTGCAGGTTCTGCAAAACGCTTCTGCAATTGTAATGAATCCTCTTGTGAATGGTCACAGCCTAATTATGCTAAATGTCACTGGAGGCTATTTATTAATGTTTTTGATGGAGTAAGTTTACAAAATGACTATTACCCAGTAATAATATCATAGAATACTTTCAATAAGCATTTAATTTACAATCTATAAATTATGTAATGAAAATGGCTTAGAAAAGAGTTATTTTATTACTTTTTCTTTATGTATTGTATTCTTGACCCGTCCAGAATCTTTTCTATGTTGTTGTTTTTTGACTGAATAAAATTTTTACTCTTTAGCTTAGGAAGATTCAGATGGGGTATGCTGAAAAAACTCTCATAGAAATCTTTCAAGATCTGTACCAGCTAACAAAACTTGCCAGATATGGCATGTTTGCTGGAGACTTAGATTTAGCTAGTAAAATTCTTCTTATGATTGTCACCACAGCTAGAGATTTCCCATCGTTGCTCAGCGAACGTTTTAAGATAGAGGTAATTAGCAGCAATATTTAGCTTTAAGTACAAAGAAATAGCTATCTAACTATGTGGGAAATTGTAACAATATTTAACATTAAGGTATTAGATAACAGAAGCTTTGTATATAAAAGTGTTTATGATACTTGGTTTAATTTTAATAATTGGCTTAATGACCTGCAAAACAAAGTCCAATAAATCAGTTAAAAATAACAGCTAAAAAATTAAAAAATTATCAGTTTATTTGTGTCTTCACAACAGGAACTGGTTGAATTAATGAATATACTATTTGAAGAAACTTTAAACACAACAACAGAGGAAAGGGAGGTAAGTTTTATTTTAAGGATTTTTTCCTTTTTTTTTTTAATTTAAAGAAAAAATTTGATATAAAAATAGAATGTAACCACATGACAAAGAGAAGAATGTAGATTGAATGTTAATACTCTAGCTGCAAAACGTGCCATAAAATAATAATGTAGGTTATTTTTGATGCAAATACTTGCACCTTATTGTCAATAGATGATTTATTCATGAAATATTCGCTTAGTGGATAAATACTCTTAAAACTAATAATAATAGGTATATCATATAATAAAAAAGTGTTACAAATAAATAAAAAAAATATGTATAAATGTAAAGTACTGTTGTTTTTTTTTATTGATCATAGTTCTCCGCATAATTAGCATGTCCTTCTTTTTACTGTTAAAAAAAAGTGACAATCTATGTGCCTCTTCCTTTTTTCTTCATTAGCCTTTGATATATGAGCGCTGTATTCCAGGACAAGAAAATTTTTAAATAATTTCTAACTAGATATACATTCAAGATGTTGCGGTATGAACTGGGCATATTTGCTGCTTATTCTGCTGAGCTTTATGTAATATTATCTACTAAGCTGATGGTTATATTCCTCATTGCTATGTCACATAAAGTGTGCTTTACTTGAATATTCTTAACATCAGTGTCAGCTTATATTGCAAAGGTGGCACAATGTGGCTCCTACAGCACCATACTTCCAATGTGCCAATTTTTTTCTATTATTTAATTTTTTTTTTCATGTTGTTAAACTGACTATTGCGTGGCTCTTTAAGGTAATTTTTTTACTATGTGAAAAATCAGAATGGTACTCTCATCCACCACACACATGACCACTCCTGCTAAGTTGTTTACTAAAGTTTTGTAACTTTTGTGACTGTATTGTATTTTTACTGCAAGAATAACCCACATGCAGAACAAATTGAGAAATCTCTCTTTTCAAGATTGATTAAGGAAATTAGAATTCCATGAGCAACAGCTAAAGACATCCTGCTCAATAACTAAATTCTATTAGTTGGTATTTAATTTAAAAAAAAATAAAGCTATAAAAGAGTATTCATTATTATGTGTTAGAATATCTTTTTTTAGTTTTTTTTTTAACAAATCATCCTAGTTTCCATGATATGGGGATATCTGCTTTGATATATTAGTGCTTTGGATCATGAAAACTTTTAAGTTTTCTAGAATGAAACTGACATTTCACCGTATAGTCCTATAAATACATGCATATATACAGGCCTAAATATTTATAGGCCTATACAAAAATGTTTTGATAACCTATTTAAATAAAGATGCATATGTAATTAGTTTTTATTAATAGGAACTTCTCGTTGGCCAACAACTGCTTCAGACTGTGGAATTTTTTACCGATTTAAATAAAGCAAATCTTCTTGACTTAACTGATGTTGAAGATGAAAACATAAGTAAGTATTTTTGCTGTTTATATTACAATAAAATAATTAAGACTTTTTAAAATATTTCTTTTGAAAAAGAATAAATATTTTTAAAAATTCAAAATGACTCTAATACCATTTTATAACTTGCTAGAATCGTAGGATTCTTTCTGATTTGTTCTATCTTGTATCCTTTCCATGAACCTTTTAATATACTTTCTTAATTATTTGATAAAGACTTTTAAAAATTCGAAGTGTACTGGTCATGGATGAGGTCAAATAGATCATCAAAATTATTTAGTACTGAAAAATAGGAAAAAAAAAATACAAAATATTTTATGTGTTTACACTATCATAAAATCTATTCAGATAATAAATTATAGCCCATTATTATTTTTTAATTTGTCCTTAGGCTTGAAAATGGCCATGATTATGCCTTCATCTCCACAACGAATAATGGAAATGACAAACAAGACTTATACAGGTTATCTTTACGAAAACTTTGATTTTTTTGCTGTAATCAGATAGTAGTCTTCCAATTTATGCCTGTAATAATTTAATGTTAAAAATAAGAAACAAAAAGTGTTGGAAATTTACCATTCTGGAGACCCTCCCCACACACACACACACCTTCTCATCCAGTTGGGTGTTTAGTGGTTGCCTCCCCTTATCCGCTGTTCTACATTAACAACATTAAAAGTTCATTAATCAAACCCTGTTTAAAAAATGACTTGATTAAATTATTGAGTTACATAGTGATAAATATAGAATTTATATACCTCTGCAAAATAAAAAAAATGTATGATTTGTTTATAATATTTTATATTTGTTACAGATCTACTTGTGCTCTCACATCCACTGTTGGTAGTCAAATTTGATCATAGTTTTTTACATCTCATTAAAAATGAGTCAAGTAAAAAGTATGTATGTTCTTGTTCATATTTGTATCTCTATGTCTGTTCTTGTTGATACATGTATCTCTATGTATGTTCTTGTTTATATGTGTATCTCTATATTTGCTTCAATATTCAGGGAGAAAACTCACTAAATGTTGCAAATAATTTTTTGCTCTATAAGTACCTAAAAATTGTATTCAGAAAATGTTTTGCTGCAACCATAACAGTTATCAATTATAAACAAAATACCAACTGCCTAGGGCTCCCACTGACCAATGGGCCCTAAACTGGCACTTTTATCTTGCTGTTACTTAAAATGTTTATCATTTCTTTACATTTTAGGGTCTCAGAAGGGCCCCCCTTTTTCATAGCCTTGACAGTATTTTTTTTCTTAGGACCCCCCCCCCCCCCCCACTTAGAAACTAAAAATGTCTCTGGCTGAAGAAAACAAGAAATGCTTGTAAAGTATACATCAACATTCAGTAAACATCAACATTCAGTATACATCAACATTCAGGTTATGCATCAACATTCAGTATACATCAACATTCAGTATACATCAACATTCAGGTTATGTTTATTAAATGAGCAAAAATTGAATTCTACCTTCAGTGACAGTTGCCATTATTTTTCTTTTTTTTTATTTTCAGATATCCCTTTGAGAATTTTATTTCTAATGTTTACTCCTACTACCCATTGTTTCCTTCACAGAATATCACAAATAATTTCATTGTAAATATTCCCCACAATATCAGACATAGGGTAACTTGATTTAATTATTTATTTTTTTTAAATATTAATTTCATCATACGATGTCTATACTTTATAATAATTTTCATCGATATAATTAGATGTAATTTTTGCTTCACACACAAAGTATTTTTAATTACAAAATGATCATGCGCTGTAATCTTATGTTTATTTTGTAAACCTGTTTGAAATGCACTAAAAAGAATGCTTATATTTTTTCATGATATTTTCAAACAGCACTCTATATATGACACTGTTTACTGCGTGTCATGGGAGAAAAGTAAGCTGTAAGTTAAATCTTTAAAGATTAATTTTTAGAATACATGGAATTAATATAAGTCATACCCAACTTGTTGCTGTTTTGTTTAGCAATATTCCGCTTCAACCCATTTATAAATTTTAATTAACATGTATATTTTTATTCAAATGAATTTTCAAAAGTGTTTAAACACATAAAAGCCTGATAATATTTATTGAAATCCTGAATTTTTCTTTTGAGTTTGTTAACACTCAATGTCAGTCTGGCAGGGTCCATTTGTAACAAATGACTGAACAGTAAGTGAACATACTTGTGAATCTAAAGTATATTATGCGGTCCATATGTATGTACATGTTGCGACTCTACTTCGATGGTAATTCTCTTTGTTTAGATTTTTCGCTTTATTCTTTTTTATTTTATTCCAATTATTTCATTGGAATCTAGGGATATCAAATCGGTTTAATGGCTTCAGAATATTAGTGATTACTAGTCATTAATGGTTGACTCCCTATTCGAATCCTGCTTTTCAAAAACCAGAAAAGGTTTTTGTTTACAATTTACATTTTGAAAGGTTTTTGTAAAATTTGTAATTTAAAACAAACAAATGTTGATTTAACCATGAGTGCTGCCAAAAAAAGAAAGATTGAGGAAGATTGTCATGTTTTAATAACAAATGGACTGCTAAATACTGCTTCACCAGAGTTGGGAGCAAAGCTGTCTGCTTGCTGTGGCATGAGTGTTTAAGCGTCTTTAAGGAGTACAACTTTAAAAGACGCCACCAAACAAAACATACAGATTTTGGGTACAATTTAACAAATGAAGAAAGAAAAAGGAAATGCCAGGAGTTGGTTAATAGTTTAAAGATTCTACAACCGAAGCCAGTGTGGTTCTGTCCCATAAGATTGTAAAACGGATCAACCCTTTGTCTGACAGTGATTGCATCAAGAAATGCTTGTCAGATGCAGCAAGCATTACATGTCTAGAACAGAAAACAAAATTTGACATTTCTTTATCAAGGAGAACTGTTGAAAAGATAAGAGACGATTCGATTCACCAGCTTCGAGATGCAAGCAAATACCTTTTGTGGTACTCTCTTGCGTAGGATTAGCAACTGATTTAGTTTGTATTTTAAAATATAACTTGCGTGTATGTAATAGAGTGTGAATGTATAAATAAAATGACAAAGGCAAGGTTACTATCATTAATTCATATTTTCATACGTTGTAAATTGTAATTGAAGTAGACAAAATATATATGCTGCCCGCTGATAACAATCAAGTTATCGACATGGCCCTCCGTAAAAAAAATTTGCCCACGCCTGGTGTAAATGTTTCTTTTTGAATCTAATCTAATCTAATCTATCTGCTTTTGATTTGGTTCCTCAAAAAGCTAGTCATTTGGACTAGACATGATGAATGGTCTGTTCCTACCCATCCTTTTTTTTTTTCTGGAGGGGGGGTGGGGTGGGCTTTTTTTTTGACTTTCTTACTGTTCTTAAGGTTGTTGACAGGTATCTAAATCTTCTTGCACATTCGCTATTAAAAAAATAAGTGATTAGAGGTAAAAAAAAAAAAAAAATACATATTTTTCACTACTTTTATTCATCAATAATCTTTAACCTATCTAGTCTGTTTAATTTAGTGCTTATAACTTAAATTTTATGAAAATGTTTAAACTTTCTAATTAATATATTGTCTTAGAGACTCTAGCTCCTTTACATGGGAAAACAATTCCTGCTCGTTGCTAAAAACTGTTGTAAACCAGACCCACTGTCTTTGCACATTACCAGGCCATTTTACATTGGTGTCAATCAAAGGGCAATATAACGTGAGTTTTTTAAATGTTTTTTGGGCTTCCTAATTCTTTATGTTTCTTTATAATTAAAAAACAGACATAAATATTTTAATATTCAATAGTATACTAAAATAAAATTTTAATAAAAGTTACATTTTTTTTTTCCAGGAAACTCTTGTAGAAAACTATGATGTCCATGTTGTTCTTATTGTTGCACAGTCATTTAGCATTATCTCCCTGTTCTTTGTACTAATTATCTATCTGAGAGCCAAAAGGTTATTGTGCCTATGTTTGGATACATCTCTATTTAAAATCTAAGCCATAGCAAATGTGATTGTAGATCAGTTATTTTCAAAAATTAATGTATTTCATAGGACATAACATTTAATGAATAACAAAATTTCAACTAGGAAATTTGAATCATAGTTTATAACTGCACTAATTATTTTCATTTGTAAAAAAAAAATGTGCTGGTTCATTATGCTTTCTAATTTCAGATCTTTACAAGAGACAAAAAATGCTATCCATTTTAATTTCACCATTTCTATAGTTGGCATCAACCTAGTTTGCATGTTATGTCTCATACAACCTAAAAAGGAGGTTAGAACATCCCTTGCTTTATTTATTAGCGTATCTAATTATGTTATTTTAATGTTAATTTTTTGTCTTGAAGTTTAGTCATTTTAGAATATTATTCAATGTATCCCTTATTTTGTTGGGCAGATAAAGCCTGTTTCAATTCTGATTTTTTTTCCTCTATGGAATATATCACTGCTTACATAAAAATGTACTTATTCTCTATGGAATATATCACTGCTTACATAAAAATGTACTTATTCTCTATGGAATATATCACTGCTTAAATAAAAATGTACTTATTCTCTATGGAATATATCACTGCTTACATAAAAATGTACTTATTCTCTATGGAATATATCACTGCTTAAATAAAAATGTACTTATTCTCTATGGAATATATCACTGCTTACATAAAAATGTACTTATTCTCTATGGAATATATCACTGCTTACATAAAAATGTACTTATTCTCTATGGAATATATCACTGCTTACATAAAAATGTACTTATTCTCTATGGAATATATCACTGCTTAAATAAAAATGTACTTATTCTCTATGGAATATATCACTGCTTACATAAAAATGTACTTATTCTCTATGGAATATATCACTGCTTAAATAAAAATGTACTTATTCTCTATGGAATATATCACTGCTTACATAAAAATGTACTTATTCTCTATGGAATATATCACTGCTTACATAAAAATGTACTTATTCTCTATGGAATATATCACTGCTTAAATAAAAATGTACTTATTCTCTATGGAATATATCACTGCTTACATAAAAATGTACTTATTCTCTATGGAATATATCACTGCTTACATAAAAATGTACTTATTCTCTATGGAATATATCACTGCTTACATAAAAATGTACTTATTCTCTATGGAATATATCACTGCTTAAATAAAAATGTACTTATTCTCAAAAAAATGTTGCTTTCTTTTTTTACCAGATGATCTGTCTTGGTGGAAAAATTCTCCTACAGTTATTTACCATTAGTGCTTTCACATTCCTACTGCTAGATGCAGTCCAAATTTTACTTGATATTCATGCACGGCAGCATTCAAATGTTATTATTGGAACTTTGAAATTCATCATCATTGGTTGGGGTAAAACAAATTGTTTAAATTATTTTTCATAAATTCATGTTTGCAATATAATTATATTTTTTACTTTATTTCTTACATATTTTGAAAGAAGTTCATAAAACATTTACAAAACTATTACAAAAAAAAAAATAATAAAATAACAACTATCGCTGTCACTGCCTCAGGTCTGCCAACGCTGTCTGTTATATGTGCAATACTAACACTGCAAGTTGCTGGTTATGATAAACAATGCTACACTTGGTAAGTAACATATTTATTTGATATCACCTGAATCATTTAAATTATACACACTTCATGTTATTTAAAAGAGTGATTTTATGTCGTCATTTAAACTAAGCCAATACAAACTGCATGTAAATCAACAGATTATTCATATATTTACATGTATTTACTATTAAATTTGCTTCTGCTTTATTGAACCCCTGTTTTAATTAGTTTTATACTAAATTTTTAATATACTTATATAAAACATTGATTTGCAGAAATTAGCTTGTATGAAAACTTTTTCTTGTTCTAACTAAAGAATATTTGGTTCCTCCAGGTGCTGGTGGACTCCATTACACCATCATTTTCACAGTGTTATCATAACAGTTATTTTGCTCATTTTAGTAGGTTTTTTTCTCATATTCATAAAAGCTAGCTTTAATTTTTTTCTCTCCTGTTTAAATTTACAAAATTAAGTGATCCTTTTCAGAATTATAATTAAGCTATGCTTTAATCAATATCCTTAAAATACTTTGTCAAAGAACATTGGTTCCAGATTTCGGTGTTGTTAATATTTTAAATGAAGTTGGTTATACTTAAGACAAGTCCAAAATTTGTGATTAGTTTAATTAGAATTGTATTTGTATATTTAATAATGAAGGCTATTATCCAGTCTATTCTATTTGCAAATAATGGGGAGGGGGGGGGGGAATATTAAAAATACTTGGAATATTTTTATGTTATGCCTAGAACTGTTTGAGCAGACATATGCAAACAATGGCCCGCTGGCCAAATCTGGTCCACCAGACTGTCTTATCCAGCCTGCCACTTGTTTCAGAGTGAATGACAGCATGACTCTTTTTTATGTTTGCATTTAATTTATTTAACCCAATAATATTTATTCTTTTTATAATATTATTGTATTTATGTATTTTTTTTCTGTTTTATGTTATTTATTATTAACTATCTGGCAGGGACAAGCTGGTATACTTGCTGTTTGTGTCGTCATTGTCAGTAAATGGAAGGATGAGTGGAGCTATAGAGACAGGCGGAAGTTTGTGTATGTTAATTTAATTTTTTATTCAACAATTACTCATCATTTTTTTATTTTATTTGAACATATTTTTCAAATATTTGTTTCTTTTATTTGTATGAGAAATACATAAAGTACTCTACTCAATTATATAATTAATACTTTATATCTGATCAATAAAATGTTAAATTTTTTTTTTTCAACTAAAAATATGATACAGCGAAGATTGTATTTGAGTTTTTTTTTCCTTATGTATATTCTTGCAGTTCTGAAATTGGAAAAGGCATAGCATTGCAAATTTTGCTCATAATTTTTGTAGCAGTTGGAATATCATATAATGATAAACAAGTCCACTCAAGTCAGATTGTTATCTTATTATGTAACATTATATTGGTAAGCGCAAAATTAAAAATTTAATTATCGTTACTCCTTTAGCCATAAATAAAAGCAAATAAGCATGAGATTTTCTCACACTTAAAATTTATTTCATGTTTGAAAAGTTTGATCAGGAAAAAAAAGTTTTTTTCTATTTTTCAAATTATGCTCTTATTTAGTTTTTTAATTGCAACTATTTTCTTATCAGGGTGTGACGATATTTTGCTTTTTTGTGATCTGGAATAAAAAGGTATGAGAAATATTTATTATTGTTTGAATTAGGACTAAGAAATATTTTCAATCAGTTTTAAAAAAAAATGATTGAATTGAACAATTTTAACTACTAAATAAATTCAAGCTCAAAAAAAAATTTTTTTTTTAATTTTTTATGTTGTTGCATTAATTAGTTACATTGTTAAGTTTTTTATATCATTACTTTCAGATTCGAGTGACAATTTTTCAATCATCTAAACATTGGAGGCGAAAAGAAAATATTAGTAAGTTTTAACTATAATTGTAAATCTATTCAAAAATGTGTAATGAAATTATTATGTTGTTATTCTTCATTTTATATCTCATAGTTGTATTTTATATTTAGGTTTCTGTCACCAAGAAACTCCAACTAGTCTTGCCAGAGTTGAAATGGAAAGAATTCATGAGTACTGTGACCAAGTAGATCGTGAACGCTACACAGCAGAGCATAAGCGTCAACTACGTTTCCTTCTCAGTAATAACAATCTAACTTCTTCATCAAGTTTGGGCATTTCCAGTTTGCCCAAACTAAATGGTTTCCATGGTTTAGTCAGAAAACCAGAGAATGGACTTGATGAGAGAACAGAAAATGTGCAATTTGTACCTCAAGCTCAACTTGTTTTCTAATAATAATTTTTATGGCGCATTTTTGAAGCTCTTTCTTTAAGTTTTATTAAAAGTTGATTACATTCTCCTTGAGAAAAATGAAGAATATATAACATAGCAATGTAATTTGATTTATTTATTTTTTTTTTTACAATCTTCTAGTGCAGGGATTGTAAATATACAGGAAAAGTTCCAGACAATAAAAAAAATATCAACAAAAATAAATAATTGTATATTACATTTAAAAAACCATTAGCTACTTTTGACACACACACACAGACAAAATTTTCATTTGCTTTAATTTTGGAACTTTGACAAAAGGCTATTTGCCAACCCTGTACTAGACTTGCCTCAGCATTCTATTGATGAGTTTATGTTATTGATATTTATTTCTAAACAAGAAACAAAACTTATTCTTCGTGATGTAGAGCACACATCATTTTGTACAATGTATTACTGAAAATGAAAGTTTTACTTTCAATGTTATACTTCATACAATTCTAGTCAAATGCGCAACTATTGCTCATAATCTGTGCATGTATTTAATACTTTCAGTATTCAGCACTAGTTTTTCCAGTTCCTAAACAAAAAATGTTAAAAAGCTTTCACATTTTTAATTGCAGAGATTCTATAGCATAATAAAAAAAAATTGCCGATAATTGGGCTGTAAGATCTCACAGGTTTATTTATCTCTTGCTGAAAAGAAAGTTTTTTTCAGTATAATACATATAATATAATGGTAACTTACTTTTACTTTTTGATGTGGCTATGTATGCATGAATATGTTAAATACATTAATGAATGATTCCATGAAGCAGATTGTGTTATTATCTTCTGTGAAGTTGGTTATATTAATAGACATGTTGATAACAAGTATTCATTTTAAGTAGAATTTTATTTGTAAACTTGATAATGAAGGCTATATTTACAGAAAGTGGAGTGAATTATTGGTTAAAAATTCTGGCAATAGTTTTGTAAGTTAGTTCGGGTACTGTTTAGAACAAAGTTTGAAAAAATATTGCACACATTTCTTTTCCAAAACCAACATATTTTGATATAACTTTTACAGTAACAAATCAAGTAAATGACATTTATTATGTCACTATGAACTTTCACATTTGCTTCAAATTTATTAGTTTTTGTAAGTTTTTATTAGATTATAATTGGCATAAATGTATTGTAATGGCAATAATTCACACCCACTAGTCAAATTTTTTTTTTTTTTCTACTTTATAATGTGAATTCTGTTTTTAATGTAAATGCTTTTATTTCATCACTTCACTGCTGTTTTTACATTTCCTTTTTTTATCTTCACATATTAGTAAACATAATATTAAAGAAATATTTCATCACCTCCTACATTTTTTTCTACCATTAAAAAATTTAAAAAAAAAAAAAAATCTTTTATTTGTAGGTTAATTCAAAGTTTGATCTTTTCTAATTGGTTTATGGATTCTGGAATATCACAACTCATTTTAACATATTTTCTGAACATGGACTCGTTTTGTTTGCTCATGTATACACTTACGTTTAGAAAATATCACAATACCAATAAAATGTACACATATGACAAGGTCACCACTACTAAAGTTAAATAAATGCGACTATTGAAAAATTCTACATAAAACTAGTTACTAAAGTTTTGGAATATCACATATAACGATGGTCGTGTCTCACTTTCCATAGCACCATGAGACATTGGTTAGGACCTATGTATTCATGTTGGTGGCTTACTTATGCTTGTGGGGTGGAGGCTCTAAACGAGCCTGTCTGCAATATAGGCTGAAAGCATGTGAATTTTTATCTCATCATTTTTTTGTAGAAATAGATAAACACCTTGAATAACAAGGTGGATTATAATAGAATCTTTACTTTTCAATCATCACAGATTTAACATTAAATTTACTTTGCATTATGGAAAAATAAAACATCTAAAGGGAGCCCATTAGCAGCAGGGGAGCCATTGTCAGTCACCTGATTTCATTCATAAAAGTTCTGTTTATTTCGCGGAGGTCAACAGTATCAACTTAAGTATAAAAGTTGGTTAAGATAAATACATGAATTAGCTCCCCTGATTATTTTTTTTAAATTATCGATTTAATTATGAAGTAATTAATTCATACACTACATGGGTCATTCGTTTGCATGTATTTTGTTGATTTAAACATTCAAACATGCGCTTTATCTATATTTCCACTTCTGATAAGAAAATATTGCATACAATAGCCCAGTGAACATCTGTACATCTGCGATGACAACAATTAATAGAGCAAGATCATTTTTGTATCTACTTGCTTAGTATGGCATTTTTTAGAAAATCTGCTGAGTTGTCTCAAAATATTAAAAATAATGTTAATATCTGATTTTTATAAAAAATCTGACTCTGCACTATAAAATCGTTGAATTTTTACCAGCGCAAGTCTGCTGGATAATTTAAAGTGGACACGTTACACAATAACATTTAAAGGAAGATTGAGAACACATGAATTTTTTTATTTTAAAAAAAAAACATTTAATTTTTTTTAAACAACAGAAGAAAATAAGTAAAATAATTATAAAACTACAAAAAATATATAGAGATTAATAAAAGCTATTTTACCATCTCTTCAAATCATAGACTAAGTTCAATATGCAAAACAAACATTTAATGTGAGGGTTATAAACAAATGTCTCTGATATAAACATTAAATTTACATAAAAATAAAGAAAGATGTATTAGATATTTAATTTTTTTATCTTTAAAAAAAAAGTTTGCCATTTTTTTTTATTTATTAAAAAATATCAAAGTTGATAATCCCTTAAACAGTAAATGTCAATCATTCACATACTAAATCCAAAAACATTCTCTTATCATCCCCAACAATGAGAAATAACTCAACAAAACTTTTTTTTGTGGGGGTTAAGAATTATTTATGTCGTTCATTGATTAGTCCTTTTATTGCTACAATTTTATTTAAGCGGGGAAAAATTCCTTGCTTTAAGACTAAGCAATAAATAATTCACATATATCTAAATCAAACTGTATTATATTTCACATCCTCAAACTTTTTTGAAAGTACATAGCTATTAAGTTAGTAATGCTTAAACATAAAAATTCATAAAATTCTTCATTCCAAGATCATAAATTTGGTTATCAAGTGTTTCATTATGTATGAAACAATTTTGCCTGTTTGCCTTCAACTGTATAAGCTTTGGAGCAAAGGTTAACAAAAAAGTGATATCCAAATATAAACACAGAATATATTTTAGTATGATTCTCAATGCAAACTTGACAGATTCAGTGTGTAACTTGTGTGTTACTTTCGACGCCCTCCAACTGATGTGGCTGTATTAGCACAGAAACACTCAACAGCTTTGCGAAGCATTTTTTGTGGGTCAGGGACACTTTTTTTTTTTATTGGGCAGCCCAAATGTCCAAATTAGCTACCAGCTAAGTAACTTGATATTCATCAGGGGATGATGAACTGAACTCGTATTTTAAGTCAATCATCCAAAAGACACTTCATTCAGGCAATTGTATAACAGGTTTAGGGTATATGTCACTAAACATGACAGTATCATGGTATCCAGAGACAAATGTGTCAGCCTCACTGTTGCCATCTAAGGGTTTCTCTATCAGCAAGCAAGAGACTGACTTTAAAGTAGCATCAGTGAATTCTGGACTACCTCTGACAAGGTCAAGCAGGCAGTGCTCATTTTTTACCTGGAAAACAAAAATTAGTAAACAATATGATACATATAAAGATATTATAATGCAAAATTTCTTAGTAATATCTCTCATACATCTATGGTACCACTCGGATGTGGAGGGAGGTTTACAATATTATCCACATATGGAAGGTCAATGGTAACTTATGTTTATTCAATAACACCAAGGCTGGCCGTACGAATTGTGGGGCACAATTTAACAAGATGCTTGTGAGGCCCCATTCTATTTTTTTTTATAATAACTATTAATAGAAATGTAAATTGCTGGACCCAATTGAGCAATCAGTCAAATCTGACTAAGGCCAGCCCTTTATAAAATTTGTTACATTTGCTAAAAAAAATATAATAAAAGTCCATGTATTTTCTTTAAGGGGATCACTTATCAATAGGAGTGGTAGTGGGAGTCATGAATATTGTTATATAATGTCCTAATCAGGAAATGGGGATTTTACAATCTTTTAAGCATTATTTTGTCAATGGTCCTTGGTTCAAATTTTAATTTACAAAATTGGAAATCAATTGAGAATTGCTTCACATGCGTTGAGGGGGGAGGGGTGCAAAATGTACATGTGAACCGACATTAAAATTTCTCAATGAGTAAATGCATCATTAAACACATGCTTACCTTCAACAATCTAATTTCATGTTCCCAGCAAAAAGATTTTATCAGTGTGTGATGAATGTGCATGGCCAGATCATCTTGCGTCAGTTCAGGCAGAACACACAGCATTACTCGATGGGGTGAACTAATTGAGAAATAAGCAAAGTCTAATGAAAACAACAGCTTCACAGCTTTTAAATTTTTATTATAAACAATTGTGTCAATTTTTTTTTATGCAGCAACAGTATTAATGTTATAAAGAATCCAAATTGTAATTTACAAATAAAAAAAAAATTTCTACTTACTGACTAAGTAGTTTGGCACTTTCTAGCACCCCCATAGTAATCCTCCTCTGGCCAATGGCTTGTTTCAGTGAGATAGCTAAGGCTTCACTTATGGTTAGCCAAGTCCTAGGAGAAGGGAACAAAAAGACATTTGAAAGATTGATACATGTATGTAAAACTAAAAGTAAAAGTTTATATTGTTATGTCTTCTTTTCATAAATGCACATACTTGCTTTAAATAAATCAATTTATCAAGTAAATAAATACACATGTAAATTTCATGAGCTAAGACATCAACAAAAAATGCTGACTAAGTCATTTGATTGAGGGTTCGATCGCAGCTGTAACATACAACTACTAATAGGGTCACAGAGCACAGCAACAGTTTCTATAAATAATTTGGGTTGTTTTGCATAACTACCGGTAGCAATAATTCAAACTGGGATAAGCCTGCTGTAATATTAGCCAGCAATAGTTGCCCACGATATGAAAAGACTTGAGCAATACATGATTAAGGGCTGAGTTAGGGTGTTGTCGTGAGATTTTTACATTGCACTGACGCAACTATGTTTTTTTTTTCCTTTTCATTTAACCTTTGACATCGTCCCACTCAACAACACTGAACTCAGCGCGTGAAATTGCGCGAGTAAATGACTAAATATAGACAATGTAGGCGTATGTAGCTGAGCCACACAACACGTGGCAATATTGGGCAATATGCACGACCATTCGTTATGCTTATATCTATATGGTGCCCTTTCTTTACTTAGAAGTAAGGTGTACTTGCGGTAACTTGCATTTAACGTTTTACAAAGGGGAAAAAATAATAAGCTGACCTATTTCAAAAAGTAACGGAAAAAGTTTCACAACAAATACAAACTTGAATAATAGTTGTAACAATTTAGTTTGCAGGTTTCCTTGCATTTTTTTAACAAAAGAAAGTATGTTGTAAAATGTAATAGTGAATAAAAATAAACTTACTTTTGCGTTTTTTCTCCAACTGGGTGACTTTGTTCTCCTAAGTCTTCACTAAGTTTACTTAAAGAAATTGTCGAAGACATTAGAAGTGCACAGTGCAGCTGAGTTTCAGTGTACATTTTGTTTATCTAAGCAAAGATGATAATAATTAATAATATCCAAGAATCACTGGTTTTCTAAAAAAAAAAAATTTCCTCACTGAACAACACAGGGTAACGTACTCTCCGACCGCTCGATTCGTTTGTAGAACCCGAGCTGTAGTGACGTGAGAAATATACGACAGCAATGAACTTCGGAGAGGTTGTCTGCTTTCTGATTGGCTGAAATCCTGACCGAATGAATGTTTCGGGCGCAGACAAAGTCGGTAAAGGCAAATGAGGTTACATTCTGTCGAGTTTAGTAGGTGAAGTATGGAGAAAGGGGGTGGGGTGGTTTTAAAATGTGTTTAACCTTAATCAACTGCATTTAAAGTAAAAAAAGAAAAAAAAATACTGTACACTGTTCACGCGTAATGGTATATGTTCAGAACTATAAGAAAATAATGCATTTGACAAGATTCGCTTACATTTTGTAACAAAGAGTTTGGATATCAGGAGAGGGGAGGGAAAAAAATCGATTTTAGTCAGCTGTGACCTAGAAAGCGAAAAAGAGGTCAATCTGGCAGAGTTTCAAGTCTAGGCAAGTGGTGGGCTTTGTCCTTCCTTCTCTTTGTCCAATACGTCGGTGGAAAGGGTGGGGGGTGATAGACGAAGGCCTGGTTTCCTTGTTCTGTGGATACAAAGACAACACTAAGTAGCAACTATTCAAACAAGTTTTTCACACCGAGTGGAAAAATATCGGGAAGATATTTTAAATGCCTTACTTTCCAACGTAAAAATTAAACTACCTATTTTCAACAGAAAAAAAAAATTAAGTTTTGCAACTTGCAGCACAAATTTAAGAGAGCCGGCTCAATGCTGCACAACTATCATTGCTTCATGCTGCTGATGAGATTATTTTTATGGCAAGTGAGTTGTGAGGGTGGAGCACAATTTGTTGTTGCAAAATGAAATAAATGCAATCAGTTCATATTAAATGCATAGCTGCTAAATGCTTTTGTTTTTTTTTTTTAAGCAGTGCAGTGCTAAACAAGACAATCTAATTAATAGTGATTAAGATTTTTTTTTTTAATTTTGCAAAAGACTTGAAATAAAAGCTATTGATTTACAATACTGTATAATTATTGCTAATGCTTCTTTATTACACTACGGAGCCGAGCAAGCAAATATAATTATTATGTAGCCTGATGATTTTTTTTTAAAAAAAAACGTCAATTAAATGCTATTCAAACACTTAAGCATAATTATTTACTGTGAGCTCGAAACGTTACCGTAGGTTAACATTTTCCTTCGACAATACGTGTGTTAAAATTGCTACTGAATATGCTAATCCATCTATATAGATATCAATTAAACTAGAGGGGGAAAAATATACCTTTTTAAAACTGTTTTGATCCATAGAAACCGGTTTGGGGGCGGGGGGGGGATTCTTAGGTCAGAAAATGGTCTAGATACAGTACCAGGATCATGATTAGTCCAGTGTGTAATCGGGTGAAATAACAAAGACATTTAAACACAAGCGTTATCTATTAGGTCAGGTAATAGCAACATAAATTACGGGTATTGCTATTGCCTATCTTGTGGGATTATGACGTCATCAAGACATGAGTATCATCTGCTTGGTGAAATAATAGCGTCATCAAACTAGCGCTTGGTAGTAGCGTACCTTTGTGTACCTAGTTTAATTTGACTATTTGTGCGCGCGCGCGCGCGTGTGTGTGACACTGAAGTAATATCAATGATGAAATAATAATGTCACAACATATGGAGATATCTCTTTTCACCGTTAAATAAATAGATATCAGACAACCGAAAAAAATAACGGTTGTAGAAGAAAATACCATGCCCTGGCACTGTCCAGTTGGCAGTGCCACAGCTGGCTATTGTTTTCGTACTTTAGTATTAAAAAAAAATTACACCAACCCAGACAACCTTATAAATTGAATGTGCTTTTTCTTTTTTTTTTTTATTTCTGTTTCTTGAGCTTTGCTATATCCAAGACCGGCCGAGCGCCTATATGATTGGTTGCTCCCAAATCGGGACCATCTCCTAAGGGGCGGGGGGGGGGGGGCTTTACGATAGAGTGTCATCACCAGGCTCGTCAAAACACTGAAATATTTTGTGACAACATCACTCACGTTTTGAAACAGTTGGTGGTGTCATGCAGTTGCGGGAGGGGGGGATATTGGGCCCCGTAATGTGTGCACAATTTGGCATAGCACATCATTAAACCGGCCCTGGCTACGGAAATGGAGCGTGTGTGTGTGTGTGTGTGTGTGTGTGTGTTATTTTTTTTTCCCCGACACCAAATTCAACACGTTGTGCTGACTGACTGACTGACCGACCGACCATCTGTAACACTAACATGTCACAACAGAACGTCTGTATAATGTAAAGGTCGTACTAGTGCATGTCAGCATGTACACACAACTGTGTACGATTGTTAGATTGTCATGACACACACAGTGTGTGCAAACATCTTTGTGTCAGATCAGTGCTAACACTGTACAATGTATACAGACATCTTTTGAATCGGGGGGGGGGGGGGGAGAGAGATACATGTACTAAGAAAATACTTATTGTCATTAGCTTTCTCTCCTGTTCGAGGTGACCCAAACAGATGTGGCACACAAAAAAAAAATTGTCCAGTTTTAATCTTAATTTGTAGTTTTGTACTCATATAGGGCCGACCATATGTTTCAAGTTTCCCCCAGAAAATCTTTTTTAAGGGACATCAAAAGAGTCCTAAAGGGTTTTTTTTTATTTACCATAAAAATATGCGGGCTACAGCCTATATAATAATTCAAATATCTTTAAGTCCTGTATTGGTCAGACAGATTTACAAAAATGTTATCATTCTGTTTCCATACTGCTCATTTCCTAACATTGGGCCCCTGATAATGTTCCAATAACGGGACCCCTGACAATGTTCCAACAACCGAGGCCCCTGACAATGTTCCAACAACCGGGGCCCCTGACAATATTCCAACAACCGGGGCCCCTGACAATGTTCCAACAACCGGCGCCCCTGACAATGTTCCAACAACCGGGGCCCCTCGGATCACAAAAACTCATCAATTTCTGTCATTTTATTACTTTACCCAACGGTGCCCTTCTAAGGGCGGTGGCCCCTGGAATATATTTGGGTTGCACATCCCCGACCCCCTCCCTTTCCCATAGTGACGGTCCTGTCTTTACAAGTACAAGCTACTATTGTTGAAGACATGATTTCGCTACAAATTATCGTTGCTACTATTGTTGAAGACATGATTTCGCTACAAATTATTGTTGCTACTATTGTTGAAGACATGATTTCGCTACAAATTATTGTTGCTTGGAATGCAAAGCGTTCTCTGCATGTATATCTGTAATCTGACCTTATTTAATTTTTTTATTTATATTAAACGCAAAGCTCTTCACGGGCTAGAAAACATCCTTGTCAGAGATTTTAACGGTAAACACTTAATCAGACCAAACTTTCGTGGTCAAAAAGAAAAACTTCTTGGTAGATCTGCACACAAAATATAAATTATTCAGAAGAAATCGTATCACTATTTAATAAGTGCTCTGTTAAATAACTTTTAAACATGGCGCAATTTGTGTTATTTTCCGTTTTAATAGTGTCACACATTAGAAAATAATACACACATAATTTGGCGACTTTCGAAAAGGTCATTTTTAAACTGACGATGCGCATTCTGCATAATTTGTATTCTGTTCATGTTGTGTTTGTAGTATGGCATAAGGTAGACTGAAATACAGCGCTAACATTCATTAAGGAATCTTGAAACGTTATTAGTTTTATACAAGGAAGATATTTGTTGTGTGCCATATTGACTTTCACACACACACACACAATGTTAAAATCAATACGTTTTAGTTCCTGGCTAGCTCCCCCCCCCACCCCACCCTTTCCTTTGCACCTGGTGCTTTCATTAAGTTACTTTTTGTGCAAATAAAGCGAAAAATCAACTTAAAGAGTTATCTGCTCATTGAGGTCACAGGCCCACGCCTATTCACTTCTTCCGGTCTTGAAATGACCCATTTTTGGCGATTTAAACCTGTTTAGATTTCTGTTCATTAGTTCTCCATTGCTATCAGACTTGAAACAACTATGGATTGGACAAAAGACGTGCAAACTACCTATTTAGCACATATTCATGCCCTCCCCCCCCCCCACACACACACACTTCCAGGTTTTACTGTTGTACTGTACACTAACAAACACTCAATCAAGTTGTTGTTCTTTTTAATTTCACCTGGAGACGTAGCCTTTGTTGTATGACATAACTAAACTTCATAACTATAGTATGACTTAGTTTAAACTTCACAACTATAAAAACTGTGAATATAAGTCAATACATGTAAAATGCATCATTAAAGAAGACAACCGTACATCGTTAGAGTTTGTTTTAATGATGTGTTGAATGACAATGTAAAAAGCTATTGACACGGAGATTGGTATTTTTATGTGGATGACTTGGCCTAGACCCACCGCCTCGTCCCCTCTTAATTGTGCTGAACAGTGTTGCCAGATGTTTGAACAAAAAAAAAAGCTGTCGAAAACTCAATAAGAAAACCGCCAAAAAAAACACGCAGAATGGTAAACGTGAAACTTTGTTTCCACTTTTACAGTTTATAAGTATTTCAAAAAAAGTTTAAGCCGCCATAAACCGCCAAAAAAAAAAAACAGAATGGTAACCGTGAAATTCCACTTTTTACAGTTTATACGTATAAAAAAGTTTAAGCCGCCATAAACCGCCAATCCGCCCGTGATATAAATAGCATCGCCCGAAATGGTGGGGAAAACGCCAATCTGACAACACTGGTTGTACTTGAACTTTGAACTGTGTCATATATTGAATGAAAAGACTGTCATTAGGTTCTATGGCTAATTTGTAAGGAATTCGAAGAGGGATTGTGAGACATCATCACAAAGTGTCATTAGCTAGTTTGATGAGATACAAATATGGGTAGTATGAAATTGTGACGTCAGCTAACATATAATGACCTCAGCTAATACAGTATGACATCAGCTAATACCGTAGGAATGCAGCTAGTACAATGTGGCACGTTACATCAGCTAGCAAAGTGTGACATCAGTTGATTGAGCATGACATCAGCTAGTACGGTGTGCCACGTGACATCGACTAGCGCAGTGTAGCGTAAGCTATCTTTGTGTGACATCAGCTAGCACATCGTGGCGTCAACCAGCTTACTGTGACATGTGACATTATCCAGTATAATGTAGCGCCAGTCAGCTTACTGTGACGTGTGACATCAGCTAGTATAATGTCGCGCCAGCTAGCTTAGTGCGACATGTGACATAAGCTAGCACAATTTAGCGCCAGCTAGCTTAGTGTGTGTGTGATATGTGACATCAGCTAGTGCTTTATTCAACGGGCTTACAACCGGCCTCAGTATTTTAACTGAAAGCTCCGGACAGACATCGTGTCGTGTGTTCAGATCAGGAGATTGTGTTTAAACACACGCCTCACCTCGTCGTGTCCAGTAAACATCCATTGTTTGGTGTTCCGTCTGTTTGATCAGAGGCCATGTTGACATGAACAAGTTGTTGCCCATTCAGTCTCTGTCCTAACTAAACCATTTTCAAGGTTTCAATGTGTCAAGACTCGCAGTGGGGGCATCTGAACAACCCCTTGGCGACGGTACAAGAGGGGTGGAGGGGGGGTCAGGAGGACCAAGGACGGTGGGTTGTCCATGACTGTGTCCAACTAATCGCCCCGACGGTGAATGTTATTGGTTGTAATTGTTCCGATAATGACATCTTATCATGCCGCCATTGATGGTATTGTTTCAGAATGAGGCTCTGTTCAGTTGAGCGCATCATGGAAACAAATGTGTGGTCGACTCACAATTTATTATTTACTATTTTCGCATTTGACTTATTTAATTGTTGTATTTCTTATCTTAGTATTTGTGTGTTGTTGTTTTTGTTGATCTTGTTGTCATCTTTTTTTTTATAAACAAATGTGTGCAACCCGATACAATAAATAAATAAGTGCTAAACAGTGACGTATAGTCTTTAATCAACAATTTAAATTAATAATCTGACCTAAGGGTCATATACGGGGCCAGAAGCCGTAATACTGGCCCAGGGCCGTAAGAGTAGGACAGGGCCGTTCTTATGAACTGGCGAAATAGGCGACCACTTAGCGCTCCTAAATGCAAAAGGGGTCCCTTAAAATACCAATCCCTGTTTAATTTGATGATAGGAGGGACGCGACTTGTATATTTGTCTACGGCACCCCATACATGTCGTGAGGCCTATGGCACCCCATAATGTCTTGAAGCCTATGGCACCCCATAATGTCTTGAAGCATATAGCACCCCATACATATCTTGAAGCATATAGCACCCATACATGTCTTGAAGCATATAGCGCCCCATAATGTCTTGAAGCATATAGCACCCCATAATGTTTTGAGGCCTACGGCACCCCATACATGTCTTGAAGCCTATGACACCCCATACATGTCTTGAAGCCTATGACACCCCAAACATGTCTATGAACAACAGCACAATGTTCCCTCTAAGGTGTGGTAAGAAGTGAGCAAAATAATTTTGTCTTTGAGCGACATTTTGTTTGAGGCCAAAATATGTGAGCGATGTAAGCGATGTCGTCCGTCGGAGTGAGCGATCGTAGTGTAGTATGAGCGACGCTCTGAATTCGTGTGAGCGATCGCTCACGCGCTCAGCTTAGATGGAACATTGAACAGCACTGGTGTAAACTATATGACATATCCTCTCGCCCATTTCTCCCAAGCCCCACCCTCTAAAGCCACCATCAACAGCTACATTAAACCCTTCTAAGGAGCTTACCCTGGTACTATAATACAGTGAATGTTCCCTGGAGCTCAGTGTATATAAACTACGAAACTTGTCGTTTGATCTTTTTTTGGAATAAAAGAAAACAATTATGGACAGAAATCCACTGACAAAATTAAATAACTCATCTTTTGCCATCATTAAATTTTTTTTCTTTTTTTTTTTTACTTTTAATAAAAAAAAATATCACGTTTAACTTAAGATAACCTGATAATCTTAAAACTGATACACACAGACTATTTGATAATCTTTAGACTGATACACACAGACTATTTAATAATCTTTAGACTGATACACACAGACTCTTTAAATTCACTTAAATTAACCTAGTTACCAAATGGAGTTTCCTGGTAAGTTTATGAGTCACACTTCGCGGTAATATAAAATTATTGGATGGTTTAGAAGACAATCTGGATGTATGAGTTTACTGACGGGGGACAACTCAAGGATCTGGTGTTGGTGTAACTCTAATAGAATGGTTGTCGTGGGCGGTGTTTGTTAAAGGAGCGGTCACTGTGAAGGCCAAAGTAAGGTCTACCTCTCGGATAAAAGGGTACGTTTTTCAAAGTGTGGCTTTTCGTTCTCTATTCTAAATCTAAGCCCTATTATCTGTGTCAAGTGTCTGGGGGGGGGGGGGGGTGATGCAACAAACTACAATGAAATCAAACAATCCAAGTGAAATGGATTGTTTACATTTTGTTCGCTGTTCACATCGCGATGTTGGGATATCCGCGAAAAAAGACTTACGTCACTGGTGTTGTGGGAAGAAAGAAGTACTTGGGGGAAAAGGAGAAGGGAAAACTAGGGGTCGGGGTATTACCATAACAAGAGCATGGCGCTAACTAATCCGACCGCGAGTATAATAACACATTTGACAACATGACTCGTTGTTTGTTGATGAAGTACCGCGAAACTCTCTAACCCATGAAGTAACAATTGCTACTCGAAATGTGTTTATTTATTTAGTTTGTCTATAGACGCCCTTGTTGACAGAAGTAGAGCGACACACGTGAATGTCAATAGACCTACGGGTGGGATTTTTGTCTTCCCTACCTTGTTTTTTTTTATGGATGAAAATGCAGGTTTAGAAAATTTAAATGAAACATTCCATTACAAAAAACAAAGACATCGTATGTGTAGTTATACGTTCAGAGCCGTTTGGACGTCATCGGCAGGCACGAGGTAGAGAAATTTGGGTACCCTAGACTAGAGTACCCTAGACGAAAGTTCCTACATCCATAAAATAAATACATAAATCAATATATATATATATGTGAATATATATATATATATATATATATATATATATATATATATATATATTCTTATAGCTTGCTTTCATTTGACCATCTTGATTTGTTAGCATTTTTTTTATAATTAATCAAAAACATTGATGTAATTCTTTTTTTAAGTTAATCATTTCATTATTTTACCATTTCATTTAATGTGTTTGATTAGTCTTTCTGTTGCACATATGCAGGCACGCCGAGAGGGGGGCAGGGGGGGTCATTGTCAGGAAGTCCGCATCTGTAAGGGGGGCCCGGCCGCCCCGACCATGTCAATATTTTCACGACTTTTTGTTTATTAAGGGGCCCGCAAAGATGTCCTGCCCTGGGGCCCGTGTTGGCTCTCGGCGCCACTGCACATATGAAAGCCTCGATCATGTCCGACATAGCAATAAGAAAGTCATTCAACCCACGTGACTATGATCCAACGTAAACAAGACTGTTGAAGACGTGTACACAAAAAGTGTTTCGTCACGGCGCACGAGTGAAATGTATTTAGTAGGTCGAATGAATCTATACACCGGGTGTATTTTTTTTTTGCAAACATTAACCTTTAATTTTTTTCCTACCCTCGAATGGAGCCTAATTAGAATGAGATTTTATCTCTATGATCCTATAGTCAGTGCTGGCTAAATGTACCGGCTAATCGGACAATAGCCCGGGACGTGCCATGTACTTAGGGACGTTATCAAGTATGTGTGTATGTGTGTGTGTGTTTTATATAGTGGAAACTGTTATTATTATATTTCCAAAGAGCACCAAGCTTGCCCATGGCTTCATCAACATGTGTGTCGCAGGTCAGAGCCGTGCATGGGCTGTAGCATGGATATCTAGATACCAGGATAGACAACCAAACAAAATTTCATTCTAGCTGTGTACGGTTTAGGCTGACGCAACGATTTTTTCTTCTTTGTGTTTGTGGATTGTTTAATTAATTTTTTTTTTTTTTTCTGAATATAATGTCTTCAAAAATATCCTACACACAGACAATTGAATGTAGTTTAATGAAAAGTAACTTTTATTGAAATGAATCATGATGAATTTTTTTTTCTTCTTTGTGTTTGTGAATTGTTTAATTTATTTATTTTTGTTTATTTTTTCATCAAAACTTTTTAAAAATAATAAAATACTTGCATAATAATATCACTTTGAAACATATATTGTTAAAAAGCCCTTTCAATTTACTACATTTTCATATATATAATATAATAACATAATTTTTTAAATAAAAGCTTTAGAGAAATATTAGTCGATACAAATTTTAAAGACATTGACGAATTAAGATTGAAAAAGCTGGATGTTTTTTTTAACAATGTCAACAGAGGAGGGCTATTGAAGCCATCTGAGTACACCTTCTCTACTTGCCTACTAAATTGGAAAGTATTCAATTCATTGAAAAGATCAGCAAGTAGTCTGAAACTATTTCTAGGACAAACAAATAAAAAAAAATTGTTTAAATTGTTGATAGAGTAACAATTGATGAGTCATTGCTGATTGAAGAAATTATTTTTTTTTATTTCAATCATAATTTAAAAGAACTTATTTATGTTAAATTTTTTAATTGTTCGTCTAAAAATTATGTTAAGCAATTGAATGAGACCGTTCATGAAAAACCAATGAAAAAACGAAAAATAATTAAATTGACAAAATAAAGATTTTAAATTAACAAATTTGTTATTAAAAGTTTTCAAACTTTAATTGCGTTTGTGTTTATTTCATAAAACATAAGTACCAAATATACAAAACTGCTATTAAACATGAAGACTAACGCTAAACACTTGATTGTGTGTCAACCTAAAACGTATTTTTTTGTCCCCGTTTTGTCTGTCTGTCTGTCTGTCATCACCCTAGATCTCAACAACCATAAGTCCTAGACCCATGATGTATATATCATTTTGTAGGTCTTGGCCTGCCATGTGTGCAGCAAAAGTTCATTTCGCGATCTGACCTCTGAGGGCCGTAAAAGGGGGCTTATAAAGTACCGTTTTTTACTATATAAGCTATATTAACAAAGGAGCGCCCTATATCTCAGCAACCATAAGTCCTAGACCCATGATGTATTTATCATTTTGTAGGTCTTGGCCTGCCATGTGTACATCAAAAGTTCATTTCGCGATAGGACCTCTGAGGGCCGGGCTTCAGGGCTCTGAAGGGGCTTATATATTATATATATAGCCCCATTCTACACCTTGTACGTTCAATAACCCATTCATTTGGTGTGAAATACTGCAGCACGTAGTTTCACCAAGATTTATTAAGAAACTCATCAAATGAAATAGTAAGTTTGTGTTCTGAGTTTAATTGAAAGTATCAGAGCTATGCAACAATTGACGGAGTTTTCGGACGATTAAATGACTACAATTTCGAATGTTTTCAATTATGAGTCCTATTTCAGTAACCACAAACCACTTGTAGTTAGATTTAAGAGAAAATAATTTTTTTTTTCAAATATAAAGAAACGTCTTTATAATATTTTTTTTACAGATATATGCATTACACAATTGAATTTATAAACATTTCCAAAATTTACAAATATTTACTGAAAGCTAACAAACGTACTGATACATAACATGAAAATGCGCTAACACGTCCTGTGTCCAGAATGGAACAGGCTTAATTGCTTGTTTAAAATATTGGTTGTCCTTCCTGATGCTATATCTAGATTTCCATGGCTGTAGCAAGAAGGTTGAATACATGGAGACGGCGTCTGCTATCAGATGGTACCAAGCAGCTGAATCCAGTGGGCGTAGCCTATCGCCGCCATGTTCGACTCAAAACATTCCACCAGCTTTCATTACGATACCAGTTTTCTCATTCTAGAAACGACTCCAATGAGCTTTATATTTAGTCATCACTTTTTTCTAAAGTCTGCTAAGGCCCTAGTTAATTTCTAGTGGAATAGTTATTCTAATGTGTCAATTACAAAGCGCTGTAGTCTATGCAAAGCTATGTGTACGATCAGCTGATAGAGGCCTATAGAGCTTATATTATACGCTATATCGAAATTAAGCCAGGGTAAAAATTGTATTTTTACATAATACATAATATTTTGTATTTATACTTTGATGTTTATTGCAAAGCATTTGATCAAACAATGAAAAATGGCTAGCACTAAGCAGCGTAAACTAGACTAAAAACAATCATGTCAATATTGCCTTTCGAAGCGTTTCGAAGCAATCAGTAAATCAAACGATAGCAACAAACTATCGATACACAAAGACCCGCTGAGAGAGGGGCATGGGGGGAAATGCCCAGGGGCCCGGCGAGTTTTAGGGGCCCAGACAGAGCTGGCCAATCAACTTTTGAAAATATTATTATCAGCACGATGGGGGGGGGCGTGACAGCCCTGCCCAGGGGCCCGAAATTTCTGTCGGTGGGCGTGGATGCACATTTAAAAAGCCAATAAAACCTGTTTTACGACAAGAATAAAAAATGAGCCTGCCATTTGGCGATTCACGTAAACCAGCTATGTATGTCTTCGCATTGCACCGTATCAATATTTATGTACATTGTGAAACGTTGTTGAAATCGTGGGGATATTGTGTTACATTGTAGTACATTGTGGATTATGTGGTACAGTGTGGTACATTGTGAGACATTGTGGGACATTCTGATACATTGTGGTACATTCTGTTACATTGTGAAACGTTGTTGAAATCGTGGGATATTCTGTTACATTGTATAGTACATTGTGGGACATTCTGGTACATTCTGTTTCATTGTGGTACATTGTGGGACATTGTGGTACATTGTGGGACATTCTGGTACATTATGTTTCATTATCTCAATGCCACCTAATCCATCGATTAAAGCATAGCCAACAGGCAACTTAAATGAACCATTGACGGCAACAATTATAAACTTTAGGGTCTCTTTTTGCCAGCGGCATTGTGTCATCATCTAGATGTTTATTGCATATCACAACAGCACTGCTTTACAGCAACAGTATTAGCCACAAACAAATTAACTAATTAGCATTATTATTATAGTGACTAACTGATGAAGCAATACCCCGTTTTCTTGTTGTCGTTGTGTACAACCGTACGCCAAACAAGAGGGCATTTATTACTTTTTTTAAAAATTATAACACAGTGTTTTATAACGTTCAAAATAGTACAATAATATAACATACACACTACACAGCTACCAATGTTTTGAGTCGAACATGGCAGCGATAGGCAACGCCCACTGGTTTCAGCCTAGTGACGTCATGCCGCCTCCAGTAATTCAACCTCCTTGGGCGGTAGGGAAACTAAGTTACAGTGGCGTAAGTACAAGTGTTGGCGCCAGGGGTGTCACCCCCGTTACCCACCGTCCATCTGACTCACCTCTACACAGTCACGCGTGTAACATCAAAAACGTAAACTAAATGGCATTCTGGAAATTAGTGGCCTTCTGGCTATAAAACCAGTGTCGAACCTAGGGATTTCGGGGCCCGGGGGGGCTTGGCCTCGTTGGGGGGCCCCTGCAATTTGACATTCGACACCATGACATGAGAAAATGTATTTAATATAAAAAATTTGGGGGGGCCCTCAAGCTGGGGCCCGGGGGACTTTCTAATTTGGACCCCCTCATCCCCACACCCTATGTACGCCTCTGTATAAAACCTGTTCATGAATACCAATATTCCAAGCGGTGACTCCCATATTTGCTCTGGACAGGGTCAGCTTTAAGAGAGAGACATTATAATCTTAGTCCTCACGATGCTGTTCTAATGTCCAATTCCTGGTGCATAACTCTGACAGAGCTAATGTTGAAATTTTGAAATAATCCTTAAGACACTCCTCAAGCCTCGGCCATATCGCCCCCCACACACACACACACATAAATATCGAGATGCAGATTACACTCCCACTAAAAGTGTAGTGTGTTTTAAAAACATTCATTTGTCAGCAGCACATTAATATTCATTTGGATTAGTTTGTGTGCCTGTGGCTTGGTCAGTACTTCGATCTGAGTCGGGCAACGTAGTAATAAATGTCCTCTCGCTGTCTTCATTATGTAGCACCACCGGATGATGGATTTGACCTCCACAAAATTGACCCAAGTCCAAACATTATGATCCGTCCGCCGCCCTCCCCCCCCCCCTCGTTACGAGGTGTCATTTTAACTTGTTGACGTCCTTTCAACCGTCTGTCATCGGCCATGTCTTTAAACTCAACGAAATTAGCCCGTGTTAAATACATCAGCTGATCTATTATGGCTACATGCAGCAGCTGATCTATTATGGCTACATGCAGCAGCTGATCTATTATGGCTACTTGCAGCAGTTGATCTGGCATGGCTACATGCAGCAGCTAATCTGGTATGGCTATATGCAGCAGCTGATCTATTATGGCTACATGCAGCAGCTGATATATTATGGCTACATGCAGCAATTGATCTATTATGGCTACATGCAGCAGCTGATCTGGTATGGCTACATGCAGCAGCTGATCTGTAATGGCACGCTAAACGATTGCATATTGTACTAATTTATTGAATTTGGTTACATTGATGCATGTGATCATTTAAAGCAACTAAGTCACGTGACTAGAGTTAAAGATACACACACACACACACACACACTTTAATGGAATGCAACGAGAAAGAAGAACTGAAATCAAAAAGGTATATTAATGAAAACATGAACGGAGCTGTAAGATTCCTGGCTGTATATAACGGGGTCAGGTTAAGGTGACCGAGTTCAACGTCCTACTTACGAAATCAATAGTTTGGGACGTGTACAAAGAGAGGAGCAGAGGGATTTCCCGTTTGTTGTGTGCCTATTAAGTCAGATTCGTTTCCTTTCTCATCTGATTATAATTTATTCGATGAAATAAATTTTAACACTTAATTTTAGCAGAGGAACAGGTTACACGTTCGGTCTTATTGTTTACACATAGATACAGGTATTTAGTTCAACTCATTATCAGCAAATTCATTTTCTGCACAAAAGAAGTAGCCCCCCCCCCCACCCCTCCTAGGGTGATTCAAAAAAATTTTTTTTTAGCAATTTGATATTTGCATTGTTGTTACATTTTTTTCCTTTTATATTCCTATACTTCCATGCAAAATTTTATTTAAATTGAATTACATTTATAGGTCGCTCATCGAGACTGAAGTTTATAGTATCTTCTTTAATGACATGACTTCTTATAATATAAACATTAAATTAAACATTATCTAAAAATCAACATTAAACATGAATTACAGCGAATTAGACATGTTGAAATGTTAAATAACATAAAATATAATAATACACAACAGTTACTGAATGTTTATTCTTGTATACATTGTATTATAAACATAAACTATACACTTTACTAATGATCGTCAGTTCAACGCTTCTTAAATAACTTCAGTGTACTTTTCTTCAAATTTGGCACTCTCTTTCTGTGATTTTCTACAACTTGCAGCAGTCTCTGCATTTCAGATTCCGTTTTAGTGATTGACTTATTAAATGATGACATCAGTGCGACTGACCGCTCGGCTGCACCATTGACGCCTTAAAGGAATCAACAATTCACTTAGCTTCATCAAATGACGGCAATTGATCCCAGGATATTGGATCTACTTCATCGAAGCTGGTATCAATACCGACTGAACGCATTGCAGATAGTGATGAGGTACCTACAAAAAGATACAGTTAGCGCAATTCTTCTAAACACTCGATCCGTCCAGTCATTGCCAGTCTTCAGCATTGCTTCAGAAACTTTTTGAGAAAACAACGCAAGAAAAAGCACCTCTGGACTACTATACCAAAGCTGGTTTTCTAATTTCCTTTTCACAGCATCAGACACCCTTGTGCATATGACGGAATTTCGTGAGATCTGCTTGAATAACAATAGATCGTTAAACGAAGCATCACGACTGACAGGACATGAGATCCAAGCTTTGACGTAAATATGAGTGGCAAAAAAGCAGAATTCTTGCAAAATCTTTACCTCTGAAGGTGTAAGCTAGAACTGATTTCTAAAGAAGTAGATCTTGAAGCAGTATGTCACTTTCGCCATCCAGCGAACCATATGATAATTGCCTAGCGCCATAGCGCATGAAAGTGGTATGGTTGGTTGCTTACATTGACGCCATATACCAACAATCAGGTTTTGATCATCCCTCTGTAAACTTCACGTGGTATGTAACTTGAGGCACTCGACTGTCTTGCAGGAATGACACAAGACTGTGTTTGTGTTCCACAATAAACGGATCATCTAGTCTCGAATCCTCTAGAGGACTATAAGCCAAAATCGTTTGAACGTTTGAACAGTGGAATGTTAGGGCTGTTTGTGGAGCCATAGAGAAAAAACAACTCCAATGATCAGTTCTTGTACATGATGTCGACAGGCAAAATGTAACAGCTCCTCTTGCAATAATTTACATGTCCCCCTCAGTAACACCAATGTTGACGGATGTTGTGTCAAAACACATACCAATAATCTCATCAGATACCTCACATAGTCTTAACAGCTGTATTGTTGCATTGGCTTGTGCCTTACCAGCACGGTTGGTATTTTAGCTAAACCTAAAATCTTCTCAACTTCTTTCCCAGTTTAAACTGCAGCTAATCTATCTACGTATGACTGCAGCTCTGGATAATCTGTAGTTTCCTCCATTATCTTTCCGTCCCGGTGAATGACCAATGGGCATTTACTTTTAAATTGAAATTCTGATTTCAAATTTCTTGTCTGGCATCGAATCCTCTGACAGAAGCTTCTTGTAGGAAACAGGAATCTCAATTTCAAAATCGTCGTCATCTTTACCTCCATCCTCACTTTCGCTGTTGTTTGTAGACCAAATAGTAACAGAAGCCTTCTGATGTCTTCTTTCGTCAACTACTCTTTGATTCTCTTAGACTGCTTTTCTATATGAAGATCGTTAACAGTTACCTTAATGCTTAAGTATATTGTCTTCTTCAGTACCTTGTGATTTTAGAAAACCATCTTCATAGCATGACCCAAGGTTAGTAAAACATCGCTAGGCAGACAAGAATCCGTTTGTCCAATCAACCAATCTTCATTTAACGTCTTGTCAATACACTTTGTGAATTACCATTTGATGTGGATGCCATATCAATTCAATAATTTATAGTTAGTCAAAAACTACTTTATTATCCAGCAAACTTGAATAATAAAATTAGTTATAATCTAAAATTGAAATAACACAGTATACTTTTAATTTTACAATGAACTAAAATAGCACTATAGCAAAAGGAAGCAAGCGACACATCAGAACTGCCGCATTATCTCATACAGTGAAACTTCGGGTCGCTTGAGCGACCTCTAAAAGTGGTCATTTTTTCAAAAAGTTTAGTTTACTTGATCTGCTTGCCAAAAGGAAAAAAAAATGAGCCACAATGCATTAGAATCGGAGAAAATATTTTTTTTTACCATGCATTGATGAATCACCCTACACCCCTCCTTACCCACCCCAAAGCCGTTATTATAAATAGATAAACAAGCTGGTTGCCTAGGAAACAACCTCCACACTCCCTCCCTCCCCTATACTGGGGCCCATTTCAGAATAAGGAAGGGCACTTTATGCATTTGTTAAGGCTCTGAGCTCAAATAATTAACTGTTGGTGTGATGTTGAGCAGTGGTCCACATTCCCCGGGGCCGCGGACCGGTACCGCCGTTCCGCGGAACAAATGGTACTGGGGCTCCCAAGAAACTTTAAATTATTTCCTTTTTATTTAGTTCGACTTTCCATGGACAAGAAATAATCAACGCCTCCCCCTCCCCCCCCCCACACGAACACACACTTTCTAGCGGACCGCGGTGAAATTATTAAACGTAGCGAGAAAAAAGGGTTGGGGACCCCAGTTTTCTAGTATTATTGGGGGGCAAATTTTTGCAAGTGGGACCTTAACATCGTTTTTGCCCTGGGCCCCCAGAATTGCATTTGCATAGGGCCCCCAATCAGAGCAAGTAATGGGTCACTGTGCTTGACCCATGACCCATATGACCCATCAAGTTCTTGACCCAGACCCATCATGACCCATGAACCATTGAATGTTGTTATTTTCAAGATGGCGGCCGTCGCCATAGAAACCATTTTGAAATAAAAAATCGCGCGACGACGGGGTTTTTTTTGTAGGGTCGGGCGGAGACTAAGGATGGGTCGTGGGTCAGGGAACATTGACCCATGACCCATGACCCATGTGACCCATCCAATTTTGCGACCCATTTGACCCATTGACCCATGACCCATTGACCCATGACCCATTGACCCATTACTTGCTCTGCCCCCAATGTTTCTTTCCCTAAGGCCCCAAATGTTCTTAATTGAATGCATCCTCTTATTTATGAACTGGTCAAGTCAGATACGTGAACTGGTCAAGTCAGATACGTGAACTGGTCTAGTCAGATACGGCTTTATAAATGTATCGTTCGTGATCTTTAATTAATATGTAACTTTATGAACATTGATATTAAAATGAACACACAAAACAAGTATTTAGGTCATGCATGCTTTAAATTCGTGGCATACCAACAAACGTTAAATATCTTTCAAAGTTCTCGGAACAATCACTGATCCATGTAGGCGTGTTTATACATTTCTAAACATGTCCACGATTACACTTGAGACGGTCTTGAGGATAGAATAATATATACGGCCACCTAGCCCCCACCCCCACCCCCACCCCCAACCCCAACTAGACGGCAACTAGAACAATCTAGGGCCCCTGCATAATTCTAAAAGTTATGGCCCTTCTTCCCCCCCCCCTTCTACTCCCACCGAAGAAGTCCCAACTTAATTGCATCCAAATGCGTACGTTTTGAAGGCAACTGGGGCAGTGCACCCAAGGCTAAGGGCCACGGGAAAATGTCCGGGCTGCCCCTTGGTGATGCAATGTACCCCCCCCCATTCCAGTCAGTATTCATTTCTGTTAAATCCGATGCTAAGAGTTCCCCATGAAGTTAGACCTACTGTAGTTCGCCTAGGTCCAAGGTGGCGAACCTATGGCACTCGTGTCACAGTTGCCCATCCAGAGCCTCATCAGTCGGCACGCAACACAAAATATCACTTCCTTTAATTTTAATTGGAGTGTTGGGACTTTTGGCCACTTTGCTGTAAATAAATGGTTATTTTTAAAAGTTATTTGGTTGAATTTGGGGCACGCGGCCCCCGAAAAAGGTTCGCCACCACCACTGGCTTAGGTCGACGAAATATTATTGGAAGTCTCTGCCGGGCCCCCCTCCCCCTTCCCCCCTGCTGGGCCCCCTCCCCCCCACCGAAAAAAAATTACTTAAGAAAGCCTTAAGTTCCGGGAACAACCATTCTCTGAAGTGTGTTTTTTAAATGTTCGACACAATCATGATTGAACCTCGTATTCAGTTGTTGTGGGAAAAATAATTCGCTGACCTACATAGACAATTAAAAATTGAAGTAGACCACTCGACGCCTGCTTCCCTAACAACAGTGTCAGTGGTTTCGTCTTCTCTTGATAGACTCTTCAAACATGAAACTGTTCACTTGCTCAATTACGATGTATTGCCATGTACACACGTGACCTAATAAATCTAAATCTACTTAATCTAAAAAAAGGACTTTTCCAAAATGTTTCACTTTACGAAAAGGAAAGTCAAAAAAGAAAAGAAATAGTTGATTTCTGAGAATATTTTAATCTAAATAATTTTAATTTTTTTTTATTATTTAAAGGAAAACTGTAGTAATGTTTGTTTTACACTTCGTAAATTACATGTAGTCAGATTTTCAAATAAAAAAAAATAAAACTAGGAAATTTGACAATCCTGCAGAAACATGCGATGTATGGAACACCCACATACTGAGAGGATGGAACTTTTCATGAAAGGATCTAAATGTGCATCTCGTTCTCTAGTATAGGTCGGTGTCATGACCTCAGTGACCATGACCTTGCTAATAATACACAAATGCATGAGATGACACATACTGACAGACGTCATTATATATAGTCGGATAGTTTAACTTGTCGTCTGGTATGGGTTTCCACAAGGAGGTTAGATTAGTTAGATCTTGGGTTTCCACTATCGAATGGGAGAGGGGGACGGGCGGGGGATGGAGGGGGGGGCTGTACTGACTTTCAATTTGTCTTTATACAGATTTTAAAGTTGAATGTGTTGCTACTTAAAATTACTAGATTTAGTTATGCTTTGCGGGAATTCTTTCAGGCTTACATTGAAGATAACCAGGCCCGCAACAAGGAAGAGATATATTGTCAGAGGCCCAACTGGGTAAAGTGACATGGTAGTTGGGTGTTCAGTGGGACCCCAGCTGACTACTATTTTTGAGGGGGGGGTATTTTTTTTATTTTTAATCCATAAATTGGACAGCGTATTTACCCCAAATGTACCTTTGACTATGGGCCCTTAGATTACTTTTACCTAGGGCACCCAAAACAAAAATAAATGCTCCAAAGTTTTGGCCCCTTTCAGTAGTATAAAATGGTCCCCAGAGACTTAACCCATATCTTGGAACAAACATTTTCAGATTTCTCAGAGGTGGTGATGTAGTTCGCATATCGTGCGTGAGAAATTAATTAACTGGGATGTACCAGCTCGATATACCATCCACACATACCGCCATATACCATCCACACATACCGCCATATACCAGCCACACCTACCGCCATATACCAGCCACACATACCGCCATATACCAGCAACACATACCACCATATACCAGCCACACATACCACCATATACCAGCCACACATACTAGCATATACCAGCCAAGCATACCGCCACATACCAGCCACACATACCACCACTTACCAGCCACACCTACCGCCTTATACCAGCCACACATACCACCATATACCAGCCACACATACTAGCATATACCAGCCAAACATACCGCCACATACCAGCCACACAGACCACCATTTACCAGCCACACCTTCCGCCATATACCAGCCACACATACCGCCATATTCCAGCCACACATACCGCCATATATCACCCACACCTTCCAATGAATCTTGGAAGTTCCTCGTCTTCGGTTATGCCACCAATTAGTACAGTTCGATAGTGTCCGTTGTATAGTCTATATTGGTAATCAGTCAAACAGCATACCATATTGACACCAAATATTAATACGTTAAGTATGGGACATTTATAGAATTGTACGCTTGGGGCGTTCATTTTGAAGAAATAGATACAAACAGAAGTTTAACACAATTCTTAGTTGTATAGCTGGTTTTATCAATGGCTGGATGTTTTGTTACACGACCTGATAATGCCTACGGGACAGTCTCTGAATAAACATAATTAGACTTTTTTTTGTTTCCATTAGCGAAACAATCTAAGAATTAATAAACCATCCCATTCGCACATTGATCAAAGTTGGAGGTACAAAATTCATGAAAAGTATGTTAGCTCAATGACAAGTTTGAATCCTACGAAAGTTTTTAATCTAAAATATCAATAGCAGGGTATCCGGACAAAACCCCCAGCGGACAAAACCCCCACGGACAAAACCCCCACGGACAAAACCCCCACGGACAAAACCCCCAGCGGACAAAACACCCAGCGGACAAAACACCCACTTAAAAAAATTATTATTTATTAATTTATTATTACTTTTATTATTGAATGTAATATCCCCCCCCCAATCTTTATTATAAAATGTAGAAATGAAAGTAGGTCAGGGCATAGTTCAAGCGTTGGGACAGTTTAACGTAATTCGATATGAGACGGGTGGAAAGAGAGGGAGACAGAACCCATTAACTTTAACAGGTAGGGGAATTTTAGACAATAAAGAATAGTGTCACAGTAGAATTCCGGAAGATGCGTAGACGTGGGTAGTTCATTAATCTAGTGCCAGACGCACTGACCACCTGGGAATACAAAAGCCTTTGGCTATTCTATTTATGATCTCTCCTATAGACATTCTCTCCCCAGGTGACAAAAAGTGATAGTGGGTGCTAGACAGACTGATCACAGTTTGAAAATCCTGGGAAGACAAAGCCTTTGTCTATCCCATGTATTATCTTATCTCACCCTCGGGTGATGAAAGCAGGGTAGGGCTTGGACTTGATTTCATTCATTAAATCACAGAATGTGACAAATGTCACCTTTATTCTGCTAAGTTTACCAAACTCTTAATTATGTATTGAATGGGGGTGGAACCAACAAACAGGAGACTTGAGAATGATAGGATATTTTGTCCAGCTAGCCTATATAAGAGAATGTAAGTTTAGTTCGGGAGGAATTGTTGAGCGTACTCGATTTGAAGTGTTTAATTTCCATATCTCATTAAGGGTTCTTTTGTCCTCGTAAATTTAGCTTTTAGACACAATTTGAAACAAGGCTTACAAATTTCATTATATTTTTAAGGTCGTGAGTTAGAATATGGAGATCATAAAAAACAACAAAGGTGGTGTTAAGTTGTGTGTTCAAGGATACATGTACACTAAAAAATCAGAGAATAGTACAAGAGTTAGATGGGAGTGTTCTCGAAGAACTGCTTTTAGCTGCAAAGGTTGTGTATACCAATTATTCTCCAATAAATGAACACAGCCATGACTCTAATCCAGTCATGGTTGCTGCTGCAAAACTTAGATGTGAATTAAAATCTAAGGCATTAAATAGCACAGAAAGACCAGTCAACATATTAGCGTCAGTTGTCAATAATGAACAAGTGGAAATGAGGACAGCAGTCGGAAATGTAGACTCAACGAAAAGAAATTTGGGCAGATTGTGCAATGGAAGTTTACCAAAAGATCCGTCTTCCTTGAAAGAACTGCGTGTCTGTGGAGAATGGGCAACAATGGGGGCACCTGATCACAGTAAATTTTTAGTTTACGATAACGGTGTTGGTGCTGCTAACAGGATGCTAGTGTTTGCAACACAGCAGGCCCTGCAACATTTATTCCGCTCTAAAACATGGTATATGGACGGCACATTCTCTGTTGCACCGAAACTATTTGAACAGCTGTATGTCGTCAGAGCTCCATTAGGGACATCTGCAGTATCATGCATCTATGCATTTTTGTCGTCTTAGAAACACAACATACGAAGAGTTTCTTCAAGCAGTGTGCGAGACGTGCTATTCATATGGCTACAATCCTAATCCTGAGTCCATATTGATCGATTTTGAGAAGGCGATGATCAATGCCATACAAAATATTCTCGGCCTTCATATTAACATTCGATGCTGCTTTTACCATCTGACCCAGAACATGTGGAGGAAAATCCAATCTTTGGGATTGTGTTCAACCTACAAAGACAACAACGAGTTTCGACATTTTTGTTGCATGATTGATGGATTAGCATTTTTGCCGATTGAGGACATACCAGCGGGCCTGTCATACAAGAAAATGTCCCTGGCATTTTAAATGCAGATGAACTTATAGACTATTTCAAATCAACTTATGTCCATGGCCTATACAGGAGCTTTCATTCAGAAAAAGAAAGTTCGTTAAAATTCAGAAAAGTACCTGCAATCTTTCCACCGAATTTGTGGAGTGTACATAAGGCCACAATGGAAGGGGTCTGTCGCACCAACAACATGTGCGAAAGCTGGAACTCGGCCATCCACAAAACTATTGGCTATAATCATCCAAATATATGGAGAGCCATAGGTGCCATCAGACAGGATAAAAAAAAGGTTCAGGATGATATGTTTAATGATGCCAGGGGTGAGCCGCCAAAAAAAAAGAGTCAAAAAGGCAACTCTTGATCATCAAAAGAGACTTAACATATTATGTACCAACTATGTGGAAAAGAAAATATCACTAAGTGAATATTTGACTGCAATTGGCAAATGCATACGCATTAAATAAATTATAATAAAAAAAACAACTATTTTTACAAATAACTAGAGCTTTTTTGTGAATTTTTTAAATTAATTAATTAAGACATAATAATAATTTAAAAAGGTGCTAAATAAAAATAAATAACTATGGCTATGTTTCATATTAAAACAGGTTTTAAATTCAAATTCATTTACACGATTTATGTGATTTACAAACCACCCGCTAAGCAGGTCACAGAAAGTTAAACTAATTAAAAGCTAATAATAATAAAACATAAATTGTAGCTGCAATAAATGGCTTAAAACAATATTGTGGGGGTTTTGTCCGCTGGGGGTTTTGTCCGCTGGGGGTTTTGTCCTACACTCCAATAGCAGGTATGTGTTTAGATCAGTGTTTCCCACACTTTCGACAGATGTGTACCCTATTTTTTTTTTATTTTCGTATTTCACGGTCAGGGTTTTCCCCTCTTTTCAGTGTTTTCGCTGCAGACGTGCATTTTTACCAAACGGTTCTCAGCCTGGTGCAGCGCGTACCCAGACAAACTCTTCGCTACCCAAGGGGGGTAAGTGCGCCACACTTTGGGAAACACTGGTCTAGATAGAGAGTTCTCAAACCTGCTCCCACCGACCACCTTGCGCCAGCCGAAGCGTAACATCGCAGACGAGAGCCACCCGTTTGTGTAAATTTAATCTTTTATTGGCGCAAGAAAACATTTATTAAGATACAGAGGGACAGCCCGCCACCCAACCATGAATGTTACTATCTGCTCTAGAGAGTGTAGGGCATACAAAAAGTTTTGTAATCACCGGTCTAGATCGAACTTTAGCACTTCGAGACACACAAATAAATAAACCGGCTTTTATTTTCATAACTCACCTGGTAAAACAAACAAAAAAAACTACGTTAAAAGAAAGGGATTAAAAAACGTCATCAATTTTATAGATACACTAGCTGTACCCTGCAAAACCTTTGCATAGAGTTATATCCCCTTAGGCTTGATCGGCAGGCGAGGTTATTTTTGGTTTCGGGCAGATCCGATTTTTTTTTCATGATTATATTTTAAACTGTAATACTGTTGTATTCATTCTTTACTTTCAATTTAACGCAGAACCCAAATCGCTATTATTTATATACATTTTTTCCTTTTTTTTTTTACTTTGCAGACCAAAACACATTGAGATTTATAATATCTAGAGAGAAATAGAGTTGTCATTAGTTGGGTCACGATGAACGATTTGACAGCCACTGATCTAGATCAGGGCTTCTTAAACTTTTGTAATTCACGACCCCATTTATGATTGCGAGTTTCTTGACGATCCCCATACAAATATAAAAGAAAAATAAATTAATATTTTACAAGTTAAAAAACATTTTCTGTTAAATTGTATTTTTATCTCTCGCGACCCCAGAATTTTGCTACGCGACCACAAATGGGGTCGCGATCCATAGTTTAAGAAGCCCTGATCTAGATCAATACTTAAGTACCAAAAGAGTCATAACGACCAGAGCAACACACACACGCACGCACAGATATAGTTTGTGTGAAGCTAAACCACTCATTGGCATTGTGCTTCTTGCTTCTAATTTACTGAGCTTACTGGAGCAACAGCACGTAGCCAGTTTTACGAAACAGTTTAGGGATTAGGTAGGTTGGACAGAAAGGGGGGGGGGGAGAGGGAAGGTAGTCAGGTGGGGGAAAGAGGAGTAACTTGGGTTGAGTAGAATGGATAATAGTGAAAGAAAAAGAGAAAGAGATACTGTATAAGGTGAAAAGAAGGGTCGGGGAGTAAAGATATTTAGAGGGAGGGAGGGAGTTTTAGTAAGGAATACCACACTAGGAATATGACCCGGGCGCAGTGCACCACACTGGTGCAGGCTGTGACATCTTTCCGCCACACTCCGAAAACTCTTTGTACTATTGTACTTGTTTTGTTTTGCCTCGCGTGCCACCCTATTTGGATGTGGCATTCGCCCGAGGCGGCCAACCATTACCCCCCTCCACACACACACCACACACACACACACACACACTGACCCATTTCAGCGATGCCAACGTCTGCAGCGTCCCAATCCCCCATCACCAAAACGTATCAATAAAATATTGATCTCAGTATTGAAGTAACAATTTAAAGCAAGTAATACCAACAAAGAGAATTTTTTTTTCCAATTAAAAGAAAAAAAATCTTTTCAGGATGAGTGCGGTAAATAACAGCTGATGGTAGATGAAATGATATACTCTTGTCAAGACTAATAACATGTTTACACAAACACACTGTGTTATTATCATACATTAAAGCAATAGAGAAAAATACATAAACGATTTCTTCCACCAAACTACCTCCCTTCAATTTGGTTGTAGAAAGGTTTGTTGTTTGTGGGGAGGTGTGTTGGCTGTGGAGAGATGTGTTGGTTGTGGACAGTGCTCGATTTAAGAAAAAAAAACCAGTGCCGGGGAAGAACAAAAAATTTCTGCAGAGTCGGGGATAAATGTCTATGATTTCATCCCCGGCTGGGATATATTATCTTAAGCAGAGCCGGGGATGACAGGTCTCAGTGCTGATTGTCGAGAGGTGTGTTGGTTGTGGAGAGGTGTTTTGGTTGTGGACAGGTGTGCTGGCTGTGGAGAGGTGTGTTGGTTGTGGAGAGGTGTGTTGGTTGTGGAGAGGTGTGTTGGTTGTGGAGAGGTGTGTTGGCTGTGGAGAGTTGTGTTGGTTGTGGAGAGGTGTATTAATAAATGAATCCCGTCCACTCACCACTAGCTCTTCATTTTTCTTCATGTGTAAAATCACACACGGACTGCTTTTTTTCCTCTTCATTTTTTCGCCACCGAAAATCTTCAGTTTTTTCCCCCCTCTCGTCGTGTCCACCCCTCCCCACCTCACTCCCAACTCCCAGTGGTCAAGATGGTCACCAAACATTCCTAGACAGGTCACATCGTCTTCAAGTGAGACGGTTCGACTTTCTTACCATTCTCTAGTCACCTGACAGTAAAAAAAAAAAAGGTTTTTAGCTCAAATTTGCATTTTTTATTACATAAAAATAAAATATTGTTTCGTATGGAAAGAAGGGTGGCTGTAAATGTGTACAAACCAAAATACACACCCCAATACTTAAAAAAAAATAATATTTCATTTTGTATATTGTCATATTATTTGTGTTTTATATTTTAAAAAAGTTTGTTTATTGAATTATATATTTGTAGTTTAATACATATTTAGTTCAATCTTTATTTTTAACCCAGAGGAAAGGGGGAGGGGTATGTTTTTATGTTCTGTTACTTCTGCTGTTAATTTTTACTTGTAAACAAAAATAAAGCAGGATGTATAAGTTGCTATTTTAAGAAAACAAAATGGTTCATTTTTAGATTATCTCTTTGCTAAGTAAACAAATGGACGGGGCGTTTGTGGCCGGGCCGTACCAAGTAGCTTATAAAGTTAGTGTTGAATTTTTCTCTCAGTTTTTAATAAGAAAACAATTGTTACATGGTGCATGCCATTATTACGATGCTTAATTGTAACAACTCAATTTTAACATCCCAATATTCGTTTCTTAAACTGTAACAATGATCCATGTTTTTTTAAAAGTTAAAACATTTTGTCATCTTTAAAAACAAAAAAAAATGTCTCCAGTTTTTTTAGCACACCCAGGAAAAGACAACTCTGATGATCTCACCAAACGTGCTATTTATAGAGTCAAACTAATCTTGATGTTGATACAGGGCTTACAAGACAAATATAAAACTTTATTGCCTTTAGGGTAAATGAGTGAGACATTGATTAGGTCATCACACGGTACACATACATAGCCTGTGTGCAAGTTTGGTTCATACATCTTTCTTTATTTTTTTTTTTAATCTTGCTGTAATTTACAATTCAGATTTAGTCAACCGAAGTCTTTTTTGCAGCATTAATAACTAATAATAATAATTATTATTATAATAAAACGCATGTGTTCTGCAAATAATTGCGATATTATGAACAGCGCACACACTGACAATATCCAGCACGCTTACTGACAGTACCCAGCACCAGTGACGTAGCGAGCTTAACTCGCGCCCGGGGCACAATACCTTTTTAGCGCCCCTCCCCTCCCATTCAAAAACCATATAATATTATTTGTAAAATATACCATTTGGCGCCCCTTAGTGAGTAGCGTCTGGGGCATGATGACCCCCTTGCCCCCCTCACTACGCCACTGCCCAGCACAAATACTTACAGTTTCCATCACAGTAAAGACCAACTCGCAGACCCCCCGGAATGTATTTTTGTTTGGCCAAAGATCCTCAAATATTTCTACCTATGGTCCCCCCAAAAAAAATCTAATAACGGCTTTGTTCCATGACACCTCCCCGCAACAGGAAGGAATGACGTCATCACGATTCAAACTCTGTTTACTCCATCTCTTAGAAAAAGTATGATTTATATTTAGACCATTTCTTCTTTTTTTTAGTCTTTATTTATTGTAACTGGGACAAATTTGGGGGATTTGTTTTTGAAATTGTATTTCACCATTCAAGGATGTTTTCAATTTTTTTTTTAAAGCTTGATTTTATTTTATGTGCCATATAGCATTCGAGTAACTGAACTACTGAAATAACATAGTCCACACCCCCCCCCCCCATCTAATTCATTTCTGATTGATGGGGATATATAACAGGCTTTCTTATTGCCATTGTATCACCATTAACCAGTTCAATATATATATATATATATATATATATATATATATATATATATATATATATATATATATATATATATATATATATATATATATTTACATTGCTATTGCCTAAGGAAGAAATATGGGGTGCATGGCAGTTCAAAACAAAGAGAGCTTTATCAAGGGCTGGCATTATAGTCTCCCCGCGCTGACCTCAGTGGTCTCCCTCTTTTCACTAGGCGTTTTAAAACATTGAATTATCTCCTCTTTGACTCTGAAACCGTTCTGCTCCAGTGACTATCACGTGATTCTATACCCCCCCCCATATACCCCCTATACCCCCAGCAACAGCTGACCTGTCTTTGTTCTGCTGCCAACAAAGCGAATTCAGTTTCATTTCCTTCTTCCTCTATCATCCCCACCCCCCACCCCCCACCCCCCCCCACCCCTACACTCCACTGCTCCTGGACCCTGCCAGACCAGGATCACAGAAGATAATACAAAACAAAACAAAAAGAAAACTGGGTCAAATCAATAACTAGCTGCACGCGCCTTTTCACGGTGTAAGCCAATGATAACTACCCGCCACACCACTCTCCACGCGACCCGTGCCTCTTTCTGAAAAAATTTCGGCTACAGCGCCGCAAGGTGGTACCGGTGTGTGCAGGGGCGGTACGCCGCCTCTTCCTGAGTACAAAGGGTCGTCTGCCATCTGTAGCTATTGGGGAGGCAGGTGGCACGCGACTAGGTCCCAGGTTGAAAGGTGGTCGCTGGGTCACAGCTGGGAGTTCCCTTCAGGAAAAACAAAATGCCCTCTTTCAGTATTTAATAATAAAAAGATGAAACCAGCATTGAAAGAACAATAACAACAAAAACGAATGTACACGCGTTTAGTGGTTGGAAGAGCGGGAAGGGGGTAAAATATCCCGTTAAATTTGAATTTTTGAGTTCCCTTATGGCCTAGACGTGGCATGTAAATGAACTTGTGCCATTAAGATGACTTAAGCTGTGCTCTAACTTGTCTCTCTCTCTCTCTCTCTCTCTCTCTCTCTCTCTCTCTACTAAATCTACTCTTGGCATAGCAATATATAGCTTATCTACCATACATAATCATGAATTATTTTTTTTTTAAAACGTATAATTTCATTAAAATTTTCTTGAAGAATTTACAGGTTAATTATTCACATTGTCCAGTTTTTGTGTTTGAGCTCCCTATAGGTTAAGACGGAGGGGGGGGGAGGGGAAGAGACTAACGTCACATTTGGCTGTTTGATTCATCCCGCGCATCTAATTTTAAGTCATTTATATTAGCTACAATAAACAACCAATATGTCCCGTACACGGGCTAGGAGATTGTAAGCTTCTAAACTACAGAATGACGAGAAACACTATTAAAACGCTTACTGTCTTAGAATCGAACTTAGGAACTCTGGATAAGAACTCCATGGCTCTAATTACTAGACCATGTGAACATGTCGCCCTGTCTCCCATGTGAAATGGGATGGCCATTTCAAATTCCTAAACACAATTGGGAACACTTTTTGTAGTGTCATTGTAACATATTCACAATGTCTGTAGCTGTACTGTAGTGTCATATCAACATATTCACAATGTCTGTAGCTGTACTGTAGTGTCATTGTAACATATTTACAATGTCTGTAGCTGTACTGTAGTGTCATTGTAACATATTTACAATGTCTGTAGCTGTACTGTAGTGCCATTGTAACATATTTACAATGTCTGTAGCTGTACTGTAGTGTCATATCAACATATTCACAATGTCTGTAGCTGTACTGTAGTGTCATTGTAACATATTTACAATGTCTGTAGCTGTACTGTAGTGTCATTGTAACATATTTACAATGTCTGTAGCTGTACTGTAGTGTCATTGTAACATATTTACAATGTCTGTAGCTGTACTGTAGTGTCATTGTAACATATTTACAATGTCTGTAGCTGTACTGTAGTGTCATATCAACATATTTACAATGTATGTAGCTGTAATGATCTCGTAGGTTCCAAGAATGAAATTAACAGCTTTAGTCAATGTGGGATTCGAACTCATGCCCTTTTGAAAATGTGGGTCAGAGATTTTGCCAAAAGGTCAGCTAAAGCAGCATGTCTGTCGCCATCTACTATTGAGCCCTGTGATATTCTGCCCCCAATTAACCGGGGCGGGCCCCTTTGATCACACACTCCTAGCAAAAGTCATTTTATAACAGATTACTGCATCCAACTGAGATCTAATGACAGAGGCCCCAGGAAATGTGTTCGGGTAGCATCACGGCGGTCAGGCAGCAATCAGGGGCGACTATCTCCGAAATGGAGGGGGGGGGTTGGATGTCCTTATGTGTTCGTGTCCTGTTGGCATGGGTGCCTTATAGCACGTCTCAGAAACACAGCCGCAAAGCGTTTTTACCTGAGACATTTTTTTTTTAAATAGCCTCAAACAAAGACAAACACAAATTTGAACAAACCTGTACAGACAGTTTGAGCTCATGTAAATGGAGCAACTGTAAAGAGGGGTTTATCCAAATATGGAATCACTTAACCCAGAAAACTATTTACAGGACGTATCTATGTATCTACCGTGTGTGTATATATATATGTGTTGACCTGTATTGACTGGGACAGCCACATGACCTCATTCTCTAACTTTGGCCTACTATGATATAATTGTTCATTACCAGTTCAGTGCAGTGGGCCAGCTAGTACGAACTACCTGTGGTCGGTTTTTTTTTCGCATGGCTACGAAAAATGCAGACATGAACACCGCCTAATATGGTAATAGGATGTACATTTTTTCACGCGCGCAAGCAGCTTGCCAAACATCCTCAGCAGAGTAAAAGAGAGTAACACACACACACACACACACAACGAGAGAGCGAGGGGGGAGAGAGAGAGAGAGAGAGAGAGAGAATCGATACTGTATATCACTTTGATCGCAAGATGAACAGTTCATCGATTAAGGTCAAGACAACTGCGTTCAAAAACATTTTTTTTTGTTTAAAGTACAAAAGAAATCAACCGATGGGCGTCCAGTGCAAATTTTCGATCTTATAATATTGATGCACTTTTAAAAAACGAGAAAGGGTGACAACTGTTTACACGCATGGGAACCAGAAGTGACAGGGAGACTACTTGATGTGTGTGATTCAAGACATGAGAATCTTCTTCTTCCTTTGGCTCTACAGCCCATTTAGGGCCCTGGCCTGCCATACTACACTTCTCCACTTTTCCCGATCCATGGTCTTCTTCCTCCACTCTCTCACTCCTATGGCTTTAAGGTCTTTCTCCACTTCCTCCAACCATCTGCTTCTTGGCCTGCCTTTAGGCCTTTTCTCATTAGGTGTTGTCTTATAAATCGTTTTTGGACCTCTGTTGTTTTCCATTCTTTCTATGTGCCCTACCCACCTTAATCTATTCATTTTAATTTCAGCTGTTATATTTGGTTCTTCATACAGTTCGTACAGCTCTGAATTGGTTCTACTTCTCCACACGTTATTGTCCTTTACTGGCCCATATATTTTCCTAAATATTTTCCTTTCCCAAGTGTTTAGCATATTTTCTGCTTGTTTGCTGATGGTCCATGTTTCGCTACCATATGTTACTGCTGGCCGGATCATTGTCTTGTATATGGTTTTTTTAATTTTTCTGGAGATCAGTCTGTTATTCAGTATTTTATGCAGTGTATAATATATTCTGTTCCCTACTTCTATTCTGTTTTTTATCTCTATCATTATATCGTTTTTCTCACTTATGGTTGATCCCAGGTATTTAAAGTTTTCTACTCTTTCAAATGCTCTATCACTGATTTTGAAAAATTTTTCTCTTCCTTCTTTTTCATTTCTTTGTAACAGCATATATTGAGTCTTTGTTTCGTTTACTGTTAAACCTGCTTTCTGAGCTGCTGTTTCTAATTCTATGTATGCTTTTGCTATATCCTTGCTTTGCTTTCCTATCAATGTTATGTCATCAGCATATGCAAGGTATTGGATGGGTTCTGTAAATATTGTTCCTGTTTTCATAGACTTTGTTTTTTCACTTCTGAGGTAGTGTGTTATAGTTCCTCGCTTATCCAACTGTACGTTTCTTATGACTTTTTCTAGGGTTAAGTTGAAAAGTATGCACGAAAGGGAGTCTCCTTGTCTAAGTCCTTGGTTTACTTTAAATTCTCTTGAGCTTTCCCTTGGATTTTCACTTTGCTTCTTGAGTTGTTTAATGTCATACGTACTAGTCTAATGAGCTTGTTGGGGATACACAACTCCTGCAATGTTTTGTAAAGATAATTTCTATTGATGCTGTCATATGCCATCTTGAAATCTATGTACAGCTGATGTAGGTTTATATTATGCTCATAACATTTTTCTAGAGTGTTTCGAAGGGAAAAGATGTGGTCTGTGGTTGCTCTGCTAGGCCTGAAACCACATTGATAGTCACCTAATACTGTTTCACTGAAATTCCCTATTCTGCAGGCTATTATTTTTGTTAGTATTTTATAAACAGTGTTGAGAAGTGAGATTCCTCTGTAGTTGTTGCAGTTAAGTTTCGAACCTTTCTTGTGTAGCGGAACTATTAAGGCTGTTTCCCATTCTGTTGGCATTATCTCTTCTTTCCATATTTTATTGACCATCCTGTGTATTTCTAAGTGTAGTGTGCGTCCTCCATATTTGAGTAACTCAGCATTTATGTTATCTTCTCCTGGTGCTTTATTGTTTTTGGTCTTTTTAATAATATTATTTATTTCTTCTATGGTTGGTTCTTCTATTTCTGCCCCATCGTCCTCTGCAATGTTTGGCACATCATTTTCGCTGTCAGTTTTAATGTTCAGCATTTCTTCAAAATATTCCGCCCACCTTTCTAGAACCATTTCATTTTCTATAAGCAGGTCGCCTGATTTGTTAAGACACATGTGAGATCTTGCTTGGAAGCCGTTACTTTCCTCTTTGATGGCCATGTACATTTTTCTTGTTTCTTTTTCTTTTGAGTATTCCTCTAGTTTTACTAGTTTTCCTTTTCCCATTCACGTTTTTTCTTTCTGCATATTTTGGTGGCCTTCCTTCTAGCCTCAGTGTATGCGTGAGTTGACTTTCTTGTTGCTTTTTGTAGCATTATTATCCTCAATTTGTTTCGTTCTTCCACTTCTTTTTTGCATTTATCGTCATACCATTCAGCTCTTTTCTTCTTTTGCTTGTACCCTATGACACTTTCCGCTGTGTTTTTTATGGTTTGTTTAATCTTTTCCCAGTGGCTATTTAGATTTTCAGTATTATCTATATCTAGTGTTTCTAGTTTGCTTTTAATTTCTTGTGCATATTTTTCTTTTGTTTGTGGCTCTTTTATTAGTTTTTCACAGTCAAATTGGTTTGTTATCTTTGCTTTTGTGTTGTGAAAGATACTTATTTTTTGTCTATACTTTATTTTGACTAACATGTGGTCTGTGTCGGCATCTGCTCCTCTGAAGCTTCTGACATCTTGAATATCTGAACCATGTCGCCAGTCTATTAGCACATGATCTATTTGATTTCTTGTCACCTCATCTGGTGACCTCCATGTTTCTTTGTGTATTCTTTTGTGTGGAAACTTAGTGCTACTAATGGTCATGCCTTTGCCAGATGCAAAATCAATCAGACGCGTTCCATTATCGTTGCTTTCTTCATGTAGACTGTAGCTTCCAATTGTCTGTCTGTATACTATTTCTTTGCCAATCTTAGCGTTGAAGTCTCCTAACACTAATTTGATATCATGTCTAGGTGCTTCTTCATATAACCTTTCTAGGGCATCATAGAATTCCTGTTTGGTATTCCCTTCTGAATCTTCAGTGGGTGCATGGGCACATATTAGGGTCATATTGAACATTTTGCCACGAATCCTGAGGCTGCACAATCTTTCATTGGTTGGTTTAAAGCCAATTATTTGATTGAGGATGTTTTTCCTGACGGCAAAACCTGTTCCTAATGTATTTGTGGTGTTTCCACTATAAAAGATGGTATACTCTGTTGTTTTTAGTATGTCTGAATTTTTCCATCTGATTTCTTGGAGTGCTGCTATTTTTATTTTGTATTTTCTTAGCTGTTCAGTGAGGCGGGTTAGGGCTCCTGCTCTGTATAGGCTTAACACGTTCCAAGTCGCTAGCCAGTAATCATGTCCGTGATCATGCGAAGGTCGGTTTCCATTTGAATCAGTCCGGTTTTTGAATTGTTGATTGGCTTTCGTAACTAGTGTTTTTTTACATGACTGGGTAGTTAGCCCTGTGCACAACCACTAGGGTGTTGCCCTTCACAGCCTTGTGGGTAGCTGCCTTTGTTTAAGGTTAGGTCCCTTAGCCTTTGTGGATCCCTCCACTAACTACAAGGCAGTAGTTGCCTGCTTTGGTCCGCCCCGAGAATTGTATTTCATCGGCACTCACCATATCTGGCGAGCTTTCCCCTATCCGCCACCTGGGGAGGCGCCCGATGGGAGTTTGGCCTCTCCACACGAGAAGACATGAGAATCAACTCGACATATTTTAGATCGGAGTGAATCGTAACACTATAAGTGTTTCAAACGAAGAACTGTGGTTCTGTTTTATGTAGGTCACCTGGTATCTAGGTCAGTTATAAATTGACAGAAAGCAATACTTATCATTTACAGGTGTATGTATATATGACAATTTATTTTAACATTCATATCGAGGCGTTTCCAATTATAAGCAAACCGAGCGGCGGCTTAGAGCCCCCCCCACCACTAGCTGTTAAATGACCCCCCCCTTTCCCCAGGCCCACAGCTAACTCGAATACATTCCAGGGGTCCCATATATTAGGGCAGTACAGTAATCTTTAAAATAAATTAGCAATAGGTAGATAAGTGTGATCAAAGTTGATGGAAATCGCCAGTGTCTAAATGTCATCTGCGACAGCCTGACCCCCCCCTCCACCCACCACCACCACCACCACATGTCATCAAATTCGATGCTTTCATACCATCGACAGGTACTGTTTCCCAAGACTCAGAAGAAAAAAATTCAGAATGTCTCTGCGGGCCGCCAACAGCCTAAGATAGTCTCATCAATCTGCATACACCTATGGCCCAACAGAAGGCCAAGACAGTCTTTGTATTTACCCATAACTAAAGTTATTTGACTGCGGGTGCTTTTGCTTGTTTTTTTAACAAGCGATCCACGGATTGACAAACCTGACAATCTCACATCACCAGTGCCGTCAGTACATCACCAGGGCCGTCAGTACATCATTAGTGCCGTCAGTACATCACCAGTACCGTCAGTACATTGCCAGTACCGTCAGTACATCACCAGTACCGTCAGTACATCATTAGTGCCGTCAGTACATCACCAGTACCGTCAGTACATTACCAGTACCGTCAGTAGATTACCAGTACCGTCAGTAGATTACCAGTACCGTCAGTAGATTACCAGTACCGTCAGTAGATTACCAGTACCGTCAGTACATTACCAGTACCGTCAGTAGATTACCAGTACCGTCAGTAGATTACCAGTACCGTCAGTACATTACCAGTACCGTCAGTAGATTACCAGTACCGTCAGTAGATTACCAGTACCGTCAGTAGATTACCAGTACCGTCAGTAGATTACCAGTACCGTCAGTACATTACCAGTACTGTCAGTAGATTACCAGTACCGTCAGTAGATTACCAGTACCGTCAGTAGATTACCAGTACCGTCAGTACATTACCAGTACCGTCAGTACATTACCAGTACCGTCAGTAGATTACCAGTACCGTCAGTAGATTACCAGTACCGTCAGTAGATTACCAGTACCGTCAGTACATAACCAGTGTATTTCTTACAGGCGGCTATCCGGGGCTTCCTGTTATGAATCTATTTTGCTGTTACCCAAAATGTCTAAAACTACTTCTAAATGTGGGGGGTCATAAGGGCCCCTGTAGTCAAAACAATATTAGGGGGCCCAAGATTTACAACCGGCGAACTTGTCGGCGGTTTTTTCTCCCCCTCCCTACTCCCCCATTAAGATTTGCATAGGGTATCCTATGTGACTTTGCCATGGGCCCCACATTGTGTGTTTGCCGAAGGGCCCCGAAACGAAGTATGGCTGTGTGCAACATTCATTGATTCACACATTTCATTTTGACAGGGTTCATATTTTTCCTGTATCAATAAATTTAGTTCGAGTCTGTGTCAAAATACATTCATATGCCAAGATAATAATAAATAAACAAAAAATACTTTAAAAAGTTTGACTGCTTTGATAAACTAAACAAAATAAAAAAAATTTTTAATGCTTTTGTTTTTTTTCCCCTCTCCAAAAAGCTTCCTTGTTTAATATATGAAAGAAATACTGACTTTTTTTTTTACTGAGCTTGCAAATTAAACGAAGATAAGAAAATGGTTGACTTGGAAACAGAGAAATAAATAAAAAAAACCTCACAACGTGGACACAATTCAGATTGGAGAAACCAGGTTACAGAAACCCAGGACTAAAACTAGTTTTTGGTTTTATTTCCTCAATAGGTCGGTGTCAGCAGTGGCCGGATAAAAAAAAATAAAAAGCAACATTTTTGTGAACTTTCTGAGCGAGTAGAAATGAACGTTTTCTAACGGGGATGAACTGTGTGAGGAAGTAATAAGTTAAGTTCGTCTAAAGAAGTTAACTCTGTGGGGGGAAAAGTAACGAGTACTGCATCGTGAACAGATAAGTCATGAAACAAAAACAAAAACAACATCAACGTTGTGAACTAGTAATGCAGGGGCGCTTCGTGTGTGTGTGTGGGGGGGGGAAGCAACAACAAAATATGTCATGCTCCCCACCCACCCCCACCAGCCATAGAACTTGGGTACAGAGGGGGGAGGGGTACAGTAGTCTGTTTTAAATTGACCTAGCAACTGATGTGAGTGTATTATCAGCAGGCCCGTAGCGTGTGGGGGGGGGCCAGGGGGCCGGGCCCACCCTGCGTTTTGTCTGGCCCCCCTCTGCTTATTTGCTCTACTTAGTAAAATGTATTACTGCCCCCTCCCCCCTGCTATTGCCTGGCCCCTGCTGTAGAATTTTCACGCTACGGGCTGATTACCAGAAGGGCCCCAATTTTTTGTTGGCGATTGTTAGGGACTCAAGTTTGGTTGCCTACAGGCCTACAGCCCTGTGTGTCAATCTCTCCATGGCCTGTAATCACCATATGGTGGAACTTAAGAAAGGGGGGGGGCGGGGTGTGGCTTGACCTCAATAGTAGTTTACTGTCTCAATATTGCTTGTAATGGCCGGGTGCAACTCAAGGGATGGCAGTCTCAACATTTAAGAAGCGTTTGTCGGATTAAAAAAAACAACATGTCGTGCTTAGTATATGACGGTTTCCATGTACTTTAAGGTAGGGCGGTGTGTCGTATTTTGAACTGTACATCGGATTAATGTACACACATGTTTAATTATAGAATCATTACTTATTTTCAGGACCGGATTAAGGTTAGTGCAGGCCCGAGGCTTGTTACCAAATATAGGGCCTGCTATTGCGAACATAAGAACAACAAAAACATATTTTAAAACGTGAGATAAACTGATATATATAGTCTAAACCAGTGGTTCCCAAACTTTTTTGACCCGTGGACCCCTTTTAGAATCAAAACTTTCCCACGGACCCCCAAGTGAAAAACCTACATAAATGCATAATATACAAATTACAAATGAATGAAGAAAAAAACATTTTGAAGAAGTATTCATTGAAATTATAATTTCTAAAATAAAATAAATTAATGACTTGGATGATTTTAATGAGATGCTATGAGTGTGTTTATGTTCATCTCAAGGTTTGTGAGTAGCAGCCTCAAATTCCCACGAGCACTAATTTCTAATCGGTTTCTTTTTGTTGTGATGAGATTCATAACGATACTGAATCCACGTTCTACCAAATAGGAAGACAGAAAGGCAGTCAATAACTTCTGTACAATAGCCCATAATGCGGGAAATAAAATTGGTATCTGTTTTTGTAACAAATATTTGTGATATCCTTGTTCATACAATGGTTTAAGTTCCTCATTTGTGGATATTTCAATAAGCTGCTCCTGTCTTGCTAAGGATTCATCTGTGCTAGGTATGTGAGTTTGTCTACATGCGAAAGGGTTCAGCACCCAGTCGGGAATATCCAAGTGAAGAATGTCTTCAAATCTTTGGTTTATGTCTGCATGAAGAGCCGTTAGGTGTTGACAGTAGGCAAGCAAATCTTCATCCCTGTTTTGCAATTTCAAAAGATTTGGAAACTGAGAACATTCTCCTCTTGCAGACATCACGCTTTTAGTTTTGATTAAATTTAATTGGTCTTCTTGTAGGTTCAAATTAGTTTCGTTAAATTTGTCAAATAAATCCGTGAAATAGGCTTTGTCATTTTTTGAGTTAATTAAATTGTGTCGCAAATCATTGTCTTTGTCTTCCAAGAATTCCAACACATAATCAAAGAGGGCATAAAAGCGATTTAAACATGCACCTTTGGATAACCAACGTACTTCTGTGTGAAATAGTAAACGATTATAGTCTTCATCATTTTCCAAACAAAGTTGAGCAAATAATCTCTCATTTAAAGCATTCCTCTTGATTTTATTAACTGTTTTAATGACATGATCTAGAGATCCATGCAAACGTTCACTAAGATTTTTTGCGACCAAATGATGTCGATGAATGACACAATGCACTGAAAATACATTTGGTACAGCTTGTTTTAAGTATGCCAGAAAGCCTCGGTATCTTCCTACCATTGCCGGAGCACCATCAGTAGCAACAGAGATGATATTAGTTAAGGGTATAGCTTTTACATTAAAATATTTTTTCTAATTCAGTAAATAACGTTTCTCCTTTTGTATCGGTTTCCTAACATTTACCAAATAACAATTCTTGACAAAAAATTTCTTCTTTGATAAATCTTACATAAGCTAAAAGTAAAGCTTCGTTTCCTGGTAAAGTTGACTCATCAAGCTGTATAGAGAATTCATATGTTTTTAAGTACTCACATAGAGAATTTTCTACGGACTGAGCCAATTTGTCAAACCTTTTTGTACAGTATTATTACTCAGTGGAATTCTTTTTATAATGTCGAAAGCTTGATTGTGCAACACGGTACGTATCACCTCACTTACAGCTGGTAATATACGTTCTTCACAAATACTATGGGGCTTTCCGGACCTTGCAATCAATACAGAAATGTTATAAGAAGCAGCAAGCAGTCCATCATCATCTCGCTTAGATGTTGTCCCAATGTGTTTCTGCAGTGACGGTGTTTTCAAATATTTTTCTTTGACTGTTTGAAAAAACCTTAAATCCTTATCTTTTTTATCACTGTGCATTTTTATTAAATGCTCCTTAAGCTTGGAAGGTGGTTTCATGGAATCATTAGACATAGTTTTATTACATAGAAGACACATAGGTAAAGTACTATTTCCAGGTGATGAAATAAATCCATATTTCAAATATTCAACGATGTATTGTCGGCATTTTTTCTTTGGCTCACTCATTCTGTTATCCGTTAAAAAGGCACAAAAGGATATAAGAAAATGTGGATATCAAATGTTTTGTTTGCAACAAATCACTGTTAATTATTAACATTTTCAATGGAATGCTACAGACCTGCAGTAAAGACTTTTAGAATTAATTATATGACGTAATGAAGCGATTTTAATAAAATATAACTTTAAATAATTTACCACTTTTAAATAACATCTGTAAACAAAAACTTAGTATCTCTTCCTAGGTTTTGAATAAAAAGTGGCATTACTTACTATATTTAAAAATGTGATATACTATTTTTTTCAAAATTGGTTGTAGTGTTGTTTTAGTCCAAGGTCATATTTTAGTTTCAGTTTTTATTTCGTTTTTTCTGTAATAATTTTAGTTTTCGTCTAGTTTTAGTCTTGCTTCTAATTTTAGTTTTAGTTTTAGTTGTCGTTGACGAAAAGTCAACATTTTCGTTAACGAAGGTTTTAGTTTTAGTTTTTGTGAACGAAAGCAACACCATATTTTAGTTTCAGTTTTTATTTCGTTTTTTCTGTAATAATTTCAGTTTTCGTCAAGTTTTAGTCTTGCTTCTAATTTTAGTTTCAGTTTTAGTTCTCGTTGACGAAAAGTCAACATTTTCGTCAACGAAGGTTTTAGTTTTAGTTTTCGTCAACGAAAACAACACTAATTGGTTGAATTTTTTAAAGACAAGACTGTTGATAAAATATGAGGATACTTACATCCACTAAAGTTGTACTTTCTATGTCACTGTATTATTACTTTCATGTGTGCTGCCTATTTTCATCAAGCTGTATGTCTGTCCCTCTCTGTTGTGTTCTTTCTCCTGTTCTCTCTGTCTTCCAGTCTATCTGTCAAAAATATCTGCTAGCTTCTTTTATAAGACCTAATTACAACATCTTCAAACACACGTCCTTGTCTCTGATTGGTCGGTCCCTAATAGGTGATATTCTGTTATTTCAGTCAAAACAGCAGTATCCCTCGACTTTTGTATTTTAATGACAAACTAATTAATTAAGTCATCCGTGACCTAATGATCCATATTCTTGAAAATACAATGTTTGACCTATATTCTTGAAAATACAATGCTCAACCTAGAAACTTTGGGTCTTTGTATCATTATTCAAGCCCATGTGGAAGTTTGGCGCCATACATACAAGACCAGACAGTAGATAATTAGGTTACCACAACATTTTCTCTTGAAAATAAAAGGGCGCTTAGCATTGCTTTTGATTCCAGCCTAACCAGGTCATCTTTTTTCCCACAAAAATACAAACTCTCTATAAGCATGACCGACATTGTATTCTCAGAGAGAGTAAATACGGTGCAATTTCTGCATAAGCGTGTTTTCTGCCGCCTGTCTCTTACCATGCCATGCTTGTTATTAACTTTTAGCTGGCGCTTTCAGTTTATTTATTGTTTTTATTTGTATTTCCATTTAAATAAAATGTATTTTAATTTTACTATTTTACATTTAACCTTTCGCGGACCCCCTGGAGTTGTTCAGGGACCCCCAAGTGACTAAAAAATTTCCGCGGACCCCCTGGATGCTACCAGGGATCCCTGGGGGTCCGTAGGGACCACTTTGGGAACCACTGGTCTAAACCGTATATTGGATAAGTCTATTATGACTTAAAACGATTCTTGCATTGATACAGTGGATTCCGCTTAATTGGGACACCGTTTAATTGGGACAGCCGCTTATTTGGGGCAAATCTCAAAGGAACCAAACCAAGAAGCCAATAGTAAATGTGTATGTTTAATTGGGACAGCCGCTTAATTGGGACAAAAAGCCTCGGTGTCCCAATTAAGCGGAATTGACTGTATTTATATAAATTTGAGGAGCATTTGGGCGTCATGCTAGCCACACCACCCTATATATTGTCGAGGTTTCAAATACATTTCATTTTTACTTATTTACTTGACTGTATGAAGCGTTTAGATCCACAGTAGCCAACAAAGTGGGGTACGGCTAGTTTGGCTTAACACTCTTGCAGTGACGGCCGATTTAATTTTAGGGTCTAAGGCTATAGCCTTGTTAGCATAATGGTCAATCCAGGCCTGGTTATCTTTTTTGTATTGTTTAGAAGGCCAAATCCTGTCAGGTATAAGATACAGGCAAGTCTAAAAATACATCAACATTTGCAAAATCTTAAATTTGGTGATTTTTGCTTTGGAATATATCGCTTGGTCCTGTAATATGGAAAATAATCAACCGGTGAATGTAGACCTATGTATTAAATCAAGAGTCGGAAAACTGTTGTAGATTCTCCCTCGTTGGATAACAATGAAAATCTTGTAAGGCTGTGAGGTTAATGAGTACTTAACAGACATAAATATAACCTCGTACACAACCAGTGAACCGTGGCGTTAAATAACAAACAAACAACAACAAAAAACAAACTTTTTTTGGGGTAAAGGTTACAAAATTTCCCTCATTCTGGGTCAACGGGTTAAAAAATTTGCCATGCGCTGAGTTATTTGAAATGTTATGGGTGTATGTATTATATATCTATGGGTGTATGTCTTATATATCTATGGGTGTATGTCTTATATATCTATGGGTGTATGTCTTATATATCAGTGCGTGTATGTTTTATATATCTATGGGTCTATGTCTTGTATATATCAGTGTGTGTATGTCTTATATATCTATGGGTGTATGTCTTATATATCAGTGCGTGTATGTTTTATATATCTATGGATCTATGTCTTGTATATCTATGTGTGTATGTCTTATATATCTATGGGTCTATGTTATCAAAAGAAAAAAAAACATTACCAGCGTAAAATTCAGACAGTTGGGGAAAAAAAAAAAGAATTCAAGTGCAATGGATGAAGTTTGTAAAAAAAAAAAAAAATTCAGCCGACTGATTCTGTAAAAATGGAAACAGCTCCAGCAGATGATCTACATGAAGTTGGATACAAACTCAGACATAAGGGAAAATATAAAAGTTTGTTAACATATATGTTATGGAACATGAAAATGAGGAATTTGATGAACAGGTTAAAGAAAGGGGGAAATGATCTAAAATATTTCTGTATCCAACACATAAATTAGATAAATAAAAGACGGAATAATTTTTCGTAAAAAAATTCTTATGTGCACGGTGTGTGTGAGTTTTTTGTATGTGTGTATAGGCGTGTGGGGGCTTGTTTGTTGAATTTTAAGAATCGGATCGGGGAATATCAAGTCCGTTCTAATCCATTTGGCGGCCACTAGCATAGTTTGTCTATCCAAAACAACAGCTGCGGGGGTAGATCATATCCAACAGCTCCGGGGGTAGCCGGTTAGGTCATACTCAACAGCTCATATTGTTTCAGCAATTACCACGGGTCATGCCATGAGTCGAATCCCCGCGATGCCAATCACCATTGCAGACACTGCATCAGAGGCAGAGCCATAGCTAGTCTGGTACCCTTTTAAAGCTGGATGGACTTGGGAAGTTTTAAAAAAATCCCAAGGTTCTCAATGAGATTCGAACCCGGGACCCTTCGGTCTACAGTCGAGCGCTCTACAGTCTACACCACACGACTACCCGTCCCCCTCCCACCCACCTAAGCTGTGTCCATAACGACGCCCCTGCCGTGGGCCAACATTCTGCCGTTTGATCCGGCCCATGCTTCTCTCCCTTGCACTCGCCCACATCAAAATCGTGTTTACATTTCATTTGAAACAGCTCGTATAAAAACACCATCCAATTACTCATGGCTTGGCCCTGAACTTCAAGTCAAGGACCTACATCGCATGAACATCCATATCACCAATCACCAGTCTTACGCCCACTTCTCTTGTAACGACACCAACACGTGAAAGATACAATTAGTAAAAAAAAAAGATGATGAATAGAATAAAACTCTTTTATTGTACGTCAGAATAGCCATCGGACTAGGAACATTTTATACTCATTTCTCTTTCTTTGTAACGGAATCTTCCAATGTAAATCAATTCATTAGTTCTGTGTGGTGCATAGTTTAGGAATTAGAAGCTTAGACTTTACAGAAAGATTCAGAATTGCATCAGGACCTGTCACCAGTGTTGGAAGGTGTTGGTCCTATCTCTGAATGAGCTTGAACCTACTTTAGACATGGACATGACATGAAGCATAAATATAATGATGACCAAAAAAAAAAAGAAAATATAAAAATGTATTTAGAAAAATAGAAACAAATAACAATAATTTAGCTTTATTTAAATGTTGACTCATGTAACTTAACCTGGAAAAAAATGTATACATGTATAGTTGTATATATGCAAGTGACATAAACAGAAAACAATCATTCAGTTTTTTCTACAGATCTCTTCTAGAATCAAAATATTACATTCAATTTAATGACACATGAAATAATGACAGGTGACATCCATCTGCCACCCTGCTCATGAAACAAGTACATTTAATTGAGCCATGAGCCAGAAAGTTTGTTCAACAGGGACACAAGTTTCTGGTGATGTGTTACCCCCCAGGCACAGAGCAGGTAAATAAAAACATAGAACAGAACCAGCCTATCAAGTGGGATCATGTGAGCCCCCACACCCCCACCCCCCATGTCTCAAGACTGTCCCGGGAAATAGGCTGATGCTAATGGAGGAGGCACGTGATTGAGTCTGATGTTGGTGCTGGTGTAGCTGGAGGCAGGAGCCGTCGACGACAGTGTTTCTGAGAGGACTGTGTTGGAGGCATTGGAAGTGGAGTACGCCTTGCTGCTGTTGCTGTGCAGTATGCCTCTAACAGGAATGGCTTCATCCCTCTTCATAAGGAACTTAGGATCTAGTGGAGGATTCCTGAAAGAAGAATAGAATAGAGAGATGATGATGTAATGATCAGGTTAGTAAAGTGCAACTCACAAGAAACCAAAAAGGATCTGAACAAATCTTATGCATGTAACAATATTCAGCAGAATTCCACCAGAGGGGAGGGAGGGGGCATGTGATAATTTAACATTGATAAAGATCTAAGATGATAAATATTAACAAAGGTAAATGTTATTTTTACATATTATTATTTCATCATGTCTACAGCAAACCTAAATGTAGTATCCAACAACAATCAAACAATGTTTTGTATACTTGTACGTTTAGCAATCATAAAACTTTGCAACCTCATTTGAATAAATACACTATTTGTAAAGAAATACATTCAGCCACTATGTAGTGGAAATTTTCAATTTGAAAAAGCTGTAGATTGTGTAACAAATTATAAAAATATAAAGCAGAAATACAAACTGTCGATTTTTTTTATTATAAAGTCCATGAAAGGGTGAAATGTTTGTCGATTATATAAACCCCCCATGGGACTGATATTATAGTGCCCTTCTTTCATCCCCACCATAACCAGTAGTGGACGCAACATTGAGAAAAGCTCACCATGACCTGAAAAATCCCTTGGTTCTAAGCAGAGTTTGAACCCAGAACCCTCAGGTCAATAGTCCGCAGTTTAGACTGCTCGACAATTTCTCCCCTCACTCCATCAATTAAAAATTGCAATTTTCAATTAGAAATGCCTTAAAAATAAACATACATATTTTATTTGCTATTTATTAATGATTCCCCAATTCTTAATGACAACGTACAGTTTCCATTTCATAATACTCTCTATATGTCATAGAGCAGAGGTTTTCAACCTGTGGTCTGCGGACCCCCCGGGAGTCCGCGGGAGGCTTGAAAGGGGTCCGTGGGCAAGTCAATGAAATTAGTGAATTTCTCATATAAAGTATTGCTTGGTTTGGTTGATTGGCTAGCTTTTAGCTAAACAAAAAAAAATACAAGCTATGCCAGTGTTTCAGGTACAGACAACAATGTGTAGAATTGAAAACTTTGCTAGTATTTGCTTATGCTACGTCTGAAATATGAACTAGACTGCATACTACATGTACTTGTGTAGTGAGTTTTTTGAGTCGTGTCATCTTGGCAATGTTTCTTATTTACTGAGCTATGGCGTCACTGTTAAAACATCCGCAAGTGTGACATCGTGTGTATTGTTGATAAATGTTCTGGCTGATCATACTGTAATGTTTTTATAACATACTTTGGAAAGGGCGGAAATGCGCCATAGATACAATGATATTACAATGTCGGTCATGTTTAGAGAGAGTTTGTATTTTTAGGTGACACATACCTGGGAAAAAGATGACCTGGTTAGGCTGGAATTAAAAGCGGCCTTGTGTTTTCAAGAGACAAATGTTGTGAAAAGCTAATTATCTACTGTCTGGTATCGTGTGTATGGCGCCGAACTTTGATTAATGTTAAAAAGAATCAGTGTCCCAAAGTTTCTAGGTTGAGCATTATTGTTACAAGAATATGGATCATTGGGTCAGGGATGAGAGTTAATTAATTAGTTTGTCACTAAATTACAAATTTTCAGGGTTACTGCTGTTTTGACTGAAATAACAGAATATCCCCAATGAGGGACGGACCAATCAGAGACAACAATATAGGTGAGAAGACGCAGTAATTAGGGTCTTACAAAAGAAGTTAGCAGATTTTTTGATAGGAATAGAGATTGGAAGAGAGAAAGAGAAGGGGAGGAGGAGAACAGAAAGGTACAGACATACAGTTCCACAAAAATAGGCAACCCACGGGATAGAGTAGTGATGTTTCAGTGAATATGTATCTTGGAGTGTATAGTTTCATGCTACTCATATTTTGAAATTATATTTTGTGTAATCGTCACATAAACTACATGAATAGGACTTGGCAATTTAAATCATTTATTTGTGTAGTCTGTGAATAAGTACATGCTTAAATAAAGTGTAAATCGCTACCAGAGAACTGAAGACAGACACTTATCATCACAATTACGCACAAAGTATAACTAATAATACGAATAGTTATGACACCTGGTAGCATGGATAAATTTGTGAAGAGGAAAACTGACCAGAACCTGGAAGATTCTGATGATCAAGCAACCAAAGACGAACGAAAAAGAAAACGGCGCAAGTATAATCCAGAATATATATCATTCGGCCAGAATATATATCATTCGGCCAGAATATATATAATTCGGCCAGAATATATATCCTTCGGCTTCGCCGCAGTGGGGGCCGATGCTGACCAATCTCTTTGTGTCGTGTGCTTGCAAACATAATCGAACGATCCAATGAAGCCTGCCAAATTGAGGCGCCATTTGACCACAATGCATTCGGAACTTGCCAGTAAACCGAATGAATACTTTGAGATGCGGAAAGAGCTCTATTTGAAACAGAAAGGCAAACTGGTGGCCTGCACTACTGTGAATGAGAGAGCTCTTCGATCATCATATTTAGTAGCATTACGAATAGCGCGTTCCAAAAAGACCTCACACAATTGCAGAAGAGCTAATTCTACCAGCAGCAGTCGACAAGTGTGAAGTCCGACAGGACACTGCGCTTGCAGTTCAGCGGACTGTCACTGTTGTCGTTCTGGCTAGCATGTTTCCAGAAGTACTCGCTGCTGTCAGACAAAGCCATCTATGTCCTGCTACCATTTTCTATGACGTACTTGTGCGAAACTTCATTCTTTGCTGTTACTGCGATGAAGACCAAGTACAGGTCCAGACTGGACATTGAACATGAAATACACATGTTTATCATGCATACCACCATGTTTGGACAAGCTCTGTAGTGCCAAAAAGGCACAGCCTTCACATTGAACAGAAAACTATGTAACGGATATACCAGTGGAATAAATACTCGGTATTTCATTATTAGGATAGGTAGATATTCCCACATGATGTGCGCGTAACTCAGGATAGGCCTACCGTTTATCAGAATTTAAGTAGATTGCATCCGTAAACTTAATAAGACATATTAGGCCCCAACCTGAGGTACGAAAAGTTAAGGCCTGGGCACCTTGGTCTCCGGGGGTCCGCCACCCGAGCTTGGTATGTCTGTTGGGTCCGCAGGGTAAAAAAGGTTGAAAACCTCTGTCATAGTGTGTTCTAGTTATGCTTTGAGTTATAACACTGCATGTGGTAATCTGAAGAAAAGATCTATGTGATTGATTTAAAAAAACTTTCAGATTTGCATTTTGGCCCCAGTTTAGCACATAAAGATATAAATTGTAATTATCTGTACACAGCTATAATAACAATTAAATCACTTTAAAGAAATAATGGAACAGTTTTTCCTCTACTGTTTTGACAAAAATGAAGTGTAAACATAGTCTGTAAATAAGATTTTTGTCTCATTTTGAGGCGAGCCATTGAACAAAACAATGACACAGAGGTGAACAGGTCAAACCTATTTCATTAATCATTGAAAGATGATTGAACAATTTAAAAAAAAAAGGAATATACAATAAGGTAGCATGTAACATGGATATGTTGAAATTAATCTCAAAGTAAATCTTAAAGGACTAGCTCCCAAAAAAAGGGCAAATAGAATTGGTAAGAGTTAATCAGAAATTATAGAACATGCATCGAGTTCAGAGTAGTCAAAGATATTGTCTCTAAGTCATAGAATAAATGACTAAGTCAAGAAAGTGGCTTTTCATGAATTTATGCCATCTTAATAAAAATATAATACATGTATAAGCAGGCTTGCGGAGCCACCATATTTTTTTTCGGCTCCGGCTCCCACAAATTTGCCGCTCCGGCTCCCTATTATGATAGTATCACACGAGACAAAAATTTTTGTAATTGGTCCACGCTAACATGCCGCTGATAAAAAGTTATGCAAATTTTGCATAAACTTTATTATTGTTTTTTTGTTTATTTTTTTATAATTGTTTGAATTGTATGATTTAATCGTTACCCAGTGTCTAGGGTTCCACTAAGCGGACTCTGTATTATTATTTTTTCGGGTTCCGTCTAATAAAGTTTAAATATAGCTAAGCTTAGTGCATATTTGCCACGAGTCCGAATAACAATCGGATTTTATTGGGACCCGGGTCCGAATATCCACAGCCTTATAAATGTATCTACTCTATTTCAGATATTCTGTTTATAATAAAATTGTTAAATATAGAAAGCGACCATTTGTTTTTAGTCTTTTACAAATTCGCGGTCAAATAATACACGAAATGACGCGTTCTATTTGTCGTTGTAGTAAAAATTTATTTTGAAATGATTGATACAATTATTCTATGAAATAAAACTGTTTTAACTTTATATATAAGAAAATAACATGCCATTAAAAAAATTTCGGAGGATAAACAAGATTTAAAACGAACACAAAACGATTCCCCATTAAAAATTTCTTGTGGTGATGTGCGTGTTACTGTTGTGGCGTTCGTAAAACATTTCAAATTTGCAATTTTAAAGCTAAAAAAAATAAATTCTGCTGTAAAAAAAAAAACAAACATTTGGGAGCTGTGGAGCTGCCAGATTTTTTCGTCTCCAGCTCCGGTAAAAAGTAGCGGCTCCCGGCTCCTCAAGCCTGTGTATAAGTAAAATGAAAAAAAAAAAACATTTATCAGCTCGTGTAAAAACACCATTCATTTACTCATGGCCAGGCCCTTAATTTCAAGTCAAGGACCCTCATCGCATGACCATCCATATCACCAATCACTGTCTTATACCCACTTCTGTTGTAACGACACCAACACGTGAAAGATACAATTGGTAAAAAGATGATAAATAGAATAAAACTTTTTTAATGTGCATCAGAATGGCCATCGGACTATGCATAGTTTAATGGAAAAGAGTGCAAGGTTGTTGAAGTGATATCTATAACTAGTGAGGTATGATGTTCCCCTGAATGTAACAGTAAATTAATAATAAAACGGTATGCTAACTGTCTGAGGGAAATGTCAGGGTGGGCAACAGTTTACAGAAGACTTACTTCTCCTTGTCTCCACCAATGACAGCAGAAGTGATTATGTTCTCCTGGTTACCATTCACAGGTAAAAGATTTGACCCACTTCTCCTGTTACTTATGGCAATGGGTATTCCAGAGGACGGAATTTTTGATGTCTGTAAGCTCTGATACTCAACCTGAAGTGACATCAATTTAAAAGTAACCTCTAGTTTTTATAAAAATTTTATTATAACACAGTAAAAGTAATATACTTTCAGTTTATCTGAACGTTCTCATTAAAATAACTAGTGCACCCATTAGGATTATATCATAAAGTGTATGGTTCACAATGAAGTCTCCTTAATCTGCCCACTTGCTGCAATTTTTTTTTTTAATACAGGCACCAGCTCTTCATCTATTGGGACAAATGCTCCACATTTAATGTCTTTTTCTGAAAATCCACAAAGCTTATCTGTGGTGAGCTCTCCACTGTGGTCCTCAATCAGCTCCTCCAAGTCATTGCCATTGACTTCCAGTTCCATGTTTTTGTTAGTACTGCATGGCCTAGGTGGTACTGTTCATGATCGTTTGTCTACAATATAAAACCTTGCTCTCTCTCTCTTGCCTATGTTAGTAGCTTTATGTTTGTGACATACGGTACCACTGTACTGAGGTAGTCTTTAATTCATAGAATTTAACTTTAACAAGTTATACTTGATAAACAGCAAATAAAAAACATCTTAGGTTTCAAAAATATAAAAAGGGTGTAACCTATTCCATATAAAAAATGTTTTTGCTGACCAGCAGAAGAATATATACAAAGGCAATCCCATGTTTAAGCAAAAATGATTATTGAACTTATAAGTTATTATATAAACGCACACATAAAAGTGATTTACTGGATTAAAAATGATAAATTCAGTGTTCCTCGGAAATAAATTTGGTAGTCCATGAAGTTCAAAAGTTGCAGAAAGCTGGTGTAATCCATGCCATGTTCTTACATCAAAAACTTAAAACTTTTGCATGCTATTAAAAAAAAAAAGATTATTGGAAATTACTATCGCTTTGAATCAAAATGAAAGTTAAAGTCAATATTTAAATGATGCTGAAATTTCAATTTGATATCAGGGGATTTGAAATCGAGATTCAGCATCAACTAGAATAAAGCCCAACATTTATAAAGTCGTTCTCCACCATCAGGCTATTCAAAAGCATTTCACAGTGAGTCACTCTATCAGTATGCAACTACTAAAACCAACCTGCTGGTTGTGATGAGCTGCAGACAAGGGTGGCCTCTGTACACCTGGATACCTGCCAACATCTTGTGACATGACTGAACCATGACTTGATGCACTGTGGTTGTGGTGCTAGAATAAAACAAAACATTCCGTACATAAAATCACTCAATGAAAAAATAAATGACAGCACAAAGATATTTATTAATTTATTGGTTTTAAGACATACACTGTTGTAAACGCAGTATTTGAATTACAAAATGGAAGCAGAATATTTATTCATTATTGTACCTGTAATTTTTATAAATGTTTAAATCTTATAATAAAGTTTAAGTAAGTACTCATGAAATGTTTGCTCAAATACTATTTTAGGTTAAAGTATCATTGATCCTTACTTATTTGGGGAGAATGTAATAAGCAGGAATTGAATAAAAACAAACAAAATAGAATGAAGAACAAAGAGTACCATACAAGTTTTTCAAGATTTCCTAGTAATCTAGGACAAGAAAATGATCTAAATGAGCCTAACTAAAAATCCTAAGTGACTTACGATGGCCCGGGTCTGCAGTGAAACTGGTGCTACTAATTGATTCTGTTGTTCATTGATTTGTTTGTTCAACCACTGAATCACTAAAAAAAAAATCCAAAGATAAAATAATTATTTGGTCTTTTTTATCTTTCATTAAAATAAGGAAGCAAAATGTGCTAAAACAGTTGTGACCAAATTTAAATAATAATGTACTCTCAAAGAATGAAAAAACATTACTAACTATTTTCATTAGTCTTAAGAAGTTTACGGCTTTCTTCTAATTTTTGTGTTGCACTCTCCAGGTCAGAGTTTAACTTATGATTCTGCATACAGATAAAACAAAAATTAAATTGTAAAACATCAAGTAATAATACAAAAAATTACATTTAAATATTCATATCATTATTTCTTGAGAAACTTATCCTTTAACTGAATTTATCAGGGCTTAAATTCTAAACAGAATTTAACACTGACTGCAAAAGATGCAAATCTCAAGCAAACAAATGATATTTCTAGTTTATTTTACAACTGAAGAAATATACTAGTCTTATTCTTATGGTCTTCAGATTAACCAAACAAAAGGTTTGCTTTATGAAAATTTGGCATTCTGACTAACTCAAAATAAAAAAAAATCCCACATAGAAAAGAAATTTTTCTTTCTTGTAAATATCTCTTAATAAAGTTAAATAATGCGTTAACTTATGAAAAAAATTAAATAATAAACTCTAGATAACATACTTTTTCTTCTGTTTCTTGAAGCTTATTTTTAACAGCTGCCAAATCCTTTCTTACAGTTTCCAGTTCATTTTCCTTTTCTCCAATGACTTTCTCTTGTTCAGTTGCTATCTGAGTGCGAACTTTCACCTGAACAAAGATTTTTTTAAATGTAAATGTTAAAGTTACTTGACACATGTATTAGCTAATTTAGTTTTATAAACATTAAATCCTAATTCAATGGCAGCCGAACTTAAATCAAATGCGCAAAAGGCTCTCTGTGGAACATTTCGTTGTAATTAACACACACAAAATAAATAAACACCATGTTACAAATATGTCTATTAACTAAAAAATACAACTGCCACAAGGTTTTCAATTTTTTTGGTTACTGCATGTGAAAGTTTCAAATCAAATAATGTTAACTGTATAAAATATCTATGTCCATTTCCAAGTAAGTTAAAGATTGAAGATAACAATTCCTTTCTATGAAATTCGTTCTTAAATTATTTACCTTTGCGTGATAAGTCTTAATCTCTCCTTGTAGTTTTTTTATGATTTCGTTTCCCTTTTTCAACTCTTCCCCCATGGCTTTGACTTTTCCTTCCAGTTTGCTGATTTCCCTTTGACGATTTTCCAATTCAGATTCAAGGTGTTTCTTTAAAAACAAAAAATGAATAAATTAAGAAACCTATTGATAAAAACATTATAAGATTTTCAATACAATTTTTAGAGCATTTTCGAAAAAAATTGCTCTATTGTCCCCGTTTTGTCTGTCTGTCTGTCATCACCCTAGATCTCAACAACCATAAGTCCTAGACCCATGATGTATATATCATTTTGTAGGTCTTGGCCTGCCATGTGTACATCAAAAGTTCATTTCGCGATAGGACCTCTGAGGGCCGGGCTTATATATAATATATACACCTTGTACATTCAATAACCCATTCATTTGGTGCGAAATACTGCAGCACATAGTTTCACCAAGATTTATTAAGAAACTCATCAAATGAAATAGTAAGCTTGTGTTCTGAGTTTAATTGAAAGTATCAGAGCTATGCGACAATTGACGGAGTTTTCGGACGATTAAATGACTATAATTTCGAATGTTTTCAATTATGAGTCCTATTTCAGTAACCACAAACCACTTGTAGTTAGATTTAAGAGACAATAATTTTTTTTCAAATATAAAGAAACGTCTTATAATATTTTTTTTTACAGATATATGCATTACACAATTGAATTTATAAACATTTCCAAAATTTACAAATATTTACTGAAAGCTAACAAATGTATTGATACATAACACGAAAATGCGCTAACACGTCCTGTGTCCAGAATGGAACAGGCTTAATTGCTTGTTTAACATTTACATACTCTCTTGTCCTTTTCAGAAGCCAACAAATCACTGGATTTGTCCAAGAGTTCTCCTTTATCTTTTAACTCCTGTTCTACTACAGCGACTCTTGTCAAGAGCTGATTGGTTAATTTTTCCTTCTCCAGTCTCCCACTTTCTGAAGAGGAATTCTCCTTGCGCAGTGTGTGGACATCAGCCTTTAAATGAGCGCATTCTTCTTCTAATGCTGAGCATTTTCCTTTGTACTCTCTGATAGATGCTTCAGATTTATATTTTTTGTCTGTTAAATCCTGAAATGTAAAACATTTAGACAATATTTTAAACCTTCTTTCGTTTATTTAAAAATGGGAAGTCTCTTTGACTAATCCATCCTAATAAGACTAGAGATCTTTTACAGAGAATGATTACTTGTCCTAAGAAAAATTATGATGTGGGCTGTATTTTATCTGACATTCAATTTTGAGACTTGCTAGCTCAGACACGTCAAATTCAGGGTCCATCAAAGGCTGCAGGGTCACAATGTGTTGCCATGAATGCCACACCCAACAAATATTTGAAGTCATTTAATAAAAAAGTATTCCAAATAATTTTTACAAAGTAATATCTAAAAACTTACCAAGTGCATTCAAATGAAATATTGTCTAGTCATAATCATGAAATAAAAGTTGATTGTACAGTTAACAAAAAAAACCAATCAAAATTGATAACAGCAGCATATAATTTGTACATTAGCTATTAGGCAACAGTTAAAAATCAGTTTATTCATTCTCCATAGCATTTTAGAGAGTAAATTAGTTTTTAGATGCTAGAACCTTAAGTGGTTTGGAAATATACTTCTTTCAGGCCACACATGTGAATGCAGAGGGCTGCTGGTTTGAAACACCTACTCTAGATTACTCTCACACTTATGACAGATAATCTAAAATAGTTTATTCTACAATTAGTTTGAGGCATTAGTGACTCTTATACTCCTGTTGAGTTAAAATGAACTAAAAATATCTTAACATGGAAAAAAGTGCCACAATTTAAAATCCACAAATATGAAAAAAAAAACTTGAAGTAAGGAAATAATAGACATTCAATTTAAACAATAATAGAAATATCTTTAGTATATAATAGCCGTTATCTTTAGAATAGTAATCAGATATTTATTTTAAAACAAAGCCCTTTAATTACCAACCCTTGTACCAAATCTGAAAATCTGTGTATGGGGAACTAACTCCATCAATATTAAGCTTTTTTTTTTTAAATTTTAAACTTTTACATGTCTTTCTAAAACATTTTTAAAAATTTACCTTTCAATATTTACAGACTAAAAGTGAAATACATAAATCTTATGAAAGTATATTGAACATGTTTACTGATTAGTAGCCAAAAAAAACTGACATCACCCTACTGAGTCACTGCATACAGTGACGTCTTCATATCAAGCTGCTTCATTCAAAATTTAATCTAAAACATTTTCTGATCCGTTAATATTATCATTAAAAGTAATACTTCAAAGTGACATATAATATTATTTACATTTGTATCTTTTAATTCAAAGTCAGTAATTTCTCTAAACTTTCACAAATTTTCATATATTTTATCAAAAACATGTAAAAATTTGCCAGCTTAAAAATATGCCAACAAAAAGTACTTGACCTATATTTTAAACTGTAAAAACAAACAAATACTTTATTTTCCACTTTCTACGATAGTTTAACTTAAAAAGCTAATTGTGGTATTTTAAAAACATAAAAGCTAAAGAATAAAGAAACAATTCAAACAAGGTAGAAATCTGTGGCATCCTGCAGCAACATTTAAACTCAATAGTGGCAGTAACAAGAATTAAGGGGGGGCCTGGGTCTGGCAAAAAACTTTTTTATTTTTAAAGTTTAAGACATTTTAATTTTGTGCAAAAAAAATAATTAAAATATTGATATTTGTGGGCGTGGCATGCCACCATCTTGAAATGTATGACCTTTTTGTGTCAAATATTTCTGAAATATTTATAGACTGATTCATATAAAATGTACATTTTTATAATCAGGAAAGCTTACTTTAGAGGATGTCAGAGTACTTTTTTGATATTGTAATAAATAAATTTTTTATGAATTTTTAAAATTTTGTATGGTGAAAATTGGCCAAAAGTGCCAATTTTGAAAATTAAAAAAATTGCCAAAGAAAAAGTAATCAAAATTTCTTTAAAAGCCTCTGACATTCTATAAACACACCTCTTCTTAATATAACTTATAAGTTTTATCAAAATCTGACAAGTGGTTTTTGAGATTTTCTTGCCTTAGTGAAGCAAAATGTCAAAAATATTTTTTCAGAGAAAAATGACTTTTAAGTTTTTAAATTATTGAAGTTTTTGAATAATTAACATTCTGAAAATACATTTTAAGTGATCTAAATATTTTTTTTTCTGGAATATAGTTAATTTATAGTGATTATTGGTATGTTTCAGTATCTAAAAATGTAAAAAAAAAAAAAAAAAATTTTTTTTAGACATAGTGCATTTTTCTAGGTACCGTACCCCCTTAAAGGTTTAAGGGGGTAAAAACAAACAGCATGGTAAAGTAGATAGGCTATACAATAAGATTTTACAACCTTATTTATTGTTTCCAGTTCTTCCAAACGAGCTTCCAGCTGTTTGACCAGTTTTGTATGGGACTGCTCTAATTCTCTACGCTCTCTGTCATACCGAACTTGTAGACTGGACTGAAACTATTATTTAAACATCAAATATTTGAACTGTTATTCATATAAATAAATAACATTAACACTAACAAGAACACAATTATTTAAAAATAACAAAAAGAATTTTCCTATTTATATATTTTAAATATTAATTTCCTGAAACTTTTTACCTGTATAGATTTCTCCTTCTCTAAAGCCATGTCCTCTTTGTGTTTTGATGTGATGTCAGCAATACGAGAAGACCACTCTAGTTTAAGACTCTCCAGCTCAGTATGTTTGGCAGATAAAACCTGAAGTGAAGCATTTAATTTTATCTCAATGAATTACTTCTTTGAATTCATATGTAAATCCCCAATTTTTATAAATACACATGTATATTTAAATTAACGTCCTTTGAAATTTGTTACAGATGAATGTAGGAACAAGTACTGAAATGACAAGATAAATGGCAACTAATATTAAATAAGAGATTACTGAGTTTTCTTTAAATGTTAGATTCAGAATAATGCATAAATATAAATAATTTAACTGTCAATAACAAGGGATGAACTTTAATTAACATGTTGAAAATAGGAATAAAAGGGAAGTGATGATTAACTGAATATCTTTTTATCAAAAGTTAAATTTTAAATTAAATTTTTAGATTTTTATCCTGCCTTGGCAAAAGACAGACACATGGGATAGAAGAATAATCTGAATGTGTGAGAAAGAAACTATTGAAATATAATTTATAAGTATAAAATGGGATATTAGCTTGTTCCCTATGTGGGATCCATTCAATGAGGCCAGTATGGAGTCAAGTTTTGCTTCAATGTTTAACTTTTTTTAGTAAGGTAAAATATATAGACCTCAGTCCCAACTGGGATCTACCTAACATATCGAAAGAGTTAATTTTTATCAAGATGTAGTTTTAATATGCACGAAGCACTAGCTAATTGTAAGCCTATGAAAAGAAAAGTCTAAAGAATTATTTCAGCTTAATTCAAGGAAATTCCCATAACCACCAATCACCAGCATCTTTTGTATTTATACATAAAGTATAAAAAACTTAATTACCTCTTCTGTACTCTGAAGTTTGCTACTGAGATCTTGACTGGTGTGTTCCAATTTTTGTTGCAATAAACTGTTTGTTTCCTAATTGATAAAAAAAAAAATCTATGATAAAAGTAATACTCCTTTTACTAATTGCTTTATTAGCTATCACATGATTATGAATTTTACCTTCAATTGCTTCAAACAACTGGCTAGGTGACTTTTGATGTCAGAATCAGAACCAGGGAAAAATCTCAGAGACAAATGATTTAAATGTCTAAAAGGGTTTGTTTCTACAATATTCATTGTGCAAGGTGAAACTCCGCTAAGACCACAGCTGTCCATGCAGATAAACTGAATGATAAATCTGGGGGAAAAAAAACTAAAATATACTTCAATGATAGTGAAACTTAAAAAAAAAATAAAAACAACATGAATGGTTCAATATAAACCATAATTCGTATCTTTTAAGACAAAAATAAAAAAAGACAATGAGGAAGAGATTCTCTTAAATCAACACATTCGTTTCCTTTTTGACAATGTCAACATTTTTAAACTACGGTTAGAATGCCATTTTTCCATCAACAGACTTTTTTTTTGGAGAAAATTCTAAAAATGCTGCATAGGAAAAAAAAAACAACAGTCAATGTAAGCCACTGAAACAAAAAAAGGTACTTTGCTGGACTGTTCAACTGATTTTTTTAAAGGTCCTCGTGATAATGGGCACCTGACATTAGATGGGGAAATTAGTGGCAGATGAGCATTCTGCTAGCAATAGCAAATAGCTAGTTGATTATACTGAGCTGAAATTAAACTTAAAAAACACTCTTGGTTAGGCTTTATAAATGAGAAATAATTATGTTATTACTTAGGATTATCTCTGGAATTTTCTTTGATACACATCTCCAGCAAGTCAATAAACTTTTGAGGGAATGACATAAAATCAACCAGTAAACCTTGCTGTAACTTCAAGCTGAAAAGTCAAAGTTGTATGATAACTTAATAAAATTTAAGAAGAAAAGAGAATAAAATCTTAGACATATCACTACATACAAAACAGTTTAATCTGAGACATATAACTACATACAAAATAGTTTATTTAAGATAACGTAAACAAAATTAATGAATAAAATCTAGATAATATTTAAAGGAACCATATAACAGATATATCTCTAGTTACCTATGGAAATCTTCTTCTGTCAAACGTAACGTGTATAAGAAAAATAAATCTTGATCATCTGTTAACTTAACAATCAACTCCTGAAAGTAATAAAATTCAAATATTATTGTAAATATATAATTTCAGTGTTCATAAAAAAAAAAGACTGATAACAAATTACTCATATACAAAACAACTCAGACAATTTATTCTTTGAAAAAAAAAATAATGTAAGATAAAAGTTTACAACTAAAGTTCACTGCACAGATATTATAAATACATAACATTCTTGTGAATATATTTGGACCACATTACATATAACCTTTATATAAGCTTTACATATGGTTAGAAAATAATAAGAAGACATAGTTGAAAAACAGGCCAACAGAACAATGTTAAGCTACAAAATAAGAGTAATTCAATAAACTTTCACCTTCTTCTGGTCATGTTTACCCCTCTCTATTCTCATATGGAGATGCACCAAGACTTTTCTGATATGGAAAAGAAAACTCATATTTAATGCCAAGAAATGTCATGTTCATTTTTATGTAAATGAGAAAAAAAATCTTTCAATGTAGATCAAATAATAACCATAAATATTCTATGTTTTGTATAGTATGTTTCTTGTTAAACTTCTTTTGTTACAAATCATGTGCACTATTTTTTTTCGCTGTTTTGAGAGTATAGATGTATGAAAAGCTGAGAGATAAAGCTGTAAAGTAAGCACATATTGAAGTTTTAAACAGATTAGTCTATGGAGTTTTTCATTTTGCAGGTCAATTTCTGTGGAAACTGTTGCCCATTCAAAACGATGAGCCATGAATTTTAATAAAGTATTAAAACTTCAACACTGCTAAAATATGTTAGTCTACCTTTCTTCTTTGTCCGACGCTCGAAAACTAAGAGGAATGCGTTTACTGAAAATTTCATCCATGGTATTTTAGAAGCAGCTATGAACAAAGGTCTTGTAGCTAATAGAATAAAAAAAAATTGTATATGCTTATTAAACTTTTTATTGTTTAAGGCAAGCTATTAGTTTTCAATGGTAAATTATTGCATAATGAGTTAAAAATCAAGTAATTTAATTTTGAGACTGAGTGATCATCTACTTACTACTAAATAGGGGGATGTTGTAGTGCGATTCACTATGACGGGTAATGGTGAAAAAGCTTTACGAAGAGGGCATAGCCAACAAAATCATGATATAAAAGCATTAAGTAAAGAGTTAATCACACCCAAATGAATTTAAAACAGAAATCAAAATTTTTTTTATTGATTTGAAGCAACTAAGTTAGCATGATTCAGATAATTTTATTGTAAATTTTGTTTCTTAAGATTATCTTAGAATAATGCCTCCCTTTTCCCTAAGGATAATAGTAAATGTCTATGGTCAAAGTGCATTTATTATCTTCTCAAATGTGGAAAATGTGTAATTAGGCAAGGTATATGACTATATCATGTAATATATATGACATGATGAATTTCATACTGGGGAGTATTTCGCCACAAATTATCTTTATAACAGTAGATAACAAATAAGGATGAAACAATGTATAAACTTAACTTGATACTAATCCCATAGTCATGGAATTTAAATTAACATTTACTCTAAGTCCACTTACAACACAAGTACAGCCCAGAATTTTAATACTGGTATTTCTTCTTGATTAGTGTCTATGTATATATTATAATATATACACACATAGCAATATTTTAAATTACATCATTAGGAGCTATCAGATTATCCAATCTTTGTATAATTGTTGAAAGTCAATGAGTTTTTTTCAAGCAATATTGAAGATAACTGACTTAATAGTTAATATTAATATGAGTTATAACTATTAATAAGTCTAATAAATATTCTGCTCGTTTCTAAAAAAAATGTCCACGGTTACCAGACTACAAAACTATTAAATAAAGGGAAAGTAGTGTATTGTTCAGAAGAAAAACGCAATAACAGGCACAACAAACTGTAAACATTATTAGCATGTTTATAATATACTGAGTTGCGGTAGGGTAATCTCGTATTATGAGTTGCATTGATTTTTAACAAATAACTATGGGAACGTTTGAGTTTGGTAATTGGTATTCGTGTTTTTGAAACACACTTCCGGCTACAGTTCTCAGTTAAGTTTTTAAGAAAACGATCCATTTCTTCCAACATTTCAAAATATTTTCGCTTTGTTTAAACATGTTTATCTACCAAGTGCAACCAAAACGTTTTACATCTAGACAATATCATAAAGTTTTCCATCAATCGTTACTTTGATTACTCAATGATTGGAAGATTTTAAGACAGCTGACTCAGACTGTTAACAAACATAATAAAATATTATAAATTATATCAGTCTAAAATGAAATAATGCATCCAAAAAAAAAATCTCGGTACAAGACAATAAAATCTAAAATAAGGGGGCTCTTATTCAAACTTATTTTCTAAGCAAAAACATTGTTAAAAAACTAATTTATCACCTCATTTAGGCATTAAGCCCCACTCATCCAGAAGGGCAACGTACGTGTACTTTCAAGTACTTAAGTTCCAGGAAAGGCACCAAAGTATGTGTCGCCAGGGTTGGACTGCCGCCTCTAGTTACGGCAATGCCCATACTCCTGGGGGTCCCTCATTATAGGCATATGACATAGACCAAACCCAACCACCCCATTTCCAAAAAAAAAAATGTTCAAATGGACATAATATGAACCGGTTGTGAGAATTATTGTAAATAGACACTTTATTCATCACAACAATAATATAAATTTTGAATAAATGTCTGATTAACATTGTGGCCTATATAAAAAAATAGGCCTATTGCTGATATTCATATTGTTGGACCTTTATTACGATAGGAAAACTTGGTATTTTGCCTTGTACCCAAACATTACTTTTGTTTAGGGCCCCTATTATACCTATGCCCCTGGACCCCAAGTAAGCCCCCAAAAATGTACCTGCCCAGGGGATGGTAAAGGAAAATGTGTCCTTACATAGGGGCCCCAACGGTATAATTTCTTAGGATTATGCAACAATGGCTCTTCCACCATGTCTAATGATGGATGAGCTGCACAACATGCTTGATTTCAAGCTGGGTTTTTTTTAAAGATCTAAGTATGATGCCACCAAGTCAGTAATTACAAGATATAGTTTTAATTGGCGCCTACTTTTTATTTTTTTCACCATATTTTTTATTCATATTTTTATGAATCTATTTTTTTAATGTCAATGTATTTTGAAGCAAATTTAAACAAGCAATTTAAGTCTTTTCCGTTTCGGACAAAGGACATTTTAGAGCATTTTCGTGTACGCAGTGGCTACGGTTACGCCGGACGAAATCCGTATTTTTTTTTCCGGGTTACAGCCATAAATATTGCTCCACGCGTATGGGTTTTGATACATTGAGAGGGAAGTAATCATGTTGAATAACTGTTACAAAAATAAATAATGATTACACCCCTTTGATTAGCTTTTATTATTTATATTTAAAATATAAGCAAAAACGGTACCTAAGAAACTCTTATATTCGGCCCTGAGAGGTCAGATCGTGAAATGGACTTTTGATGTACACTTGGCAGGCCAAGACCTACAAAATGATATATACATCATGGGTCTAGGACTTATGGTTGTTGAGATCTAGGGTGATGACGGACAGACAGACAGACAAAACGGGGACAATAAACAATAGAGCATTTTTTTTTTCGAAAATGCTCTAAAAAATCAATATGTTGGCCTATATTTACTTACTAATGTTCCCAAATTATTTAAAAAGGTAAAATATTACTACTGACTAAACATTTTTTTCTTACACAGAAAATTCCATCAGACATTGAAGTAATGAGCTGAATGGCTGTCATTTGAACATATTGAGATTGTATAGTTAGTTTCAAAGTTTCATTTCAGACTGGACTATAGAAAAGTTTTAAATAACTTAATGTTTGTTCTGACCAAAATGGCAGTCAATTATAGTTTTCAGGAACAACAATCTGTCTTATAAATTGCAAAGAACATTGAAATCTGGCATAAATTACCACTATCCAGTATTTATGATATTAGCGAAAAAATGCAACTTAAATGTAATGAAATCATATATAGGTCTCCAAAAATTGCATTTCAACATGTAGGCCTATATATGTAATATGTGATCTATGTTATAAACGTTTATCACAAAGCAATATCTGAGATTTTATATTGTACTTCATACTGGTATAAGAACTTTGAAATGGTCAACATGTAATAATGGTTTTGTGTACAAATCAAACATAATAAGTCACCTACCGATTCATACTGAAGAAAAGTGTTTTAAATGTAAAGTAAGACTTAAAAACTTAAGACGTCTAAAAAGTTTGCATAAGTCATTCCGCTAGCATATACACCAGCTAAGTCATTCCGCCATTTGAATGCAAAGTTTGTCACAAAAACTTTTCTTACCATGTAAGTTTGAAGAGATATATGCGTATTCATTACTGGAGAAAAAACATTTAAATGTGAAGTATATTTTAAAACCTTTAGACAGCGAGGACATTTGAACGAACACCAGTTGATTCATACTAGAAGGCCTGTTGCAGAAAAACCATTTAAATGTGAAGTAGCCTATGTCTCTAAAGCTTTTCTTAACAAGAAACTTTTAAGAAACTTATGGTGATCCATATTGGATAAAAAACATTAAAATGTGAAGTATGTTTTAAATGTTTTTATACAAAATCTGGAATTTGATTTACAGTGCCGTAGCGAGCTTAACTCGGGCCCAGTGCAAAATACCTTTTAATACCTTTTAATACCTTTTTAGCCCCCCCCCATTTGAAAACCATTTGTAAAATATACCATTTGGCGCCCCTTTGTGAGTAGCGCCCGGGGCATGATGCCCCCTTATGCCCCCTTACCCACCCCCACTACGCCTCTGTTGGTTTATTTAAATATTTGTGATCTCATACTTTAAAATTATTTAGTTGGCTCTAGGAATTTATTGTGCTATTGCTTTAAAAAGATTGATGACAGCCTTTATTTAGCAAAAAACAATTCAATGTTGTATTCACGTGGTCCTGCTGGGGTATCCGTTGGTGGGGCCGTGAGTTAAGTTGCCTTTTTTTCGCTTGTTTTTACAGCGAGGTGATAATTGAATTTCTCACACGAGGCCCCTCTCAGGGGTGACACCGTCGACCTAGTCACCACCAACAGAGGCCACTACTGCAGTCAATCACACCCCCTCCCCCCTTACACCCGCCACTCCCATTCCTCCGAATAATAGAGCGTAATGGATGAGCCGGTCACATTGTTTTTAGCCTAATTGGCCTATGGCAGTTAACAAGTATAAAACCTCATTTTATGAGAACCGACCTTGAAAAAAATGTCTGCACTCGCTAGTACTACTTGGAATCAATAGCTAAGAAATAGTCCCCCTTTATTTTCTACACAAGTATCTTCACAATTAGAATAGTTCACTTTGTCAACCACTAGGCAATGCTACTGTGGCTTCAGGTGGGGCACCATTTTTCAAAGGTTATTAGAAGACCATGGATCGGGAAAAGTGGAGAAGAGTAGTATGGCAGGCCAGTGCCCTAAATGGGCTGTAGAGAGTAGTATGGCAGGCCAGTGCCCTAAATGGGCTGTAGAGAGTAGTATGGCAGGCCAGTGCCCTAAATGGGCTGTAGAGAGTAGTATGGCAGGCCAGTGCCCTAAATGGGCTGTAGAGAGTAGTATGGCAGGCCAGTGCCCTAAATGGGCTGTAGAGAGTAGTATGGCAGACCAGTGCCCTAAATGGGCTGTAGAGAGTAGTATGGCAGGCCAGTGCCCTAAATGGGCTGTAGAGAGTAGTATGGCAGACCAGTGCCCTAAATGGGCTGTAGAGAGTAGTATGGCAGGCCAGTGCCCTAAATGGGCTGTAGAGAGTAGTATGGCAGGCCAGTGCCCTAAATGGGCCGTATAGTCAAAGGAAGAAGAAGAATTAGAGGGCCTAATTTTTTTTTTTAGTTTTTGCCTCCCCCCCCCAATTGTATGCCTACCTTTTCTTAGTGCCTTAAAAATATAAGAACGGCCCTGCATCTAACAATATATTGGACATATATAACCTTTCAGACTACATGTTGAGGTATGTGCTGCAGTTAAAATATCAGTATTCAGTCTCGGTGTTACACTTATCCAATAATTCATTAGGTTACGGGTGGTTGAACATACATTAGACTCAGAGTGACGATGATAGCTAATTTCGGAAATCACACAACAGAGATGTGATACTTACTGTACCTAATACCTGTACTTGACTACTCGAGTACAGTTTTGGAGTACTTGTACCTTGGGTACTTGTACTTCGCTCGTGCTTACACATTGAGTATTTTTTTACTCATAGTCTCACTAGCAATTTTAAAAACCGGTGTACTTGTACTCATACTGACACAAAGATATATAATTGACGGGCACAAAGAATTATAATTGTAAATAGACAAACAACTGTGGGGTAATAAAAACTGTTACAGCATAGACTTAGAGAAGCGAACCAGGTGAAAGTTTAATTAGATTGGACATTGAAACCTATCCCATCATACATATCGCAATTCAAATCAACTCTCAAGTCACTTTGTGCTGACTACCTTGTTGCTGATAGCCCTTGCTTGCAACATAAAAAGGTTTTTTTTTTCTTTTAGTCACTCTTGTCAATTTTAACCATCGCTGCGGTGAAAAAGAAAAAAAAAACGTGTTGACTGACTGAACAATAGCAAAGTAGTTGACTGAAGATGAACATCTCTCCACAGCAGATGAGCCTACCAAATTTAAACTGTGGGCAGCGTATGACACCCACTCGCTAATTTATTAATCTCTCTAAATCTAGCTTATAATCCCGAAAAAATTCCACTCATATTACTCGCATTGTCATAGGACTGCGATCTGCAATAGCCGATATCTATACCATGAGGTCTGACAGTACTCACCAACAGATCGAAAAGGTATTTACCGTCGCGTTGTTCAATTGGAATGAACTGAAGAAAACACTCTACAACAGTTCCACTTTTGAGAACATAGCGAACAACAACTTTCAGCTGATACACAGGACTGATGTCAGGAGTGGAATCGATATTGATTCCATAATATATAGCATTCTTAATTTCTGACAGTGTCTGCGTCAATACTTTGGATCCCATTAACTCAATCAATTCATCCCATATACTGGCAGAAAAATATGATACATTCCCCTTTCCGGGGTTTCCATGTCTCTCAGTGTGTTCCTTTAGAAAGTGATCAAATTCAGCTTAAAAGTCAATGCAACCAAGATAATTTCCATTGTTATAACAGTTATGTAAATGGCTGTCACCGCGAAAAGCTAACCCTTTTTCAGCAAGAAATCTTATCACAGCAATTATTCTCTTGAGAACATCAGTCCAGTATTTGCACAATTTTTGCTTCTCCTTTTTCAGTTTTTCGTCAATTCTAGATGCTTGTTGACATTCTAATATCCTTGACAGAGCAGCAATGTGATCCTTCGACTTCTCATGTGACGGAATCCTTGCGATGGCGTTTTTCCAGTCATCTAAATCTAAACCTTCGATAAACTGATTTGCAAAACCGGCGTTGTTGTCAAACAGCTTGCACACATAGCAAAACACTTTACCCGTTGAAGGAGAATAGAGAAGTCTCTTGCGTGACAATTTCACCATTTGTTAACGCTCAAGCAAAATATTTTTGTCTACTGTAATAATCAGATTAGGCTATAGAATTTATAGTTGGCACAGAGATGGTTTGAATTATCTGGCCACTTAGCTTAGCGGAAGTAGAAAATATTAGTTAGAGCAGACGATAATAATTAGACGATAAGGAGACGATAGATTTCTTGAGAGGATATTTGACAAGACTAGAGGAACTACGACATCATCATTTTATTCTACTATATTATACATCATTAAAGTAAGATTATTCAAGTGTAAATAAATACATATATATATTTCAACAAACTGTTTATTCAGTATTTCATAACTGTTAATATATGTGTTACGTCTCACACATATCTGTGGACACTTCATTTAATGTACAAATAATTAATATACAAGAAACTCAGAAGAGACTGGCTAATCGGTCATACTACAAATAATTTATATACACCTACCAGAAGAAGAAGTGTCAAGTAAAATATATATTATACACAAGTAATTAATACACAAAAACCACCTATGACATCTACCCTAATTGTCTACCCTTTAATGTAAAATCTGACTCCAAATTTTGTGAAGGAAGATGTTCAGCATAATAATTTCTTAGATGTGCAGTTACCTCCCAATCAGCTGGATCACTTGTATTCTTTGTCATGCAGCTCATGCTTCAAACCGGCAACTCCTACTGACCCTAATATACAGTCTGAGTCTGTAGGCAAATCAAACACAGCAGCTTCAACATGGCCAATAACAGAATTTGCAGATACCTTTTCCTTTGTAACACTTGTTTCGGTTGTTTCACTTTTTCAGCACAGTCCGGCAACATTATTTCTGGTATTGTGGTGTACATTGTGGTCGAAGAAGTAAATGAAATGTCATTATCACAAGTATTACTAGTTTTACCAGTAATGCAATCAGTGTCTCTGCTCATAAATTGCAGCAACGAACCACGATTTTTTTCAATACTTTCTCTTTCTCCTCCTTTTTTCTTCCACTTGTCAAATCCACTCTCGTGTTTCCTCTTGTATCCATCAGACATGGTTATTTAAAAGTACTTCTGTTATTTTTTTTTTAATTTTTGTAAGAAAAAAGCTATCCTCTAACCAAAGCGAATTTCGCGTATATAGGTAGCTCGCGAAATTTGCCCCTCTTTCGCGGCAATGTATTTATATGGAGATGCTCAAACCGCGTAGAATTTCCGCTGTGGTGCAGAGAAATTTCGCGGCATCGCTTCTTTCAGAGTTTTTTCGCGTTTCGCGAGTGTAAACAATCCAAAATGGCTGCCTAGAAACATCGACTCAAATGAAAATCATGGTTAAAATTGATATAAATGTCTTAAAATTAACAAATAAGACTTACATTTATATATAGAAACTTGAATTATATCAGATTATACCAAAAAGTGTTTTTTTCACTTTTTACTTGTAAAATACCATAACTGTAGAAAATATATCATAAGAAGAAAATGTCTGCTGACGTCTTCAAATAAACAAAAAGAAAATTAAAAAAATCATTATATCCGGTCGGCTTCGCTTAGGTGTAGAGAGGGTTTTTCGCGCTTTGAAAAATCTCACGTGAGAAATAGCGCAGCGGAACGCTTCGCTTTGATTTGAGGATAGCTTAAAAGAAGCACACGATTAACGATAAACAACGAATGCGAAGCGCATGATGTAACACCGGAATTACTACGTCATCACTGCATAGAGTCTGCTTAACAATGCGGATAGTTTATTTAGATTTCAAATCGCAAAGAAGTGCTGATGCTTTATTGAAACATTAAAACATGAAGATGGGGAGGGCCTACGACTTAGAAAGTGCCTAGGACCTAAGATCCCTTACAACGGCCCTGGCGCCAACACTGACCATTGCCACGATTGACAATTTCAAAATGTTTATTATTTAAACACTTTTTTTTTTTTTTTAATTAATTTTTTTTTTTTTAAATTTTTTTTAACGCCGCCATTTCCAGCATGGTAGGGTGTAGTGTGCCTACCACACCAGCACTGTTGGCGGCGCTGATGCACGTCTGCCATGCCCACAGAGCGGCGGGGTGAGTGTACCCGCTATCATCTGCAGGGACGGCAGAAAGATGGGTTTTAATCCTTGCCAGACCAGCAGGGTGTGTGTACTGCCGATCGGCCAGAATGGCAAGAAACGGGGTTTTTCCTGCCACTCGGACAGAGGGGAGGGTGTCGTGTGCCTGTACCCTCAGCCCGAAATGGCAGGCTGCGCAGGTGTGCTTGAGAGGGACGGAGAGGAAGGGTGTTGTGTGCCGACCACATCCGTCACCTCAGCCAGCTGTGAATACTGCGGTCTCGGATAGTCCTCATTGACCACAGTACCACCAACCTCGCAAGTAAAGGTTTTTTTTTTCCTGATTAGAGAACCCTTATGATCCATCCCCCGTGGATCATGGTATGTCTCTCGGATCAGGACAGATAGATCACTCATGGAATTCGGGTCATCTAGGTAATGATTAAAATGTGTTGGCGAAACTTTTAATTTTCCGATCAATGAAATAAATTGATGGTGTCGTAAGTATGAATATGACGTCTTTTATATACATTTTAATATTAGGCCAGGAGTTTTAACAACCTACCCAGAATAAATTCTTTACAATGGTTTAAATGCAGAAACTGACACATATATATATGAAGATTAACTGGTATGAATGACACCCAATGAAACTCATTGGAATTTTTTCTACAGCATTGCAAATATTGCATGAATTACACGTAACTTTCCACTATTCACGGTTCTGTAAGTGTCAATAACCTTGGTAAATCTGAAGTAGGCCTAATCCACGTCAAACTGTCAGCAAACGTGCTTCAGATTATGTTATATAAGTATTTAAAATGAAAGGTCAAATAAAGTGTAAACAATATGACCTGCTTCCTGTGGCGCAACCAGGAGGCTTGAGCGCCCCCCCCCCCGGGCAAAATCATCAAATACATAATTTAAGTTATAAAGTTACAAATAAGACTGCCAAATTGTCTTTTTTCAACATGTGTGCCCCCCCCCCCCCCAGCATTTTTTGCTGGTTGCACCACTGCCTGCTTCCATTAGTAGACCTACGTTTTAACCGTATTGACGAAGCATTAGCTTCATAAAAGTAATACATACATTTTTATGTTTGTTGCATTATATAAAAACTACTTCATAAAACAAACCATAAATAAATAAATAATACAACACTCTGATCTGATGTGAGTAGCAGCCCCGTAGCGTGAAAATTCTACAGCAGGGGCCAGGCATAAGCAGGGGTGGCCGGGTAATACATTTTACTAAGTAGAGCAAATAAACAGAGGGGGCCAGACAAATTGCAGGGGGGGGGGGGCTGGTGAGTAGTATGGCTTTCAGACTCCGGGTGGGGCAGGCATCAATCCGCTGGTGAAACTGGCCGTTGCTTTCACCCCGTGCCATAATCACAGTGTTCACATGCTGGTGTAACCTCTTCCTCAAATGCCCAAGGTATGAAGAATTCCAAGCATTCATCATCAATTATTTCTTCATCTTTTACATCCAGCATGTCATTATCATGTAACTCTTCATCGTCAATCATTTCCACAACATTGACCAGCTCCTTGGCATTCAAACATGACTCTCCATTACAATTTTTGAAGGCTGTTATGCATGACAAACCATACTCAAAGCAGCGACACAAACGTGTCCCACACTGTTTCCTGGATCCGGAAGTACATTTGCAACAAACCACCTTCAGAACATCTGGGGGAGCCACATCTAAATCAGTGGCAATATGGATGTACTTTTCCTCATGAAGCTTGCATATTTTTTTACCGAGCTGTGATTTACCAACTTTCCGCATGTAGTTATCTTTGAACAGAGAAGTAGGAAGTGTTGACAGCTCATAGCTGAAATATTTCTCCGTATCAGATGATCTTTGCATTATGACCAGAAGCCTATTAAATAGAACTGTGGGATCAACACCTGTCAAAGCTTTCTTGGAAGTTGATGAAGAAGCATTGTTTACTTGTGCTAATGTTCTTATTTGAGATTTTCTTTTAAGGACAACATCCTTGAAGTTCTTGCCGCTCATGTTCTGAACAATATCAGCGCCAACTTCTTCAGCATTGTCGCAGTTTATATTATCAGATTCAGATGCTGCAATACCTGATGGTATGCTGTGGAGTCTTGTGTCAGAAGTATCAAATTGATTATGTGACTTCAAGAATTCGAGAACTTTTGTGAGATCGTCATTATCTCTATTGATCCTGGACTACCCCTCTTCCGGATGCTGAACTGCATCATGGCAGTAGTCAATATCAGCAAACTGCGCTAAAGATGTCCTTACAGCTGCAGTCCTATGAATTGTGGAAGTCCATGTGGTGCGTACACTCTTAGTCACTCCAACATGTGATCCTGACATGAGCTGCTTGTGTAGATCTGGATGTGAGTTAGGTAAGCCCATCATCATCTCCAGGTAGAGACGAGCACACTTGGCATAATTGTTGTGACCAGATGCTGCGAAGAGATTCACCATTCTCCTGATACTGACAAGATGTAGCTGATAGTTGCCCATTCGTTCTGTCCGCAGCAGAAGCTTTAATGTGGCAATGTAATACATATACAGAAGCCAAGGGTTTTTACTATATAAGCTAGAGTAATAGTTATGTCATTTTCAGGGCCCCATTCTACACCTTATATGTAGCTATACGAGATAAAGGGCCCTAGGGGCCCCAAGAGTAGCTATCCCCCTAACATAAATTTAGTTTAAATAATTTTGGTAATGTCTTTTAAGTGCTGAGCTTCAGTATTTTGAAGGTACCGTCTTATCTTTCAGGTTTTTTTAAATAATCTTGTAGTTGGCAACTGCCTTTTTTGTAAACAGTTCAAACAATTCTCTTAACATGGCTGACAGTATTTTATATAGAATATAGAGGACCTTTTTTTTACAAATTTATTTGATGCATTTAAACACAATTTAGGTATTCAAAACAAGGGTGTCATTAATCCTCGTTATGTTAACTAAGTAGTTATTACCAAATAATTTCACAAAACGCTTGTAAGACATTAATTCTAGGTACGTAATGTAATATTTATTCAACTCCTGGTCTATATGCAGTGTACTAGTATATATAAATGAACTCCCTTGGAACTATTTTTAATAATTTCAATTTTGAAAAATAAACAATTTAAATTTTAAAATGTGTACAATATGTTATAAGATGTGAAACGTCTCAAGCGTTCATTGTGAACTTAGCATTCTGATACGATCTAGCGAAACAGGGCCGACCTTACGAATTACGAGGCCCAATTTAACGGATGCTTGCGAGGTCCCTCTTAACTTTTTTTTTTACAATAGGCCAAATACTATTGCTCTTTATTAGATCATGTAAATTGCTGGGCCCTGCCAGGCCCGGGGGCATTCTTGAAAAATATTTAAAATGAAGTCGGGGCGGGCCTACGACTTTGAAAGTGCCTAGGGCCTACGGCGACCTTAAAACGGTCCTGACTAGGACTGGGGGGGGGGGGGGAGATGCCATGCAAGTGATCGAATAGAGCCACATTCCAATTTATTTTTAAATAGTAAACAATAGTCAAGGAGACGTATCAAGTCAGTTTATCAAAATTTAACAAAATACAAGGAATTAAAAAAATGGTGAAAAGAAAACTGGTTCTCTTGGAGGTACACAAATGTCACAGTAGAGTCTCTCATGGCTCTATGAACTACATCGGGCCACCTCTGTGATAGTAATAGGCCATTAGTTATTGTAAGTTGGCTCGTGTTCTAAACTAGCATGTTCCCTATTGCAGGCAATGGAATGATATTTTTAAAAATTATTATAAAGCATTCATTTTTAAGTATAAAAAATTATTCTACTTTGGGCCAGGTGATCCCTTTCTTTCTTTCTTTCTTTCTTTCTTTCTTTCTTTCTTTCTTTTTTTCTTTCATTCGCTCAATCTAAATATGCAGTGAACGATTAGATCTGTGTGACAATGTGCATCTTTACATGTAGAACAGTTGTACGATTAGATCTGTGAGACAATGTACATCTGTACATGTAAACAGTTGTACGATTAGATCTGTGAGACAATGTGCATCTTTACATGTAGGACAGTTGTACGATTAGATCTGTGAGACAATGTGCATCTGTACATGTAGAACAGTTGTACGATTAGATCTGTGAGACAATGTGCATCTGTACATGTAGAACAGTTGCACGATTAGATCTGTGAGACAATGTACATCTGTTCATGTAGAACAGTTGCACGATTAGATCTGTGAGACAATGTACATCCGTACATGTAGAACAGTTGCACGATTAGATCTGTGAGACAATGTACATCCGTACATGTAGAACAGTTGTACGATTAAATCTGTGAGACAATGTACATCTGTAGATATAGTATATTTAATATATATATATATATATATATATATATATATATATATATATATATATATATATATATGTGGCTAACAACATCGAAAGAGAACAATGTAATGAATAGAATGGACACTGTCCAGTCAATTAAACAACTCTATAACAGCATACGCTAAAAGTTTACAAGAGTTGCGGGCCCTTCCCAGAAAATTTTCGGACCTTAGTCATGGCTCCTTGAGTCCCACAGTTCTCACACAGTGGACCTTGCAGGACCATATAGTGACCACGCAGCTGGTTATTAAAATGAAGTAGAAAATAAAAAAAAACACCAAAAAATGTTGGCAGCTTAGACGGAACTTTATTTTTAGATATCTTGTTATGGTGGATTAATCAATTAAAAAATACCAGAAATGACTTAACAACCTAATATATATATATATATATATATATATATATATATATATATATATATATAGATAGATAGATAGATAGATAGATAGATAGATAGATAGATAGATATAGATATAGATATACATGACTTTATAGGATATATGGTTTTATATGATATATGACTTTATGTGATGCATGAATATATGATTTATGACCTTGTATGATATATGACTTTATATGATATATGGCTTTATAAAATATATGACTTTAAATTATATATGATTTATTTATTTATTACTGACGCTGTAATAAGTTGTTGTTTATTTTACATGAAACATTGTGGTTGTAAACAAGGTAATGTGGGGTGGGTGGTGGGGGGAGGTATGAACGATTGACGTCACAATAATTAAAAATTTCCCCAATTCAAATATTTACTATTTCTCTTAACACACCTCACTTTGAGCGTCCTGGGGTTGTAGAGGCCCCCAGGCAGGCCCTACCTACTAGAAGTTTAGATCGTGATACCTGGGAGATGATGGGAGAGGCTAGTCGGTTGGTATAAATGGTAACAAACTTGAACGGTCCGATGTTACAGCAAAAGAAAGAACAGGTAACCAGGTAAATCAGTGGTCATTATTCATTCCAAAGTGTATATTTTAAAAAAATGAAATGATTGAACGAAAGATTTATTACTTAAAATGATTCTTCATATGTATAGTTTCTTATCCAAAGTCATTCAGAATAAATAAAATGTGCATTATTTGAAGTAACGAAACACTTCTATAGGGTCTACCTGTGATTTGTTATTTTTTAAATTATTTGGACATCTAAATTTTTTGGTATCTATTGAATGAATGTCTGCATTTAGTCAGGTTTATGGTAGAGGTTCGATGAGGAAGTTACTTACATAAAATAGATATTTACTTAAAATGAAAAACACTTAAAAGACCAATGAGGATTTTAACAACTACTATTATCATTTAGTTAAAAAAAAATGATATAAATATGAAAAGAAACCAAAGCAAGTCAATATTCGGAAATAAATAATTTTTTTTTCAGTAGTTAGAACATCAACAACATCGTCAATAAATCAATAACAAGTAAATAGAATGGCAACCCTTCACCTTTTGACCTGCGTGGCCTTGGCCATAGTAAGCACCCAGGCTGTTGGACCTTTACTCCCCCAGCTTTTACCTATACCTAAAGGATACATTAAAGGTAAGAAACACAAACATTAATAGTTTATTTCACGCTTGAATGTTTAGGTAAAATTAAAACACTTAAAGAGTATGAGATATAATATTCATTTATTTTTATTTATAAATTGAACGAATTTCCCCCAATATATATTTTTCTTCAAGCGATTGTCAAATTCTCAAATATAAATTAACTTTTTAACTTTGGCTACCAGAATAGTATAGTGGTTCCATCACAACTGTGAGAGGTTTATTATGAGACGGACTCAGGTAGGTTGGGACCCCGGGGCGCTGAAGAAAATATTGGGCAAGAAACTAAAAGTTCACTGTAAAAAAAAAAGTGTATGAAACTGGGTTTTTTGTGTAGAAAGCTGCCCTTTTCAGGTCTGTTAAGATTCGGGGGCCCCAGACTCACACCCTATACGCCTGAAAATAAATCAACCGGAGAAAAAATTATTATTTTTTTTCTTATTGCTAATTCTGTTATAAAGAACCCATGTAGATAATATGATTCAACCTTTCAGACATTTTTTCTTTCTTTCTATTTTTTCTTCTTTTAACCGTAATTTTTACATTTTTATCGAATAAAATCACGCGTTGTGTTTAAATATTTGAAACCTGCTTGGGACTATAAAAAATTTCGTAATTACGGCCAACAGATTTGAGGAAAATACATGATTCCTCTTTCAAAGCCGATCTAACTTTTTTTTTTGGGAGGCGTGGCGGGGGGCGGGGGGGGCCAGGTAGAGTCTTTAGCTTTTGTTTTGGGGCCCCAAGCAAAGATAACTGCTGTGGAGGAGTGGGGGCAGCATATTCATTTGATTAGAATATAAATTGGGGCCCCCCTTTTTCAAAATGCACTAGGCTACTGGGCTAATATTACCTATCCACAAGAATAAATGCATGTTATACGTAATTAGCTTTGAGTTTTATGTTTTAGTAGTCAACTCAATGAGCACATTTTACTTACATCCGCAGAACCACTCACCCTGACCTGTGCTGTTAACTTCACTGACAAATATAAACCAACTGCTGGTATCGTCAACGCTATCGCTATAACAATCAAAGAGAAAAATAACCTTTACGGTGGGGTGAGTCATGGCTCAAACGCCAACAAAAAAAAATTATGTACAAGGAATAGGCTTATACCTCGAACGCACACAGCTCAAAATGGGGGGTAACATAGTGAGTGTTGTTGTTTTCTTCATTCATTTCAGTTGAGCCCATCTTTGTTCCCTTACCTGGGCGGCAGCGGCGGATCTCAGGGCTCCGGTCTGTCGGCCACCATCAACATCTTCTCACTCATCGGCGGCCCCGTTTCAGTAGCTTTCACCGAGAGAGCAAGACCAGAGAGAGGCTGCTACGCCGATGACTTTGGTTCCTTCTATACGTGAGTCTCAAAGCAATTCTAAGATTTAGTCCACATCCTTTTTGTTTGAATATTGCACAACAATTTTAAGATTTAGTCCACAACCTTTTTGTTTGAATATTGCACAACAATTTTAAGATTTAGTCCACAACCTTTTGTTTGAATATTGCACAACAATTCTAATAGTTAGTCCACATCCTTCTTGTTTGAATGTTGCACAGAATTATTTGAAGAGCGCAAGATTGACATGAGCGATGAAATTTTGTTTGCATGTGAGATAAAATTACAGAAATGTGATATTTAACTAAATGTATATGTTCTACAGTAATTTCTTTAATAGTTGAATAGAGATTCAAATTATCTGTCCACAAATTTGATTGTATTGCACGTAATAGACAAGAAAAAGTAGACATGTATTTTTTTTTCAAATGGAAGCTTCAACATAATCAGTTTTATAATGTTTACCGTACTTAAGTAAAAAAAAAAACTTTTTAAAACTCTTAAGATGTGCATTACCACAGATTATAATATATAATCTGTGTGCATGACTGTCTTATCCAAAACTATGCTGCATGAACAATATTTCCTTTTTTACTTAATGTAAACTGAGGTTTAACGTAAACTTTGTTTAACGTAAATTTAAGCTTAACATAGGAGAGTAGTTTTATATATTACAAACTCGAGTATTATGTTACATATACATTGATTTAAATGTTATATTTGAATCTGTTTCTTATGTCAACAGTGGTCTATCTACCCCTCCCCCGGCCTACGGACTGGGAGGTTACGGATCCGGATATGGTGGTCTCGGTGGTGGCTATGGCGGTGGTCTCGGTGGGTTCGGCGGTCTAGGTGGATACGGATCCAACATGGGCGGCTACGGCAACGGAGGATACGGCAACCCAGGATTCGGCAGTGGAGGATACGGCATGGGAGGTCTGGGTGGCGGCTACGGCCTAGGGTCCGGCCAACCTTACGGTATGGGCGGAGCTGGCCCAGCGGTCGGAGCTGGACAACCCTACGGCATGGGCGGACCCGGCCCGATGGGCGGAGCAGGCATGCTGGGCGGAGCTGGATATCCAGGCTTCGGAGGTGGAATCATTTACACGGACCGCACCCCTGGCATCGTCGCCAACGTACGTCTGACCCCAGGCACCGCCTCAGAAATCAACATCGACACCCTGGCTGGTTTCTCTAATCTGAAGGAATTGGCAGGCCGAGGGGTTGTTGTAAGTAGTTTTTGATATTAATATAGGTCAGTTTTTTTTACTAGCTCATGTACAGTGGCGCAACCAGGGGGGGCAGTTACTAAAGTAACTAAAAGTTACTAAAAAGACTGTCAAACTGTCTTTTTTCTATATGTGAGCCCCTCCCCCCCCCCAGCATTTTTTATCTATACGTGAGCCCCCCCTAGCATTTTTGCTGGTTGCGCCACTGCTCATGTATGCGTCTTTTTAAGAATATGAACACAAATATATTCTGTCATGTATACACAAATATAGGGACCTGACGTTAGTTAGGGAAATAAAGGCGGCTGGGCGTTGCGGTAAACACACAATCTCTTCCTTCATATGCCGTGGTTACAGAAACAGATGAAGTCTATACTTCATCTGGCCCCGATGGCCTTTTTAGGCTAAGGGAGCTTTATACAACTATACATACATCTCTCTTGCATGTTCGGCATCGAAATATGCAGCTTTTTATTTCTTATTGGCTCACATTAACACAATGTACTAGTTACTGTATACATATATCACAATACGACTGTTGCATTCAAATAACACACTGTACTATTTATTGTATACATATATCGCAATACGACTGTTGCATTCAAACAACACCCTGCTTACAGATTGTATGAAAAAACAACAAACATACATCACAATTTGTGCACACATGTATGACGTTATGTCAAGTGCACACATACAATAGTATGCAGTGCACACATGTATGACGTTATGTCAAGTGTACACATACAATAGTATACAGTGCACACATGAATGACGTTATGTCAAGTGTACACATACAATAATATGCAGTGCTCACATATACAATATCAGCCATGGACACGAATTGGTACGCCCCCGACAACACGAGTCTGCCCATGGACGGTGTAAGGGCGTTCCACGAAGATAGCGGGCTTCATGCTGATCGACCATGGACGGTGTAAGGGCGTTCCACGAAGATAGCGGGCTTCATGTTGATCGACCATGGACGGTGTAAGGGCGTTCCACGAAGATAGCGGGCTTCATGTTGATCGACCATGGACGGTGTAAGGGCGTTCCACGAAGATAGCGGGCTTCATGTTGATCGACCGTGGACGGTGTAAGGGCGTTCCACGAAGATAGCGGGCTTCATGTTGATCGACCATGGACGGTGTAAGGGCGTTCCACGAAGATGGCGGGCTTCATGTTGATCGACCGTGGACGGTGTAAGGGCGTTCCACGAAGATAGCGGGCTTCATGTTGATCGACCATGGACGGTGTAAGGGCGTTCCACGAAGATAGCGGGCTTCATGTTGATCGACCATGGACGGTGTAAGGGCGTTCCACGAAGATAGCGGGCTTCTTGTTGATCGACCATGTGTATATCTTTCTTCTGGAGTGATAGCCGTAGGGAGACCACAGCACAATGGTTTGCCCGGTGGACCATAAGACGGTTCCTCACACATATACCATTTTCTCGAGTAGACAAATACAGCATTGAAGCCGTCTTCATACATTTATAACATTCTGACACAGTAGACTGAAGCAGTAATTAAGCAGTGTTGAATCATATATAGTTGTACTGTATTTAACACTTTCCCCTTGCAGGTTTGCCCAGATGCTGCAGTCGAGAACAAATACGGAGATGCCAAATGTGAGAGCGGAATCCTATCCTGCTGTGCTCTCCACTACGACAACGGAGAACAGACATTGTCCGTCAGTTATGGCTACTAAACCACTGGACACCTGACAAAATACACTGTAACAATAAACAAGATCATGGTTTATAATTATTATTATTTTTTTTTCAAATGCGTGCTTTCAATGTAACAGTTTGAAATGTTTATATACGAAAATATAAATTGAGTGCAAAGATGAATGTTTCCTCCAACATTATGAACATCATTCTTGTACAACATCAACACATGATGACATGTTCACACCGAACCAAATATCAGAACATAGAAAATAAATCAACAAAAAAAATAAATGGATGTAAACAAAATAATATTTGTTTCATGTTGTTTTTTAATCTGCTCTTTTTATGTCATTTGTTTTGTCACTTTATGTACAGTTTATTCTTAGGAGACAGCAGAGGCTTAACTTGGGGGGGGGGCTGGGGAGAAAGAAGTCACCACTGGCAGCATATTTCAGTAACAAAATATGGTCGCAAACTGGCATAACTGTGTGACATATTCAGCTGCTCAATGAATTCAAGCTGTCTCTTTATGGGAAAATGATAATGCAGTTTTAAAGTTGGCAGACATGGTAGCTGCATTTAAAAAACCAAATTGAAGTTCTGGGGACAGCACGTAAACAGAGGCATTTTGAACATGTTTCAAACATTAGTGGGGATTTTAGGCGAGTTGAACCTGGCATTCATTCTCACATTTGGTGCACGATCACCTGTCTTTGTGTTAAAAGAGTTCGAGTACTACTTCCTCACCACAAAGACCCATGAACTGGTAAGTAATGGATCAACAATCCATTTGTCAACCAACCAGGCAAATATAGGCATCTCTCTGGAGATTGCAAATGATTGCAGCCTGGAAACTTCAGTGTAGACGCCTTAAAACTTCAGTGTAGACAACTCTGCCAGTTTTCTGCATTAAAGTCATGGCGGGATACCCTGAAATTGCCACCACAGTTCTTAAATCACAATGACATTTCAGACATCCTATATGTGTGAAGTGCATTTCAAGTATCATTCTCTCCGATTTCCCAGATGGAACCGTTTCTTTGCAGATGAATAAGCTCAGGGTTATCATTGATTTAGTGAATTAAAATGTTAAATCACTTTATTTCAGCTTTTGGAATGTTTAAATACACTTAAATTAAATTGTGAAATCAAAACAATCTAAAATATAAACAATCAACGTCCGCCTCCCCTCCAGCGGGCCGCAGTAAAATTATCAAAGGTGGACCGGTCCACGGCAAGAAAAAGGTTGGGGACCACTGGTGTAAAATGTTAATATTTTAACTGCAGTAAATAATTTTCAAGAGGCAGCATGTCACAAAACTTTCACAATGTCGATAAAAACAATGTTGGACAGGGCATGCAACGACTCATAGATCGACAAATAATACCAACAAGGTGATTAAGTTCTTATCACTATCCGGTGTTGCTGTAACTGGCATATTGTCTCACAGTGATTAAGCCAATGAACCTTAGTCCCAGGGAAAAGGCAGGAGTGTTGCAGGTCATACTTGTATTTATAGATAAAACTATTGAATGGTACTGTATTTATTGAATACAGTTAACATACTCATATTTATAGATAAAACTATTTTATGAATCTGTGTTTATTGAATACAGTTAACGTAAACACTCATAATATTATGTCTACAAGTTTAAATATATTTTACATTCAATTATATATAGATGTATATCGTATATGTTGTTAGCCTTATTATTTATACAAACATATAAATTTGTATATAGCATAATAAACATCAATAAATTTTTCTAAGAGTTAAGACCGCAACACTCACGCTCACCTGCTTGTTGCCATACTTAGTGGCAGCATAGAAAATTTTCTAGACAAACCATTTTGTTTCCAAAACATGGTTGAAACAACTTAATTGCATTTAACTTGCAAGTTTGTCAAGTTGCTCCAGCTAAGTTGCAGGAATTATTTTGGTTATGCTTAATTAATGGCCTCTACAAACACAGTTTCACACAACAGGGGCCACTCCTACTATGTACTGTACCGCAACTACTACTGAAGGGACACACTAAGGCATTGGGCCTGGGGCAGTCTCATCTGCATAATGTCATAAGTAATAAAGTTGTCCAGATATGGCAGCCATGGCTCAGTTGGGTTTGAAGCAACTGTATGACATTTATTAATAAAGCTATGTTAAAAATTTTTATTTCTTTTGATATGTAAACGTACATAGACTATAGCTGGCTCTCAAGATGTCAATGTACACAGATTATAGCTAGATCTCAAGATGTAAATTTACTAAATTAAAACACATTCATTTACTTATTTAGTACAATAAACTGCCACACATAAGCTGATGTTTTGAAATAGCACAAAGGCTACCAAGCTGTCCTTCCTACTGGATGTCTGAGGTTTTTGTATGCTATGATATGACTGATGTATACAACATATCTACCATGCTGGAGGGATACTGAGCATGTATAGACTATGTGAGACCTCTCAAGCCATAAATTGATTTTTTTTTAAAACATTTCTATCATAGTGATAGAGAATAAAAAATATTGTCTTACTTGATGACCATGTCCATGAACTCTAGACAAATGTCTGGAAAAAATAATAAATACATGTATATACTTTTACATTTTTTTAGAGTTATGTAAAGCTCATAAACAGAAAGTCATAAAAGTAATGATGTGCTCAAATTTCACTCTGCTTACTAAAACATTTTGTCCCTTGCAATGGTCTGCATTCATTTAAATTAGGGCTGCTGATTAAACCATTATTAAAATTTTTAATGCAAACCCTCAGTGCGTTTATTTGACCAAAATGCTGAAAGTTCACCAAATCAATAAAAAACAGAATTTCACTCAACAATTTGAAGTTAAGGTCCGTTCAATGAGTAGATCTACCACCCCACCTGTCACCCCACACCCTTACCTCCAGGTATGTCAACAAAAGCCCCATTTGTAATGTAAAATGAAGATGTTTTTGTTATATAGCACTTCAACAAGTAAACCTCCTGCTCCCTTCCCGGTCAATGGAAAAAGAGAAAAGTTTCATTCACTAATTTACATTAAATACTGTAGTGTAATGGTGGAGGTACTATAGGGTATTGTTAATTAAAAAACAATACGTGTATAATAAACCCGGTTATAATTAGGTCAAAATAACGAGATGCTAGAAACTTTGTATCATCAATTTTTTTTGCATAATTTTTTAACGCATTTTGATAATACAGCATGTTGCAGGTCACGCCTGCAACAGCTGCACTAATAGTTTCATATACATGACACCTGTCAATCAAGGTCTAGACTAGGCTGATGCACACATCTGTGCACGAGACAGTGGTTGTATTTTTCATAATTATTTTAACACTGAGCTAAATTTAATATTTTATATAGGGCTGTTGATAAACTGCAATTAAAGGGTAATTAATGCGTTAAAAATTATGCGATTACATTTTTAACGCAAACACCTGATTACATTAAATTATACCCAAATGCTGTAATTTCAGAGTTGCGGAAAAAATTAAAAATCAGTAAATAACCCAATTCTTTAAATAGAAATAGATCAGACAAGATTTAAAAAAAAAAAAAAGCAAATATCCAAACAAAGAAACTGTCACTTTTACATAAGATCATAGCAGACATATGACCTTGAAACAATAGGATTGTCATTTCTTAATTCTAATTTATGACCCTGAATGATACAAATAGTGAACATCAGCAGACGTGTTCTACTAGTTTTATTGACATGTGCCATGGATTCGAAACAATAGAACCTTGTGTCAACTTGTTTTGGGACAGAGGGGGTACGGTGGTTGGGTAAGCCCCAAGTAACGTCATCTTTGTGGAGAGAGAGGCTGCTAAGTGTGTCAAAATGTAACTGGGTTAGGAAATGGGGGCAAAATTTTAAAAATGCATTAATAATAAGTGAGCAACTACTTTTTGGCTATACTATTATTTTATGAAGGAAAAGGCACATGAGATAGAAATGACGTCTATATTTATTTTGGGATGGGAAGTGGAGGGGGTATGTACGGTAGTGGAGGGTAGGGTAAACAAGACTTACATGGGAGTGAAGGGTAGCAAAATATGACAAGAAGGGGGAACACGGGCTGACATGTGCCATTAGTTCGGAAACTACGGTACGAGAAAAACATGTTTGGCATTGTTGTTGATAAAAAAAACTCGCATCACTTGATTTAATTGATACATATCAATAAACTTTTCTCAATAACTAATTCAATATGCTAATGCTTAATAAATCTGTTACAATTAATTATACCTCGTAAATTAATCTGACTTGTTTATTAAACCAATTTTATGCTATGATATTATGACATACTAGTTTGAATAAAAACAAATGCATTATATTATGTTGATTAAAATGTGCGTTAATTTGCAATAAAATTTTTAATCATGTGTTAATTTCGATCAATTTTTTAATCGAACAGCAGCTCTAATTAAAATATTTTTACATTTTTTATAAATTTTTATTTCATATTATGGCCAAATAATGGCATAAATTGACTGAACTTTACAAAAAAATGTTTTAAATTACATCTATATCTATACACAAGCATATTATATTTTAAGTTTTTAAAAAAAAATGTTGTATCAATTCAATAAAAGTTTCCATAATAATTTGTACCCAAGATGTTGATGATCAACGATTCAATAAAACAATTCAGATGAATGACTGAAAAAAACTGGAACGAATTGAATAAAAAATTGCAATAATCTGCAGCGTAAATCTTAAACTGATGTACTTTTCAGAAGTATCAAATGTTGTGTCTCACCTGGAAGTGAGAGGGTGTATGTTATCATTAGAAAATGAAACTGAAACAGATTTTCCTCCTGTATCATCAACACTGTGAAAGCATCCTCATCAATTTCTCCATCCTCTCAATTAAATCATTCTAAAGTTAAAAAAGAACCATTTATTTAAGCATATTCATATATTTCAGTCTGAATTTTTAAGCAATCAATTTTAAATTAACAGCAAGTTAAATAAGTACAAAGAGCTGTTGACTAATTATATTGACATTTGTACACAATATTTAGATCTCGGTGGTTGTGTCTGTCATGATGATACTTTATATTCGGCAATGTTTCATTGTGTCTGAAATATTACATATATATATATATATATAAAAATGAATTTAGTGGTGTATGTTTGTGTGTTTAGGGTTGTCTGATATGGGAAAAACCAGAATTCTCATTCTTAAATAAAAAGTAATCTATAAAATATGGTACTCATAGGTTTAAATACAAGTGACAAATATTGGATATTTTTATGGTAAAAAATGTAGTGCTAATATTTCAATGAATTAAACAAAGGTAGAAAGAAATATGCATGGATGCATTTATGCCCTAAAAAGAAAGGATGGGGTATCAGTGTCAATACTTTTGCCTGATATCGGAACTTAAGCCTTGGCAGATAAAATCCTTCCAGCAATGAGAAATTTTTTTATTAAAATAAAATAATCAATTTTTAATATGATAGGCCCTATAGTCTATCAGTTTTGTATATAAATCATTACAAAAGCATTATGCACAATTTACGCTCGTTGATAAGACTTTATTGGGGATTGATAGTATCAAAAAACAATGTTTTCCAAAAGGAAAATCTTTTCGAGTAGCGCACTATTCTTTTAAATTTACTTCGGATTAGTTTTCTGCTAAGCACTATATATGTTTCTTGAAACAAACACTTCTTTGCTGATCTTTGGTTTTTAGGGACCTAGTAAAAAACGTAGAGATATTTAAGGGCCCATAGCAAAAGTACATGACAGAGCCCTTTAGCATCAGATTTGATATGAATAAGCATAAGAAAGTTGTTCTTTTGACCAGAGTCGTTCATACGGATAGGTGACTCCTCTGCACACAGGGCCATCGAGCAAGAACTTACTAAGTCCTACTGAATCTATTGCTATAGGGCCACCAAGGTGGTTGTCTAATTAGCCTGTCCATAAGAACAACCTTTTTGTTTTCCAATTTCAGTACATGAGTCAAAACAAAAAGGTTACACCTAAATAGTGTGAGAATTCCTTATAATTCTAGTGCATTTCAAAACTATAAAGCTATAAATATGAATACAACAGGATAGTTTACATTTTCATTTCTTTTCCGTAGCTGTGTGCGTTATGCAGAGGCAAGGCCTTTCCGGAGGGGTAAAATCAAATTTTATTATAAAATACTAGCTGCACCCTGCAAAACCTTTGCATAGAGTTATATCCCCTAGGCTTGACTGGTTATTTTTTGGTTTCAGGCAGATCCGATTTTTTTCATGGTTGTATTTTAAACTGGAATACTGTTGTATTAATTCTTTACGTTCGATTTAACGCACACTGGGAATGAGTATTATTATATATACTTTTTATCATTGTGTTCCACTTTTTTCTTATATAAAACTCTCCGCACAGCCCCCCCCAAAACAAAATCCTGGGTACTGCCTTGTGCAGAGGGTTAAAGGAGGTGTGTAGTTTGGTACATTTACACTTCACATTGTGATTGTCTGAGTGGTAAGTTTTGTCAACTTCATACCTTTATTGAGTCTTTCTTTTATTTTAATGACCCATATTTTCTCCTGCGCCTGAGAATTGAACCAACTTAAGTTCCTCCAAATGTACATGGCAAAGGGCCACACACAGCAGAAAAGCTCTGTTTAGAACGCTGATCTGGCCCTGCTAGGACTTTTATTTTGCCTTACTTAAATTTTAGCATGATTAAATAGTTAGAATGGGGGAGGGGTTTGAGGGTTCATAGGGCCCCTTTTATCAATGATTATTAGGGGCCCAAGATATACATGTGGTATATTTGGGGATCCTAAGCAAATGTACATGGAATCATAGGCAAAAACACTGTCGGCCACCCTTGCAAATTCTCAAGCAATGATATTCTTTTACAGCTAGGGCCCCTATGTCCCAAAAATTTCAAGTCATTTACCACAGAAAGTACTTTGATTGCCCTTCCTTAAAACAGATATAATATTTCAAGGAAAAATATTAATTCATATTTCTTTCAAATTAAGACTGATGTGTTTTAAATAGATAATAATAATAATAACAATCATGAACATTCGAGTTTTTGTTGAATGTTTATTACAGTTTTTTTTATTAAATAGTATTAAAATATTTTTTGTAATTTACACATCTATTAAAATACCACCAGTACTTAAATGTTTGCTACTTTTCAATAGCAAAATAAAACCAATCTACCATAACAAGCTCTTGCTCTAATATGATCGAAGTAAATAAAAACAACAGAACTACCTGCCCTCCACCCAACCTCCGATTTTCAGCATAACAGTACTTAAAGGTGTGTTAAAATATATTAAAAATGGCCTAAAAAATATGACATGGATCTTTTTTTATAAAATATGCACTAATATGAAAAATCATTGAAATATACATTTATATGATAACTAAAAAATTTTACATTGAGTTCAGATAAAAATATGGTTTAAATCTCATTTGAATTAAATATATCCCAAATAAAAAATAATTTTTCATGAAAATTGAAGCACAACTCATGAGCGTAAAAAAAAATCATTTAAAACTTAGTTTTATCTTTAAAACATTTTGCTATCATTCTCTGGTCATTTTAAAACAGAAAATTCATATAAGATTAGTAATACAGATTTACAGATAACAATTATATTTGTTCTCATAACATATCACAACTTTGTGGATATATACAAGGGCTGTCATGGCATGGTAAGTTGCTCCAAACTGTGTAAAAGTTAATGGTGGTAAAGGATACTGAATAGTCATTAATCACATTTTATTCAACACCAATAAATGGGGGTAACAAAGTCAAAAATGTATTTAGCACAAAAACTTCACTGTGTTTAGTTATTTAATAAATGAAATTAAATAATTTATTATGAGAGAAAAAAGAAAGTATTTATACACTGCGAAATATATAATAAAATTATACCTCAGGACTTTTGATATATATACTGCCTCCTAAGTTATCACCTAATAATTCTTCATCACTGAAAGTAAAAAAAAAAGTACAAGCTTGAATATTTAAAAATCACATATTAATTAGTTATTACCAAGAAAAAACCTAATATTATGACATACATGAAGATAACTTCTGACAACAATGGTATTTGTTAAATTTTGTTTAACTCCCCATTTTTGGAGAAATTTTAGCAACATTAGAAAAGAAAGTAATGTATACTGTCAGTTCAATTTTACTTACAAAACACATCACTTTTTAAATTGTTTACATACATTTACAGTATTATTTGATGCTAGTTATTTTAGAATGAAAACTAAACACATGCAGTGGATTCTCAACTCATTTAACTATTGTTGGCCAGAGTTCTCTAAACACTTATTTCAACCCTATCCATACCATTAAAAAAAACATATTTCATACTAAAAACTGTTCTATATTTTTTCCCTGCAGAAACTGTAACGCATATTTGAAAAATAAATTACAGATAAAGAAAGTAAAAAAAATCCCTCGTAACCATACAACAAAATTATCATGGTTATTTATATTTTAATGCTTTGACAAAGAATTATCATAATGTTGAACCAATTCTTGCCCAGCAATAGATGTACTGGCCAGAGGTGACTGACAAAGCTGAATCATTTTAAGGCTTTTGTTTGTGATGAACTGAAGAGCCTGCATCAAGCATAGCTATCATCTCCTTTGCATCTTTTATTTTTTGAGCTCTCATCATATTTTCAATCGGTCTTAATGAATTTTAAGCATAGGATTGGTTTTCTTTAATATTAGATGATTTCCAAATTTGATTGTATGTCAGGTTCAACCAGATGATAAAGGCAAAGTGTGATTCCATGAATTGTAAATAAACCTATTAAACTAGTCTGACATGTTGAGTTTAGAGATATTTCAATCAGAAAATAGTTACTTTAAGAGGATACAACAAAAATAGTAGCAATTAAGTCCTAGCTAAACTAGGACAATGACATTCTGCCAGACTAAAACAAGAAAGTATAGGTCCAGGCTACACAAGGACAATGAAATTCTGCAGACTAAAACAGAAAGTATAGGTCCAGGCTACACAAAGACAATGAAATTCTGCCAGACTAAAACAAGAAAGTATAGGTCCAGGCTACACAAGGACAAGGAAATTCTGCCTGACTAAAACAATAAAGTATAGGTCCAGGCTACACAAGGACAATGAAATTCTGCCAGACTAAAACAAGAAAGTATAGGTCCAGGCTACACAAGGGCAATGAAATTCTGCCAGACTAAAACAAGAAAGTATAGGTCCAGGTTAGACAAGGACAAGGAAATTCTGCCAGACTAAACAAGAAAGTATAGGTCCAAGTTAGACAAGGACAAGAAATTCTGCCAGACTAAAACAAGAAAGTATAGGTCCAGGCTACACAAACAATGAAATTCTGCCAGACTAAAACAAGAAAGTATAGGTCCAGGCTACACAAGGACAAGGAAATTCTGCCAGACTAACAAACAACTAAATATAGGTCCTAAATAAACTATGGTAAAAAACGGTTTTTAATTCCCCTTATGAACTTGTTTTAAATATTGTAAGGGTAAACTGATAATTTATGAAGATACAGTTTTTCACATATTGTAAAAAATAAAACCAAATAATTCAATTATACACAAAATACATTTCTTATGTACTATATTAAATCTCATACAATTTAATCAATATGATGATATATTTTACAACAAGTAAAAAAATCCTAAATTTTGGCAAAAAAAGCATTATAAAGTGAGTTTCACTTACCTAAAATGGCTATTTTAATATACTAGTAAATGGGAGCAGGGGGCTTAAAAACAAAAGGTTTTAGAAACTAATCACTTTTAAAGAAATGGAGAGGTTATTACAGTAGTAATTGCGTTTAATATTTATACGATACATCAAAGTGTATTTTGTTTGCAAAATAATCTTTAATTTTTGAGGCAAGAACAATGTTGACACTACATGAAGAAGTATCTGTGAGATGTACCAACATTTTAGCTGCCTAGCTAATTAATTAATTCCTTTTTATATAAATATAAGTTATCATTTTACCCGGATTACCAAGCCTCAGGTCAAGAACAAAAATTTTGACATTTTTGGTTTCTGGTAATGAACGGTGCCTCAGGTTACAAGTGAAGGCAAGAGAGCACAGATGAGTGTGGATGTTTAGAATGAAAAGCTAAAGAAATTAAAGGAGAAGTCATCTAATGATAAGAAGCCAGTGACTATTTCAACAGCTAGGATTAATGAAATCTGAAGCAAATGGGAAGACATCAAAGATTACAATGTTATACATCTCGCAAATTTTCTTCTTCATAGTTTCTTGGTGGAGATTCCATTGCCAAGAAACAGTGAAAAGAAACTCTTGAAACTAATGATTTAGAACGGCACAGCAAGTGATACATTTCCCAACCCTAGGCCTAGCCCTAGGTACCATTTTATATTATTACTTAGTGTGAAGGGTTAGCCTTAGAGAGGGCAGTGAAATTGAAAAATCCTACAGGACAGGGTTTAGGGTTGCAAAAAGTATCTAAATCAAAGGTCTACATTTGAATGAAGCGTTTATGCCAGACGAGACTAAACCACTTCTGAGATTAGGCTATTAAATATGGCTTATAATGTTTCTTGGTCCTAGCATCCATATTTATATATGTCGCATTGGGTGTTGTGCCAGCCACACAACTAGGGTTATACAAAACCGACTTTTAAAAAAACCGGTTGTCGAAGGTCAATTTCTCAAAAAACCGTGAAAACCGGTTGTCGGTTTTACAATAAAATAAGTGAAATAAACGATTTGGCAAAGAATTCTAGCAATAATTATTTTCAATGTATGCTGTATTTAATTGACGGGCATGAAAATGAATAAAGTTTAATGTAATTATGTCAACCAATTTTTAAAGTAAAATAATAAATACAAGAAAAAATTTTCAATATGACAGTAAAAATATTACTACTGCCTACTGGGTACATATATTAATATTCCTTAAATTGCATATTGACTTATTATATTTCTATCATGGCCTTTGAACTTTGTTTGGCAGTCACCAATGAGACTTAATTATTTCCCGTGTTTCATTCATATTAAGCTTATAACATGGCTGTCAAAGACACGAGGTTTGGTTTCCGCTCACAGACAAGTTCAGAATCAGCCGTTGTGATGTAGACCTCAGTATAGTACTTATTTATATAGTCTATAGATATTACGGTTCTTTTTTTACTCTTGGTATTATCTTTGTCTTTTTCTCTCTCCCTCCCTCCCTTCCTCTCTCTTTTCTCTCTCACATCCTCTGTCTAAGTTTCTAATGTTATCTATATATGTGACACAGTACACAAACGCCTCTGTACCTCTATGGACCCACGGGCCACAGCCACATTGAATGTCCATTTCAAAAAATTCACTGAACTCTAAATTCACTCGAATCTCCCTTCATACAATTATCTCCTCACCTACCCCACTCCCATCCCTGAGATGTATCAGTTACACCAGTCATTACAGCGGCTGTACGACGGTCCTGCCTTGTTTAGGTGGTGAAGGTGTTGTATGATCAACATAAATTTAGTCAACTTGAAAAAATCGCCTCTGTCTGTTGTTTAGTAACGAACTAAGACACCAATCCCTCTCCCGTCTCAATGATATGCCAGTTTCAAGTTGTTTACTTCCCGCAAGTTAACACTAAATTCTTGCGCTAAAAACCGCTTTTCGAATAAGTAAACGACCTGAGTTTAGCCCTCTTTCCAGGTCGAGAAACAATGGATACAATAAATCTCTCTATGTGTATATACCCTCCCCTCCCCCACAAGTTAACACTGAACCACTGGTCACGCCTTCTCTCTTGTATCGCTCAACAATTACTTTCTAACAATGACCAAGTACAAGGGTCAAACTGACGTGGGAGTTCATTGAAAGTCAACGTTTCCCAGATTTCTGCAATTTATCTGAATGTAACAACATTTTTTTCTAATTGTTAATGCTAGGCTAAAACCGACTTTTTTAAAGCCCAAAAAACGGTTGTCGAATGCTTCGAGATTCATCGAAAACCTGACGTTGGCCGGTTTTTAAAAACCGACAACCCCTACACACAACCCCTTATTATGCTGTGGCTGCAAACCTGCAAAAACATTTAATCTTACTTGGCCCCCAAGAGATGAGGAATTTACATTATAAAAGAAGCATTTATTATAATTATAGCCATGGATAGTTAATAATAGCCTGGCATATAAAACTAACCCTAAATGAAAATGTCAATTAATAAGCGTTAAGGCTATATTTACTATTTGTGACAATTTGTGTTAGTGCTTAGCTAATCTGGCCCCCTCTAGCTTAAAATGCATCATTTAATGTATAACGACTAAGGCCTAACTTCCTACGGTATATATTTTAGTCTTGTCTTTTAACTTTTCAATGTATACGTCTTATAGATAAATAGAGGCCTTGCCTTAGTAAGCTACTTAACTACTGATTATGATTATCTGATATCTGTAAGTAAAGATTTAATTTTGACATCGGCAAGAGTTTTCTTTTAGGTAAATTTAAAATATTATAAACTTTTTTAAGAAATTAAAAAGTCTAATGAATGTTTTTCGTTGGTATTGTCTTTACGAGTTTTTGTACATATAATTTATATAATAACAATGTATAGATACAGCGCCGCCATTTAAGCTCGATGGTTGCACTCAGCCAATGTTACCAACTCAGAAATAGAAAAGTTTGTTTAAAATTATAAAATCTACTTTAACTGGTAATGTAAAGTAGTGTTCCTAAATTTAGAATGACTGGTTTTTTGTGACAGCTATTGAAAATTTAATTCAGTTTTTCAATCGAATCTAAACATGGTGTGACTCTTTATAGTAATTGAAAAACCCTACTCTGAACATCTGAAGTGTTCTTGTGGAAATCATTATTTGATTCCTTGACTGTCGAACAAATCAAAACTGAATTTCCCCTTCAATGCTTAAAACTAAATTGCTAAGTATTTACAAATTATTAAGTTCCTCTGACAGTCTCGGTTGCTCCCAGGGATGAACTTCCAATGAAAAGTCATTTTAGCACGGGTTCAAGAAATCATCAATATACCCTTAAACCGAAGTTGTCGTTGGGTAACGAATGGATACATCAACAGACATATTTCTCCATTGTTTCTGGAGAGCCGCAGTTGGGGATATTCTTTCCCAGACATATTCATTGGTTTTGCGTTCTAGGTAGGAGATTATAATGATTTTCCTCATACATTTATTTTCGGATGCCTGCAACTTGCTTGCCGTGGCTGCAATAAGTGTCTCACAAACTATGGTCTTAAGTAGGACTCTGTAAGATCTGAGCTTCGTTGATAGGCTAATGTTTTTGCTGGTCCAGATTCTGTTTAATTTAACAATAGCCGCCATCGCCACACTACCTCGAATTTCCGCTTCGCAGATTCCGTCTTTCAAAAAGATGACTTATGTATTTGAAATTTCTACTTCCTCTAACTTTTGATGGCGCATTATGACGTTTGCACTACTGGCATCGTGGTGTTGGCCATTTCAGGAAATGTATACATGTAAAACATAAACAGAGACTGCCAGTTTTGCAAACTGAGCTCTATAGTTAACGTTTAGAGTTCAGTTGGCATAATCAGTTATATTGGGAGGAAGGGTTGGTCATTTATATATGTATATATGTTTAGACTTGATAAGGTCCTGAGATTTTTTTTTATATCTGGAGACTCTGTAAGTCTAGATATTATATGTCAGTGCCAATTATGATTTTCGGATAAATAAAGGGTTAAACTGAACAGGGCCGTTTTAAGGTCATCGTAGGCCCTATGCACTTTCTAAGTCGTAGGTCCCTCCCCAACTTCATTTTTAATATTTTTTTAATATTTAAAATTATGTTATGGGTCATGCTGAAGCTGCTGTGTTTGATTTGCCTACAGACTCAGACTGTATATTAGGTCAGAAGGAGATGATGGTTTGAAGCATTAGCTGCATGACAAAGAAGACAATTATTCAAGTGATCCAGATGATTGGGAGATAACTGCACATCTAAGAAGTTATTATGCTGAACATCTTCCTTCACAAAATTTGGAGTCAGATTTTACATTAAAGGGTAGACAATTTGGTGACAAGATCAGATATGCACGCAAAAGATATTTTGCTAGAACGTTAACAAATGTGAAATTGTCACGTGAGACTGGCTTCTCTATTCTACTTCAACGGGTAAAGTGTTTTGTTATGTGTGCAAGCTACAACACCGGTTTTGGTAACCGCTTATCGATGGTTTCATGACTGGAAAACGCCATCGTAAGGATTACATGAGAAGCTGAAGGATCACATTTGCTGCTCTGTCAATGATGTTAGAATGTCAACAGACATCTAGAACTAATCCCATAGTCATGGAATTTAAATTAACATTTACTCCTAAGTCCACTTACAACACAAGTACAGCCCAGAATTTTAATACTGGTATTTCTTCTTGATTAGTGTGTCTATGTATATATTATAATATATACACATTAGCAATATTTTAAATTACATCATTAGGAGCTATCAGATTATCCAATCTTTGTATAATTGTTGAAAGTCAATGAGTTTTCTCAAGCAATATTGAAGATAACTGACTTAATAGTTAATATTAATATATGAGTTATAACTATTAATAAGTCTAATAAATATTCTGCTCGTTTCTAAAAAAAATGTCCACGGTTACCAGACTTCTAAAAACTATTAAATAAAGGGAAAGTAGTGTATTGTTCAGAAGAAAAACGCAATAACAGGCACAACAAACTGTAAACATTATTAGCATGTTTATAATATACTGAGTTGCGGTAGGGTAATCTCGTATTATGAGTTGCATTGATTTTTAACAATAACTATGGGAACGTTTGAGTTTGGTAATTGGTATTCGTGTTTTTGAAACACACTTCCGGCTACAGTTCTCAGTTAAGTTTTTTAGAAAACGATCCATTCTTCCAACATTTCAAAATATTTTCGCTTTGTTTAAACATGTTTATCTACCAAGTGCAACCAAAACGTTTTACATCTAGACAATATCATAAGAAGTTTTCCATCAATCGTTACTTTGATTACTCAATGATTGGAAGATTTTAAGACAGCTGACTCAGACTGTTAACAAACATAATAAAATATTATAAATTATATCAGTCTAAAATGAAATAATGCATCCAAAAAAAAAAATCTCGGTACACAAGACAATAAAATCTAAAATAAGGGGCTCTTATTCAAACTTATTTTCTAAGCAAAAACATTGTTAAAAAATAATTTATCACCTCATTTAGGCATTAAGCCCCACTCATCCAGAAGGGCAACGTACGTGTACTTTCAAGTACTTAAGTTCCAGGAAAAGAGCACCAAAGTATGTGTCGCCAGGGTTGGACTGCCGCCTCTAGTTACGGCAATGCCCATACTCCTGGGGTCCCTCATTATGGGCATATGACATAGACCAAACCCAACCACCCCATTTCCAAAAAAAAAATGTTCAAATGGACATAATATGAACCGGTTGTGAGAATTATTGTAAATAGACACTTTGTTCATCACAACAATAACCATAAATTTTGAATAAATGTCTGATTAACATTGTGGCCTATATAAAAAAATAGGCCTATTGCTGATATTCATATTGTTGGACCTTTATTACGATAGGAAAACTTGGTATTTTGCCTTGTGCCCAAACATTACTTTTGTTTAGGGCCCCTATTATACCTATGCCCCTGGACCCCAAGTAAGCCCCCAAAAATGTACCTGCCCCGGGGATGGTAAAGGAAAATGTGTCCTTACATAGGGGCCCCAACGGTATAATTTCCAACTAAGATTATGCAACAATGGCTCTTCCACCATGTCTAATGATGGATGAGCTGCACAACATGCTTGATTTCAAGCTGGGTTTTTTTTAAAGATCTAGGAGATATGATGCCACCAAAGTCAGTAATTACAAGATATAGTTTTAGTTGCCGCCTACTTTTTATTTTTTTCACCATTATTTTTTATTCATATTTTTATGAATCTATTTTTTTAATGTCAATGTATTTTGAAGTTTAAGAATTTAAACAAGCAATTTAAGTCTTTTCCGTTTCGGACAAAAGGACATTTTAGAGCATTTTCAGGTATGCATACTGGGTACTGGTTCACGCCGGACGAAATCCGTATTTTTTTCCGGGTTACAGCCATAAATATTGCTCCACGCGTATGGGTTTTGATACATTGAGGAGGGAAGTAATCATGTTGAATAACTGTTACAAAAATAAATAATGATTACACCCCTTTGATTAGCTTTTATTATTTATATTTAAAATATAAGCAAAAACGGTACCTAAGAAACTCTTATATTCGGCCCTGAGAGGTCAGATCGTGAAATGGACTTTTGATGTACACGCCTTGGCAGGCCAAGACCTACAAAATGATATATACATCATGGGTCTAGGACTTATGGTTGTTGAGATCTGGGGTGATGACGGACAGACAGACAGACAAAACAGGGACAATAAACAATAGAGCATTTTTCCGAAAATGCTCTAAAAAATCAATATGTTGGCCTATATTTACTTACTAATGTTCCCAAATTATTTAAAAGGTAAAATATTGCACTACTGACTAAACATTTTTTTCTTACACAGAAAATTCCATCAGACATTGAAGTAATGAGCTGAATGGCTGTCATTTGAACATATTGAGATTATACTAGTTAGTTTCAAAGTTTCATTTCAGACTGGACTATAGAAAAGTTTTAAATAACTTAATGTTTGTTCTGACCAAAATGGCAGTCAATTATAGTTTTCAGGAACAACAATCTGTCTTATAAATTGCAAAGAACATTGAAATCTGGCATAAATTACCACTATCCAGTATTTATGATATTAGCGAAAAAATGCAACTTAAATGTAATGAGAAATCATATATAGGTCTCCAAAAATTGCATTTCCAACATGTAGGCCTATATATGTAATATGTGATCCTATGTTATAAACGTTTATGGCAAAGCAATATCTGAGATTTTATATTAGCCTTCATACTGGTATAAGAACTTTGAAATGGTCAACATGTAATAATGGTTTTGTGTACAAATCAAACATAATAAGTCACCTACCGATTCATACTGAAGAAAAGTGTTTTAAATGTAAGTAAGACTTAAAAACTTAAGACGTCTAAAAAGTTTGCATAGTCGTTCCGCTAGCATATACCAGCTAAGTCATTCCGCCATTTGAATGCAAAAGTTTGTCACAAAACTTTTCTTACCATGTAAGAGTTTTGAAGAGATATATGCGTATTCATTACTGGAGAAAAAACATTTAATGTGAAGTATATTTTAAAACCTTTAGACAGCGAGGACATTTGAACGAACACCAGTTGATTCATACTAGAAGGCCTGTTGCAGAAAAACCATTTAAATGTGAAGTAGCCTATGTCTCTAAAGCTTTTCTTAACAAGAAACTTTTAAGCTTATGGTGATCCATATTGGATAAAAAACATTAAAATGTAGTATGTTTTAAATGTTTTTATACAAAATCTGGAATTTGATTTACAGTGCCGTAGCGAGTAACTCGGGCCCAGTGCAAAATACCTTTTGTCTGCTTTAATACCTTTTTAGCCCCCCCCATTTGAAAACCATTTGTAAAATATACCATTTGGCGCCCCTTTGTGAGTAGCGCCCGGGGCATGATGCCCCCTTATGCCCCCTTACCCACCCCCACTACGCCTCTGTTGGTTTATTTAAATATTTGTGATCTCATACTTTAAAATTATTTAGTTGGCTCTAGGAATTTATTGTGCTATTGCTTTAAAAAAGGGTGATGACAGCCTTTATTGCTTAAAAAAACAATTCAATGTTGTATTCACGTGGTCCTGCTGGGGTATCCGTTGGTGGGGCCGTGAGGTTAAGTTGCCTTTTTTCGCTTGTTTTACAGCGAGGTGATAATTGAATTTCTCACACGAGGCCCCTCTCAGGGTGACACCGTCGACCTAGTCACCACCAACAGAGGCCACTACTGCAGTCAATCACACCCCCTCCCCCCTTACACCCGCCACTCCCATTCCTCCGAATAATAGAGCGTAATGGATGAGCCGGTCACATTGTTTTTAGCCTAATTGGCCTATGGCAGTTAACAAGTATAAAACCTCATTTTATGAGAACCGACCTTGAAAAAAATGTCTGCACTCGCTAATTTACTACTTGGAATCAATAGCTAAGAAATAGTCCCCCTTTATTTTCTACACAAGTATCTTCACAATTAGAATAGTTCACTTTGTCAACCACTAGGCAATGCTACTGTGGCTTCAGGTGGGGCACCATTTTTTCAAAGGTTATTAGAAGACCATGGATCGAGTGGAGAAGAGTAGTATGGCAGGCCAGTGCCCTAAATGGGCTGTAGAAAGTAGTATGGCAGGCCAGTGCCTAAATGGGCTGTAGAGGGTAGTATGGCAGGCCAGTGCCCTAAATGGGCTGTAGAGTAGTATGGCAGGCCAGTGCCCTAAATGGGCTGTAGAGAGTAGTATGGCAGGCCAGTGCCTAAATGGGCTGTAGAGAGTAGTATGGCAGACCAGTGCCTAAATGGGCTGTAGAGGTAGTATGGCAGGCCAGTGCCCTAAATGGGCTGTAGAGTAGTATGGCAGACCAGTGCCCTAAATGGGCTGTAGAGAGTAGTATAGCAGGCCAGTGCCCTAAATGGGCTGTAAGAGAGTAGTATGGCAGGCCAGTGCCCTAAATGGGCCAAATATAGTCAAAGGAAGAAGAATTAGAGGGGCCTAATTTTTTTTTTGGTTTTTGCCTCCCCCCAATTGTATGCCTACCTTTTCTTAGTGCAGCAAAAATATAAGAACAGCCCTGCATCTAACAATATATTGGACATATATAACCTTTCAGACTACATGTTGAGTATGTGCTGCAGTTAAAATATCAGTATTCAGTCTCAGTGTTACACTTATCCAATAATTCACATTGAGTTACGGGGTGGTTGAACATACATTAGACTCAGAGTGACGATGATAGCTAATTTCGGAAATCACACAACAGAGATGTGATACTTACTGTACCTAATACCTGTATGACCTCGAGTATGCAGTTTTGGAGTGCTTGCCTTGGGTACTTGTACTTCGCTCGTGCTTACACATTGAGTATTTTTTACTCATAGTCTCACCTAGCAATTTTAAAAACCGGTGTACTTGTACTCATACTGACACAAAGATATATAATTGACGGGCACAAAGAATTATAATTGTAAATAGACAAACAACTGTGGGGGTAATAAAAACTGTTACAGCATAGACTTAGAGAAGCGAACCAGGTGAAAGTTTAATTAGATTGGACATTGAAACCTATCCCATCATATCGCAATTCAAATCAACTCTCAAGTCACTTTGTGCTGACTACCTTGTTGCTGATAGCCCTTGCTTGCAACATAAAAAGGTTTTTTTTCTTTTAGTCACTCTTGTCAATTTTAACCATCGCTGCGGTGAAAAAGAAAAAAAAACGTGTTGACTGACTGAACAATAGCAAAGTAGTTGACTGAAGATGAACATCTCTCCACAGCAGATGAGCCTACCAAATTTAAACTGTGGGCAGCGTATGACACCCACTCGCTAATTTATTAATCTCTCTAAATCTAGCTTATAATCCCGAAAAATTCCACTCATATTACTCGCATTGTCATAGGGACTGCGATCTGCAATAGCCGATATCTATACCATGAGGTCTGACAGTACTCACCAACAGATCGAAAAGGTATTTACCGTCGCGTTGTTCAATTGGAAGAACTGGAAGAAAACACTCTACAACAGTTCCACTTTTGAGAACATAGCGAACAACAAACTTTCAGCTGATACACAGGACTGATGTCAGGAGTGGAATCGATATTGATTCCATAATATATAGCATTCTTAATTTCAGACGGTGTCTGCGTCAATACTGGATCCCATTAACTCAATCAATTCGATCACCTATACTGGCGAAAAATATGATACATTCCCCTTTCGGGGTTTCCATGTCTCTCAGTGTGTTCCTTTAGAAAGTGATCAAATTCAGCTTAAAAGTCAATGCAACCAAGATAATTTCCATTATTATAACAGTTATGTAAATGGCTGTCACCGCGAAAAACTAACCCTTTTTTTCAGCAAGAAATCTTATTAAAGCAATTATTCTCTTGAGAACATCAGTCCAGTATTTGCACAATTTTTGCTTCTCCTTTTTTTCAGTTTTTCGTCAATTCTAGATGCTTGTTGACATTCTAATATCCTTGACAGAGCAACAATGTGATCCTTCGACTTCCTCATGTGACGGAATCCTTGCGATGGCGTTTTCCAGTCATCTAAATCTAAACCTTCGATAAACTGATTTGCAAAACCGGCGTTGTTGTCAAAACAGCTTGCACATAATAGCAAAACACTTTACCCGTTGAAGGAGAATAGAGAAGTCTCTTGCGTGAAACAATTTCACCCATTTGTTAACGCTCAAGCAAAATATTTTTGTCTACTGTAATAATCAGATTAGGCTATAGAATTTATAGTTGGCACAGAGATAGGTTTCAGATTATCCTGGCCATAGCTTAGCGGAAGTAGAAAATATTAAAGTTAGAGCAGACGATAATAATTAGACGATAAGGAGACGATAGATTTCTTGAGGAGGATTATTTGACAAGACTAGAGGAACTACGACATCATCATTTTTATTCTACTATATTATACATCATTAAAGTAAGATTATTCAAGTGTAAGAAATAAATACATATGTATATTTCATAAAACTGTTTATTCAGTATTTCATAACTGTTAATATATGTGTTACGTCTCACATATCTGTGGACACTTCATTTAATGTACAAATAATTACCTTACAAAAAACTCAGAAGAGACTGGCTAATCGGTCATACTACAAATAATTTATATACACCTACCAGAAGAAGAAGAAGTGTCAAGTAAAATATATATTATACACAAGTAATTAATACACAAAAACCACCTATGACATCTACCTAATTGTCTACCTTTAATGTAAATCTGACTCCAAATTTTGTTAGAAAGATGTTCAGCATAATAACGTCTTAGATGTGCAGCTATCTCCCAATCAGCTAGATTCTGCTAGATTACTTAATAACTGTATTCTTTGTCATGCAGCTCATGCTTCAAACCCAACTCCTACTGACCTAATATACAGTCTAGTCTGTAGGCAAATCAAACACAGCAGCTTCAACATGGCCAATAACAGAATTTGCAGATACCTTTTTCATATACCCCTTGTTTCGGTTGTTTCACTTTTTCAGCACAATTGGCAACATTATTTCTAGTATTGTGGTGTACATTGTGGTCGAAGAAGTAAATGAAATGTCATTATCACAAGTATTACTAGTTTTACCAGTAATGCAATCAGTGTCTCTGCTCATAAATTGCAGCAACGAACCACGATTTTTTTCAATACTTTCTCTTTCTCCTCCTTTTTTCTTCCACTTGTCAAATCCACTCTCGTGTTTCCTCTTGTATCCATCAGACATGGTTATTTAAAAGTACTTCTGTTATTTTTTTAATTTTTGTAAGAAAAAAGCGCTCCTCTAACCAAAGCGAATTTCGCGTATATAGGTAAGCTCGCGAAATTTGCCCCTCTTTCGCGGCAATGTATTTATATGGAGATGCTCAAACCGCGTAGAATTTCCGCTGTGGTGCAGAGAGAACCCTAGCGGCATCGCTTCTTTCAAGTTTCGCGTTTCGCCAGTGTAATTAATCCAAAATGGCTGCCTAGAAACATCGACTCAAATGAAAATCATGTTCAAAATTGATATAAATGTCTTAAAATTAACAAATAAGACTTACATTTATATAAGAAACTTCAGATTATATCAGATTATACCAAAAGTGTTTTTTTCACTTTTACTTGTAAAATACATAACTGTAGAAAATATATCATAAGAAGAAAATGTCTACTGACGTCACTTCAAATAAACAAAAGAAAATTAAAAAAATCATTATATCCGGTCGGCTTCGCTTAGGTGTAGAGAGGTTTTTCGCGCTTTGAAAAATCTCACGTGAGAAATAGCGCAGCGGAACGCTTCGCTTTGATTTGAGGATATGGCTTAAAAGAAGCACACGATTAACGATAAACAACGAATGCGAAGCGCATTGATGTAACACCGGAATCCTGCGTCATCACTGCATGAAGTCTGCATAGAATAATTAACAATGCGGAAAGTTTATATAAAGATTTTCAAATCGCAAATAAGTGCTGATCTTTATTGAAACATTAAAACATGAAGATGGGAGGGGCCTACGACTTAGAAAGTGCCTAGGACCTAAGATCCCTTACAACGGCCCTAGCGCCAACGCACTGGACCATTGCCACGATTGACAATTTCAAACATGTTTATTATTTAAACACTTTTTTTTTTTTTTTTTTTTTAATTAATTTTTTTTTTTTTAAATTTTTTTAACGCCGCCATTTCCAGCATGGTAGGGTGTAGTGTGCCTACCACACCAGCACTGTTGGCGGCGCTGATGCACGTCTGCCATACCCACAGAGCGGCGGGGTGATGGCCCGCCTTATCATCTGCAGGGACGCAGAAAGATGGGTTTTAATCCTTGCCAGACCAGCAGGGTGTGTAAAATGCCGATCGGCCGTGAATGGCAGGAATCAGGGTTTCTTCGCCACTCGGACAGGGGAGGGTGTCGTGTGCCTGTACCCTCAGCCCGAAATGGCAGGCTGCGCAGGTGTGTCAGAGGGACGGAGAGGGAAGGGTGTTGTGTGCCGACCACACATCCGTCGCCTCAGCCAGCTGTGAATACTGCGGTCTCGGATAGTCCTTATTGACCACAGTACCACCAACCTCGCAAGTAAAGGTTTTTTTTTCCTGATTAGAGAAACGCGCCCTGTGATCCATCCCCCGTGGATCATGGTATGTCTCTCCGGATCAGGACAGATAGATCACTCATAAGGAATTCGGGTCATCTAGGTAATGATTAAAATGTGTTAGCGAAACTTTGAATTTCTTCCGATCAATGAAATAAATTGATGGTGTCGTAAGTATGAATATGACAGTCTTTTATATACATTTTAATATTAGGCCAGGAGTTTTAACAACCTACCCAGAATAAATTCTTTACAATGGTTTAAATGCAGAAACTGACACATATATATATGAAGATTAACTGGTATGAATGACACCCAATGAAACTCATTGAGATTTTCTTTTTTCTACAGCATTGCAAATATTGCAGTGACTTACACGTAAATTTTCCACTGATATTCACGGTTCTGTAAGTGTCAATAACTTCTGGTAAATCTGAAGTAGAGCCTAATCCAGGCCTAAACTGTCAAAGCAAACGTGCTTCAGATTATGTTATATAAGTATTTAAAATGAAAGGTCAAATAAAGTGTAAACAATATGACCTGCTTCCTGTGGCGCAAAATCTTAGGAGGCTTAGAGCGCACCCCCCGGGCAAAATTCATCAAATACATGATTTAAGTTATAGAGTTACAAATAAGACTGCTAAGAGTGTCTTTTTCAACATGTGTACCCTCCCCCCAGCATTTTTTGCTGGTTGCACCACTACGTTTGAAGCTTCCATTAGTAGACCTACGTTTTAACCGTATTGACGAAGCATTAGCTTCAGAAGCAAGTAATACATACATTTTTATGTTTGTTGCATTATATAAAAACTACTTCATAAAACAAACCATAAATAAATAAACCAATACAACACTCTGATCTGATGTGAGTAGCAGCCCCGTAGCGTGAAAATTCTACAGCAGGGGCCAGGCATAAAGCAGGGGTGGCCGGGTGCTAGCATTTACTAAGTAGAGCAAATAAACAGAGGGGGCCAGACAAATTGCAGGGGGGCTGGTGAGTAGTGTGGCTTTCTTAGACTCCGGGTGGGGAGGCATCAATCCGCTGGTGAAACTGGCCGTTGCTTTCACCCCGTGCCATAATCACAGTGTTCACACATGCTGGTGTAACCTCTTCCTCAAATGCCCAAGGTATGAAGAATTCCGGTATTCATCATCAATTATTTCTTCATCTTTTACATCCAGCATGTCATTATCATGTAACTCTTCATCGTCAATCATTTCCACAACATTGACCAGCTCCTTGGCATTCAAACATGACTCTCCATTACAATTTTTGAAGGCTGTTATGGTATGACAAACCATACTCAAAGCAGCGACACAAACGTGTCCCACGACTGTTTTCTGGATCCAGAGGTACGATTTTCAACAAACCACCTTCAGAACATCTGGGGGTTCCAAATCTAAATCAGTGGCAATATGGATGTACTCCTTTCCTCATGAAGCTTGGCATATTTTTTACCGAGCTGTGATTTACCAACTTTCCGGCATGTAGTTATCTTTGAACAGAGAAGTAGGAAGTGTTGACAGCTCATAAGCTGAAATATTTCTCCGTATCAGGATGATCTTTGCATTATGACCAGAAGCCTATTAAATAGAACTGTGGGATCAACACCTGTCAAAGCTTTCTTGGAAGTTGCGATGAGAGAAGCATTGTTTACTTGTGCTAATGTTCTTATTTAAGATTTTCTTTTAAGGACAACATCCTTGAAGTTCTTGCCGCTCATGTTCTGAACAATATCAGCGCCAACTTCTTCAGCATTGTCGCAGTTTATATTATCAGATCTTCTAGATGCTGCAATACCTGATGGTATGCTGTGGAGTCTTGTGGCAGAAGTATCAAATTGATTATGAGACTTCAAGAATTCGAGAACTTTTGTGAGATCATCATTATCTCTATTGATCCTGGACTACCCCTCTTCCGGATGCTGAACTGCATCATGCAGCGGTGGTCAATATCAGCAAACTGCGCTAAAGATGTCCTTACAGCTGCAGTCCTGAAATGAATTGTGGAAGTCCATGTGGTGCGTACACTCTTAGTCACTCCAACATGTGGATCTGACATGAGCTGCTTGTGTAGATCTGGATGTGAGTTAGGTAAGCCCATCATCATCTCCAGGTAGAGACGAGCACACTTGGCATAATTGTTGTGACCAGATGCTGCCAGAGATTCACCATTCTCCTGATACTGACAAGATGTGGCTGATAGTTGCCCATTCGTTCTGTCCACAGCAGAAGCTTTAATGGTAACAATGTAATACATATACAGAAGTTTTGGTTTTTTTATATATGCTAGAGTAATAGTTATGTCATTTTCAGGGCCCCATTCTACACCTTATATGTAGCTATACGAGATAAAGGGCCTAGGGCCCCAAGGTAACAATCCCCCTAACATAAATTTAGTTTAAATAATTTTGGTAATGTCTTTTAAGTGCTGAGCTTGAGTATTTTGAAGGTACCGTCTTATCTTTCAGGTTTTTTTAAATAATCTTGTAGTTGGCAACTGCCTTTTTTGTAAACAGTTCAAACAATTCTCTTAACATGGCTGACAGTATTTTATATAGAATATAGAGACCTTTTTTTACAAATTTATTTGATGCATTTAAACACAATTTAGGTATTCAAAACAAGGGTGTCATTAATCCTCGTTATGTTAACTAAGTAGTTATTACCAAATAATTTCACAAAACGCTTGTAAGACATTAATTCTAGGTACGTAATGTAATATTTATTCAACTCTGGTCTATATGCAGTGTACTAGTATATATAAATGAACTCCCTTGGAACTATTTTTAACAATTTCAATTTTGAAAAATAAACAATTTAAATTTTAAAATGTGTACAATATGTTATAAGATGTGAAACGTCTCAACCGTTCATTGTGAACTTAGCATGTCTGATACGATCTAGCGAAACAGGACCGACCTTACGAATTACGGGGCCCAATTTAACGGATGCTTGCGAGGTCCCTCTTAAACTTTTTTTTTTACAATAACAACTATTAATCTTTATTAGATCATGTAAATTGCCGGACCCCTGCCAGGCCCGGGGGCATTCTTGAAAAATATTTAAAATGAAGTCGGGGCGGGCCTACGACTTTGAAAGTGCCTAGGGCCTACGGCTACCTTAAAACGGTCCTGACTAGGACTGGGGGGGGGAGATGCCATGCAAGTGATCGAATAGAGCCACATTCCAATTTATTTTTAAATAGTAAACAATAGTCAAGGAGACGTATCAAGTCAGTTTATCAAAATTTAACAAAATACAAGGAATTAAAAAAATGGTGAAAAGAAAACTGGTTCTCTTGGAGGTAGACAAATGTCACAGTAGAGTCTCTCATGGCTCTATGAACTACATCGGGCCACCTCTATGATAGTAATAGGCCATGAGTTGGCTCGTGTTCTAAACTAGCATAAACCCTATTGCAGACAATGGAATGATTTTTTTTTTTTAAATTATTATAAAGCATTCATTTTTAAGTATAAAAAATTATTCTACTTTGGGCCAGGTGATCCCTTTATTTCTTTCTTCCTTTTTTTTTCTTTCATTCCCTTTCTGTTAAATGCTCAATCTAAATATGCAGTGAACGATTAGATCTGTGAGGCAATGTACATCTGTACATGTAGAGCAGTTGTACGATTAAATCTGTGAGACAGTGTACAACATCTGTACATGTAGAACAGTCTGTTGTACAGTCTGTACATAGATTAGATCTGTGAGGCAATGTACATCTGTAGATATAGTATATTTAAATATATATATATATATATATATATATATATATATATATATATATATATATATATATACGTGGCTAACAACATCGAAAGAGAACAATGTAATGAATAGAATGGACACTGTCCAGTCAATTAAACAACTCTATAACAGCATACGCTAAAAGTTTACAAGAGTTGCGGGCCCTTCCCAGTAAATTTTCGGACCTTTGTCATGGCTCCAAAAAATGTTGGCAGCTTAGACGGAACTTTATTTTTAGATATCTTGTTATGGTGGATTAATCAATTAAAAATACCAGAAATGACTTAACAACCTAATATATATATATATATATATATATATATATATATATATATATATATATATATGACTTTATATGATATATGATTTTATATGATATATGACTTTATGTGATGCATGAATATATGATTTATGACCTTGTATGATATATGCCTTTATATGATATATGACTTTATAAATATATGACTTTAAATTATATATGATTTATTTATTTATTAATGACGCTGTAATAAGTTGTTGTTTATTTTACATGAAACATTGTGGTTGTAAACAAGGTAATGTGGGGTGGGTGGTTGGGGGAGGTATGAACGATTGACGTCACAATAATTAAAAATTTCCTCAATTCAGATATTTACTATTTCTTTTAACACACCTCACTTTGAGCGTCCTGGGGTTGTGGAGGCCCCCAGGCAGGCCCTACCTACTAGAAGTTTAGATCGTGATACCTGGGAGATGATGGGAGAGGCTAGTCGGTTGGTATAAATGGTAACAAACTTGAACGGTCCGATGTTACAGCAAAAGAAAGAACAGGTAACCAGGTAAATCAGTGGTCATTATTCATTCCAAAGTGTATATTTAAAAAAAATGAAATGATTGAACGAAAGATTTTTTACTTAAAATGATTCTTCATATGTATAGTTTCTTATCCAAAGTCATTCAGAATAAATAAAATGTGCAATATTTGAAGTAACGAAACAATTCTATAGGGTCAACCTGTGATTTTTTATTTTTTTAAATTATTTACATTTATTGGACATCTTAAGTTTCTAGTATCTATTGATTGAATGTCTGCATTTAGTCAGGTATTTGTGTATAGTTTATGGTAGAGGCTCGAATTGGAATTACTTACATAAAATCGATATTTACTTATAATATAAAACATTTAAAAGACCAATGAGGGTTTTAACAACTACACTTATCATTTACTTAAAAAAAATTATATAAATATGAAAAGAAATCAAAGCAACTCAATATTCGGAAATAAATATTTTTTTTTTCAATAGTTAGAACATCAACAACATCGTCAATAAATCAATAACAAGTAAATAGAATGGCAACCCTTCACCTTTTGACCTGCGTGGCCTTGGCCATAGTAAGCACCCAGGCTGTTGGACCTTTACTCCCTCAGCTTTTACCTATACCTAAAGGGTACATTAAAGGTAAGGAACACAAACATTAATAGTTTATTTCACGCTGGAATGTTTAGGTAGAATTAAAACATTTGAAGAGTAGGCCAATTAAGATAAAATATTCACTTTTTTATAAATTTAAAAATTGAACGAATTTCCCCAAATATATATATATATTTTCATTAAAGCGATTGTCAAATTCTGAAAAATAAATAAACTTATTTTTAAATTTGGACACATGAATAGAATAATGCTTGTATCACAACTGTGAGAGGTTTATTATGAGACGGACTCAGGTCGGTTGGGGCCCGGGGCGCTGAAGAAAATATTGGGCAAGAAACTAAAAGTTCACTGTAAAAAAAAAGTGTATGAAACTGCGTTTTGTGTGTAGAAAGTTGCCCTTTTCAGGTCTGCTAAGATTCGGGGGCCCCAGACTCACACCCTATACGCCTGCAAATAAATCAACCGGAGAAAAAAATTATTATTTTTTTCTTATTGCTAATTCTGTTATAAAGAACCCATGTAGATAATATGATTTCAACCTTTCCGAATGTTTTTTCTTTCTTTCTATTTTTTCTTCTTCTAACGTAATTTTACAGTTTTATCGCATTAAAATCACGCGTTGTGTTTAAACATTTGAAATCAGCTATGCTTGGGACTATACAAAATTTCGTAACTACGGCCAACAGATTTGAGGAAAATACATGATGCCTCTTTCAAAACCGATCTAACTTTTTTTTTTGTAGGGGAGGCGAGGCGGGGGGGGGGGGCAGGTAGAGCCTTTAGCTTTTGTTTTGGGGTCCCAAGCAAAGATAACTGCTGTGAAGGAGAGGGGGGAGGGCGGCTTTTAGGCAGCATAATCATTTGATTAGAATATAAATTGGGGCCCCTTTTTCAAAATGCACTAGGCTACTGGGCTAATATTACCTATCCACAAGAATGGCCTCGCCTTCGATAAATGCATGTTATACATAATTAGCTTTGAGTTTTATGTTTTAGTAGTTAACTCAATGAGCACATTTTACTTAACATCCGCAGAACCACTCACCCTGACCTGTGCTGTTAACTTCACTGACAAATATAAACCAACTGCTGGTATCGTCAACGCTATCGCTATAACAATCAAAGAGAAAAATAACCTTTACGGTGGGGTGAGTCATGGCTCAAACGCCAACAAAAAAAAATTATGTACAAGGAATAGGCGTATACCTCGAAACGCACACAGCGTAAAATGGGGGGATAACATAGTGAGAGTTGTTGTTTTCTTTATTCATTTCAGTTGAGCCCATCTTTGTTCCCTTACCTGGGCGGCAGCGGCGGATCTCAGGGCTCCGGTCTGTCGGCCACCATCAACATCTTCTCACTCATCGGCGGCCCCGTTTCAGTAGCTTTCACCGAGAGAGCAAGACCAGAGAGAGGCTGCTACGCCGATGACTTTGGTTCCTTCTATACGTGAGTCTCAAAGCAATTCTAAGATTTAGTCCACAACCTTTTTGTTTGAATATTGCACAACAATTTTAAGATTTAGTCCACATCCTTTTTGTTGGAATGTTGCACATAATTATTTGAAGAGCGCAAGATTGACATGAGCGATGAAATTTTGTTTGCATGTGAGATAAAATTACAGAAATTTGATATTTAACTAAATGTATAGGTTCTACAGTAATTTCTTTAATAGTTGAATAGAGATTCAAATTATCTGTCCACAAATTTGATTGTATTGCATGTAACAGACAAAAAAAAGTAGACATGTACTTTTTTTCAAATGGAAGCTTCAGCACAATCAGTTTTATAATGTTTACCGTACTTAAGTAAAAAAAAACCTTTTTAAAACTGTTTTAAGATGTGCATTACCACAGATTATAATATATAATCTGTGTGCATCACTGCCTTATCCAAAACTATGCTGCATGAACAATATTTCATTTTTTTACTTAATGTAAACTGAGGTTTAACGTAAACTATGGTTTAACGTAAATTTAAGCTTAACATAAAAAACTGAGAATTTTGAGAGGAGTTTTATATATTACAAACTCGAGTATTATGTTACATATACATTGATTTAAATGTTCTATTTGAATTTGTTTCTTATGTCAACAGTGGTCTACCTACCCCTCCCCCGGCCTACGGACTGGGAGGTTACGGATCCGGATACGGTGGTCTGGGTGGAGGCTACGGCGGTGGTCTCGGTGGGTTCGGCGGTCTAGGTGGATACGGATCCAACATGGGCGGCTACGGCAACGGAGGGTACGGCAACCCAGGATTCGGCAGTGGAGGATACGGCATGGGAGGTCTGGGAGGCGGCTACGGCCTGGGGTCCGGCCAACCTTACGGCATGGGCGGAGCTGGCCCAGCGGTCGGGGCTGGACAACCCTACGGCATGGGCGGACCCGGCCCGATGGGTGGAGCAGGCATGCTGGGCGGAGCTGGATATCCAGGCTTCGGAGGTGGAATCATTTACACGGACCGCACCCCTGGCATCGTCGCCAACGTACGTCTGACCCCAGGCACCGCCTCTGAAATCAACATCGACACACTGGCTGGTTTCTCTAATCTGAAGGAATTGGCAGGCCGAGGGGTTGTTGTAAGTAGCTTTTGGTACTAATATAGGTCAGTTTTTTGTTACTAGCTCATTTACAGTGGCGCAACCAGGGGGAGGCAGGGGTGTTTGAGGCCCCCCCCCCCGACCAAATCATCAATACATACTTTACTACATAAAGTTACTAAAAAGACTGTCAAACTGTCTTTTTTTCTATATGTGAGCCCCCCCCCCCTAGCATTTTTGCTGGGTACGCCACTGCTCATGTAGGCGTCTTTGTAAGAATATGAACACAAATATATTCTGTCATGTATACACAGATATAGGGACCTGACATTAGTTAGGGAAATAAAGGCGGCTGGGCGTTGCGGTAAACACACAATCTCTTCCTTCATATGCCGTGGTTACAGAAACAGATGAATTCTACACTCCATCTGGCCCGATGGCCTTTGTAGGCTCAGGGAACTTTATACAACTATACATACATCTCTCTTGCATGTTCGGCATCGAAATATGCAGCTTTTTATTTTCTAATTGGCTCACATTAACACACTGTACTAGTTATTTTATACATATATCACAATACGACTGTTGCATTCAAACAACACCCTGCTTACAGATTGTATAAAAAACATACATCACAATTTGTGCACACATGTATGACGTTATGTCAAGTGTACACATACAATAGTATGCAGTGCACACATGTATGACGTTATGTCAAGTGTACACATACAATAGTATGCAGTGCACACATGTATGACGTTATGTCAAGTGTACACATAAAATAGTATGCAGTGCACACATGTATGACGTTATGTCAAGTGTACACATATAATAGTATGCAGTGCTCACATGTATGACGTTATGTCAAGTGTACACATACAATAGTATGCACTGCACACATGTATGACGTTATGTCAAGTGTACACATACAATAGTATGCAGTGCTCACATGTATGACGTTATGTCAAGTGTACACATACAATAGTATGCAGTGCACACATGTATGACGTTATGTCAAGTGTACACATACAATAGTATGCAGTGCACACATGTATGACGTTATGTCAAGTGTACACATACAATAGTATGCAGTGCACACATGTATGACGTTATGTCAAGTGTACACATATAATAATATGCAGTGCTCACATGTATGACGTTATGTCAAGTGTACACATACAATAGTATGCAGTGCTCACATGTATGACGTTATGTCAAGTGTACACATACAATAGTATGCAGTGCTCACATGTATGACGTTATGTCAAGTGTACACATACAATAGTATGCAGTGCACACATGTATGACGTTATGTCAAGTGTACACATACAATAGTATGCAGTGCTCACATGTATGACGTTATGTCAAGTGTACACATACAATAGTACGCAGTGCACACATGTATGACGTTATGTCAAGTGTGCACACACAATAGTATGCAGTGAACACATATAGGCTACAATATCAGCCATGGACACGCATTGGTACTCCCCCGACAACACGAGTCTGCCCATGGACGGTGTAAGGGCGTTCCACGAAGATAGCGGGCTTCATGTTGATCGACCGTATGTATATCTATCTTCTGAGTGATAGCCAGCCGTAGGTAGACCACAACACTACGGTTTACCCGGTGGACCATAAGACGGTTCATCACACATATACTATTTTCTCGAGTAGACAAATACAGTACATGTACTAAAGCCGTGTTCATACATTTATAACATTCTGCCAACAGTAGATGTAAGCAGTAATTAAGCCGTGTTCACACACATATATAATTGTACTGTATTTAACACTTTCCCCCTTGCAGGTTTGCCCGGATGCTGCAGTCGAGAACAAATACGGAGATGCCAAATGTGAGAGCGGAATCCTATCCTGCTGTGCTCTCCACTACGACAACGGAGAACAGACACTGTCCGTCAGTTATGGCTACTAAACACCTGACAAAATACACAGTAACAATTAACAAGATCATGGTTTATAATTATTAATTTTTTTTTTCAAATGCGTGCTTTCAATGTAACAGTTTGAAATGTTTATATACGAAAATATAAATTGAGTGCAAAGATGAATGTTTCCTCCAACATTATGAACATCATTCTTGTACAACATCAACACATAATGACATGTTCACACCGAACCAAATATCAGAATATAGAAAATAAATCAACAAAAAAAAAATAAATAGATGTAAACAAAATAATATTTGTTTCATGTTGTTTTTTAATCTGCTCTTTTTTATGTCATTTTTTTTTGTCACTTTATGTACAGTTTATTCTTAGGAGACAGCAGAGGCTTAGCTGGGGGGGGGGGGCTGGGGGAGGGGACGGGGGGGTACATATGTCCCCGGGCGCCGAGGTTCAGGGGCGCCAAATGGTATATTTTACATATAATATTATATGGTTTTCGAATGGAGGTGGGGGCGCTAAAAAGGTATTAAAAAGGTAAAATGCCCCGGGCGCGAGTTGCCTTGCCCACCCCTCGCTACGCCTCTGGGAGACAGTGAAACCCAGGAGCTTAATATAAGCAGATATCATTGGTGTACATGTGTTTTTTTTTACAATTTAGAAAAGTTACATATAAATTTAAACCTTTCATTTCCCACCGTCACAAACATTATGTAGTGTCAATATTGTTTTGATACATATTTTCCCCCCTCTTGTATCATTGTAAATATAATACCCCTTTTCTCCCCTAATTCCAAACATAAAAAATAAACATGAATATTGGCATATCCAATGCAGGTTACAGAAATGTACAATGTCGTGGAAATATATGAATTGTATGTACAATAAATTAATGGACAACAGCTCACCATAAAACCAACGAAGAGACCTAAATTTACTTGAAATGAAATGCCCGAGAAAAACAAAATATGTCACCAATGAAGAAAAACAGCTTAAAATAGCTCAGTGAGGAAATTAAATATTTTTTAGAATGATATGTAATAATAAATAAAACAATAAGATACTTTTCAACTAATGTTTAATTGTAAAGTTAAGGTCGTTGGATTTGGCACACTCAGCTAACAATGTTATACTAGACACTGGAAGGCCAAAAACGAACTACGAAGTAGAGTCGAAAGTGAAGTAAAAAAAAAGGCAAGGATGCCAAGAAGATTGGGGACAGATTGCCGAATGGTGTTGATGCTCGACTGTCGAACTGAGAGTCCTGGGTTCGATCCTCTGTGAGAACAAAGGGAATTTTTCCAGGTCCTGGTAAAATTAGCTAAGTCTCACATGTCCACCCAGCTGACTTAAGTTGGTGGATCAAAGGCGGCTGAGCGTTGTGCTAACCACACAAACCCCTTTATATGCTGAGGTTACAGACACAGATGGATTAAACACTTTATCCGTCCCGATGGCCTTTAGGGCTAAGGGTACTTTACTACTACTTACATTCAAGAAAATTGCTCAGAACTGGCTCAGATCATGAGTTATAAGGACCTGTTAGACGGGACTTAAAGGAAATCTCAAAGCGCTCACCCCTTTTGGTACTCACGACATGACCAATAAAAACGAATGCAAGTTGATTATACAAGTTAAAGTTAGAGCTGAAGCTAAGGACAGTTGATTCTTTTATTCTTTGATTTGTCATCTATTAAAAAAAATTACATAAAATAATGACAAACATTGATTCAATGGGTCATCTTTCAAAGGGCAGTAAGTGCATACTGTCTTGGCTTGACTTTTAATTTTTTTAAATTGTAAAAAACAGTGGATCTGAAATTTTTTACGGTTCGCGACCTATTATGACAATTTTTTTATTCGTGAACCACCTTTAAAAAAAAAGTAACGATCTAAGCGTCTTTGATTTTAATTAAAGATTTAGCTCTTTGAATTTGCAAACAAACAGACATGTATATCTATTACATATTAGAGTAATTGAGTAGTAGGCTAAATTATTACTATGATAAGGTAGAATTTTGATTCGCTGTAATGAAATATTTAAATGCTTTTTCATGGACCACTTTAATTTCGTCAAGTTGGTCGCGATACATACTTTGAGATACATTGGTGTAGAACAATTCAAGCTCAAATTAGCATGGACTGGCATTACATTCATGTATCGATTGCCGCATAGAGTGCCATTTTGATATTAAGTTAATTCAGTATTTTTAACTTATGACATGTGGCCAGATTACACTGAACGCTTATGTATAATATATATATATATAATATAATAAATTTAAAAACTGAGATATATCAAGATAAATAGATAGTAAAAAAGTAATACCACAACAATATACAATAATAAAACAAACCGGAAAAAAAAGGCCCACAAAAACCCAGCCCCCTAACCTCGCGTATAGGGAAATAAAACTATATAAAGATGTTAAAAGGTGTAGCAAGAGTATATATATATATATATCTCTATAATTGTGAGTCTGCCTAAACCCCCCCCCATACAGATGAAAAGACAATATGGGTGAATTAAAATCGAGATCAGGTCATCTACCACTATGACCCATTCTCTTCTCTCTCTCCTTCTTTCTTTCTCCCACCCCATCCATCCCCATAACCAAGCCCCCACATCACCACCTTCCTTTCCAAGGTAAAGCTTTCATCTCTGACTAGAACACTATTAGCACAAAGCCATGAAAAAACTAGCACAACGTAGCGCACATATTTTTGGTTATTAATACTTAATAGTTTTGTCAAAAATGTATGTATTATTTATTTCTACTTTGTTAATGACTGTTTTGTGTTATTTCACTTAGGGGTGGGTATACAACCAAATTCATTGTAAGTAAAACAAAAAGGTCTAGATCGTTGGGTAGGAGATGGGGGGCAGTGGGGGGGGGGTGGTCACATGAGACATCAAGTTCCCGGTCAACGCCGGGTATTAAACAACTAATCTGTAAAAAATAGCCTATATTTATTACTGTCTGCACAGTTCAAGCATCATATGGCTTGAATTATCTGAGAAAGTCATCTCCTTTGTTGGATGCATTCTCTGACTGAAGTAGGCCTACATGTGTATCTCTGACTGAAGTACATTTATATCTCTGACTGATGTACATGTATATCTCTGACTGAAGTACATTTATTTCGCTGACTGGAGTACATTTATATCTCTGACTGATGTATATGTATATCTCTGACTGATGTATATGTATATCTCTGACTGATGTATATGTATATCTCTGACTGAAGTACCCTTATATCTCTGACTGAAGTACATTTATATCTCTGACTGAAGTACATTTATATCTCTGACTGAAGTTTATATTGTATCAAGACCGCCGAGTGGCGCTGCCGGAAAGGATGTCAAGCTTATAAGCAAACTTCAGCCTTCAAAACCAACACTAACACACAAGCAACCTGTTAGCTTTAGTCTCTCAAACATAAAACCCTAGCCTTAAATTTATCGCTGCTACTTTTAAATAAAACGATTTTTCTGTGCTGTCAATTGTATAGACAGTGTTATATTAACAGGGCAAAAATATAAATAAATAGATAATAAATTAAAATAAAATCTTTACATCAAATATGACATTTGCATACACGTAAAGCTGAAACGATAATGGTAGCAATCATCACTAACATGTTTAACAGTAAATAAACTCCACTCGGCTTTAATGAAACGTCCGATCAATCAATCAAGTCATTGATGGTTAACTCCAGGAGCTGTATTAGACACCACACACTTGGCCTCAGGTTGTGAAGAAATCTGTTTGGCCATGAAATTTTTTTTTTTTCAGTAAAAAAGAAAATACGAAAATCGTGATCGATTTGGACCTGGTAATTCATCCAAAAACACGCACACACACACACACACACACGTACACACACTACACCACTTCGTGTGACAGGTGAACCCCCGGGCATAGGACGTCATTACCCTGGGAAACTTTGATTGGGAGGTTGGGTGGCTGGCGGAATAGTTTAACTCTTCTGTACTACATTATATATATATATATATATATATATATATATATATATATATATATATATATACATGTGGCATTAGAAAAATAAAAAAAGGGTTAGCTATAACGTGAGTTAAAAGCTAAAATATTTATACGTTTAAATGTAGAAAGGTACATTTTTATATACATTTGGTGGGGGAAAAAAAATCCATCATGTTTCAACACCACCACACCCAATGAGATCATCAAACAACTACTCACCACCAAACCCCCTCTCTCTCACACACATACACACATGCCGGAAATAATACATTTTATTGCAGTGACGGTGCTAATTAATTGAAAGCCAGTCTTTTTGAAAAAAAAAAGTCGTTCCCTTAAAGTTCCTTTCCCATTTCCATTTCCTGACTGCGGGCATAGCGGGTTCTAAATCGACGTCACAGACATGGGCGTTACCAATGTCAAATGACATTCACTTTGACAGTATGTTCATTTATGAAGTCCCAATAAAGATCCTGTAAACCAGTGGGACGGATGGCAGAATGGTGTAGATACCCGAGAGTTCTGGGTTCGATCCTCGGGAGCACCATGGAATTTTTCCAGGTGAAAATTGGTGCAAAATCGTCCCACAAGTCCACCCAGCTTTAAATGGGTACCTGACTTTAAGTTGGGGAAGTAAAGGCGGCTGGGCGTTGTGCTAACCGCACAATCCCTTCATATGCCGAGGTTAATGAAACCTGTGAATTCTACACTTCATCTGCCCCGATGGCCCGTTAGGGCTAAGGGAACTTTACTACATGTAAACCACCGTTGGACGGAATTTGTGCTGCCCTTCTTTCATCTCATCAGTCAATAAGTCAACAGTGCAATGGCCATGGAGGCTCCACTGGAAACATGAAAGGAAACTTTTACTATGACGTGGAAAAATTCCATTCGCTCTCACAGGAGATCGAACCCGGGTCATTCAGGTCAACAGTCGAACGCTTTCAGAAGAATACCCAACTTGGACACTTATCATACAGTAGCAGACGTATAGTTGACATTTATAAACCGATACTGAGTGACACCAGGTAAAATAACATTCCGCTGACCAGTCGTCCATATCTCTGATCATCACGGATCTCCTTTAGGTGTCCAACGATTCTGACTAATTTGTTCCTGTAAGGATTTGACTTTTTTTTCGTAACCCGCCCCGCAGTATTTAGAAACGAAATGTCACATCCTGTTATCCGTATAGGTAGAAAATTTAGTCCCTCTGAGAGAAATGGCATTTCTTTATGGCATTCTTATATGGCATTCCTTTTATGACATTTATTTATCATATAAACACATTGTAACAATATAACACCGTAATTTATATTTTCACTAAATAAGGCCCTTAAAAATTTCAGCGGTTCCAATATTTGGTAAAAGGTGACCAGATTCGAGTCTGCAACGGTGCAACCTGCAGTACAAAATGAACTGGCCACTGGATCACATAATGGACTGACCACTACACTACAAAAAGGACTGACCACTATTCCATATAATGGACTGACCACTACACCACAAAATGGACTGACCACTATTCCATATAATTGACTGACCACTACACCACAAAATGGACTGACCACTATTCCATATAATGGACTGACCCCTACACCACAAAAAGGACTGACCACTATTCCATATAATGGACTGACCCCTACACCACAAAATGGACTGACCACTATTCCATATAATGGACTGACCACCACACCACATAACAATAGACCATCATTGTTTCTCAAACTATGCACTTTGGTTCACTTATTGTATAAGAATGGAAAATCATGGCTTCTCAAAATATATACTTCGGTGCACTTACTGTATAACAACAATCTAGTAAGCCTACGAGCCATAGAAATGGAAACTCAGAGCATAAAGGAAAATGACTGGGCGACACTGGGAGAGACAAGTTAATCAATGAAACACTTTTTTTCTTTCTTTCTTCTAAAATTAGACATTACGCAAATACGTAGAAAAACAATCACAAGAAAACATATCAAATGAAAACATAATATTTCCTAACGTGTGCAAGTTGAACTTGAATAGATCTGACTAATAGTTGAAGAAAAAGAGTTAATTTTTTAACCTAAAGAATAGAAATTTTCACCGATTGCTCTATATTTCTCAGTATATTTCGTAGTATTTCTTAGTATTCATGTACTCATAAAAATTCAAAACATTAAAGCTCAGTAACAAGAACAGATTGTGGGACGGATGGCAGAGTGGTGTAGACACTCGACTGTCGACCTGAGAGTCTTGCGTTCGATCCTTGGTGAGAACCATAGAATTTTTTCAGGTGAAATTTACTGCAAAGTCGTCCCACAAGTCCACTCAGCTTTAAATGGGCACCTGACTTAAAAGTTGGGGAAGTAAAGGCGGCTGGGCGTTGTGCTAACCACACAACCCCTACATATGTCGAGGAGCAGATGAATTCTACACATCATCTACTTTTTACTTTTTTTTTTACAAGAAACGATACAGCGATAAAAATGTTACTGATTTGACTATTGTAGCTTATATTGTAAGTTTAGGTTTCAATGTAAAATTTGAATGAATAGTTTCCTAGCAATTACATGTATAACTGTGAATTCACTTTTTGCAAACACAAACCTTGATAAGTCAAAACCTTTAATTGCATCAAAATCAACATAATAAATGGTACTTGCCACTGTAGTCTTGGAGGGTGTGGGGGGGGGGGAAGGGATGGTCGTGTGGTAAAGCGCGCTCGACTGGTTTGATCTCCGATTAGGACCAATGGATTTTCAGGTCATGGTTAAAGTACCTACTCTATCTCGTGTAGTGCATACATGGCCATTTCACCATCTTCTGTGGTGTGGTACTGGTAGTAAGAGCACGATGAGCAGTGGTCCCCAACCTCCGGGCCGCGGACCGGTACCGGTCCGTGGATTCAAATGGCAACAATGGGCTGACCAAGAAACATTAAATTATTTTCTTTTTATTTGTTGTTGTGTATATCTCTCTGGATAGTGCGACGCACCCCCCCCCCTCAAGGGCCGCGGTGAAATTATTAAACGTCGACCGGTCCGCGGCGAGAAAAAAGGTTGGGGGACTACTGGTTTATAGGATCTAAGTAGGTAAAGTAAAGTTCCCTTAACCTTAACGGGCCATCGGGGCAGATGAAGTGTAGAATTCATCTGTTTCTATAAACATGCCTATGAAAAGGGTTGTGTGGTTAGCACAACGCCCAGCCGCCTTTACTTCCCCATCTTAAAGTCAGGTACCCATTTAAAGCTGGGTGGACTTGTGGGACGACTTTGAAACACATTTTCACCTGGGAAAATTCCACATAGTTCTCACCGAGGATCGAACCCAGGACTCTCAGGTCGACAGTTGAGTATCTACACCACTCGGCCACCCGTCCCATTTAGAGATTTCATCTCATCCTAACAGCAAGTTTCACGGACCTCGCACACTGGAATCTTGAAAACACTGTAACAATGTTAGAGCTTGTAGCAAGCGAATAGGGTGGAACCATACCAATAGAATAACCCCATCTTCACAATCTTTCTCAGTGTTCTTTGTGCAGTACCGCAAGTAGATGCCACTGTTTCACACCCTATCAAATACGTTCTTACTAATTGGGCCACCTTGTCAGTACAAAAATCTGAAGATTTTTAAATCAGAATACGGATTTCAAACTAAATTTTACACATTTGAAAACAAATTATAAAGCATTCGACAAGTATAATGAGCATTGTGTCTTAAAATAGGGAATATAGCAATGTTCCCGAACTGTGCTTTGTCTCGTGTCCTCAAAGACTTGCCAATCTTTATTTTAATTGGAGATAGAAATAGCGTTATGAGATTGGGCTGAAGAGAGGGAGAAACAGACATAGAAAGGAGAGGGAGAGACAGACATAGAAAGAAGAGGGAAAGCGACTTTGGGAGATAGAGAGAGAGAGAGAGAGAGAGAGAGAGAGAGAGAGAGAGAGAGAGAGAGAGAGAGAGAGAGAGAGAGAGAGAGAGAGAGAGAGAGAGGGAAATGATGGAAGGGGAGAGGCAAACATATTTCTTAAAATCTATTTTTAGACGTAAGTGATATTTTAAGTCACTAGACCTACTATAAATTTCAACGAACTCTAAAAATAGCTCATTATCGTGTATCACGATTGTCCGTGAACCCCGAGGGGTGGCGGTAGGTGGTGGGTCCACTCCTGTAAACGCTCCTTTCACCCCGAGTCGCGTGTCTCGCTTTATAAGGAAAGGGGGTCGTCCAGGACGGACTAAAGTGTTCATCCGATCCAAGCAACCTGTCAGGTCCAGCAGACACACACAGCCACAGGTCTAACCATGAGCCGTCTACACGTCATTCTATTGGTGGCCCTGAATGTCCTGGTTGCACTGGCCCAGTGGGATAATGGGGGCAATGATGATTCATCCTTCGGCCCCGGACAAAACAGTTTTGGCCCCGGACAAAGTAATTTCGGCCCCGGACAACAGCAGTTTCCTCCTTTCTGGGGAGGCCCTCAGTTCCCAGGTTCAAATCCAGGATTCGGATCTCCGTTTGGTGGCCCAGGTGGCCCACAGTTCGGTGGCGGGCGAGGATTCCCACAGCGTAAGAATAATTTAATCATTTATATTTGTATTATAATTAATTTGTTTGTTGTTTGTGTTGTAATAGTTAAATTAGTTTGTGCTTGAAAGATAGACATTGTGATTTATAACATTTTTCTTATTTAACAATTTTTTTTCTTGATTCGGTATTATCCGTTAAAACGGAAACTAGCGAAATTTTTAGATAAAGATTATAATAATTATTTCAGCTTAATTAAGTTGAGATAAATACATTTTCCTAATTTTAATCGTTATTGGGGGTATAAAAATGGATATTTATTTTTACGCAGTAAATAATGCTATCTATTACTTATAAACAAAAGCTTTCAATGTATAACAGCAATACGAAAATGTTAAGGTAATTAAAAATAATTATATCGTAAATTTGAACGTACTTTTGACAAAATGAATTATTAAATGAATAAAAAGTCCTCAATAAATACAGGGTATGTTTTTTTTTAAATACAACTGCTAACAGATAAGGAGAAAATATTGTTATGCATTAGAATGATTAAGTTTAAAAGTAAATTAAGGGATGATTTAAAATAAAAAATCCTATTACACTTGTATACGTGCGAGATAACTTATTTACTAATATATTTAAATGTAAAAAAAAGATAATTTTTCATTTTTTGTACAAAAATGAGCGCAAAAAAGCAGCGGGGTAGCGTGGGTATCGGCCGCCCAGGACGGAAGACGATTTAGCCGCCCTCTCATTTAGGTATTTCAATTTAATCTATACATTTTTGCCGCCCCCCTAAAAAGTAATAAAAAGTGCCGCCTGGTGCGGACCGCACCCACCACTCCCCGTCCCCTAGGTACGCCACTGCAAAAAGACCATAAAATTAATTAATTAATTAATTATTAAGAGATTGAACAAAATCTGGTCATTCCCAACCACAGATGAGATGTGTTCCTAGCTTTAGATTTTCACGTCTGCTTATTGTGTGTGTTAATACATGTACAATGAATTATCATCAGCAATTTTTTTTTAATTCAAAGCATAAAAAAATGAAATGTTTGTATTTTACTTTTTTGTATGAGTTACATATTAAAAGATACGCTATAGTAAAAGTAAATAAAAATAAAACTGATTTATAATGGCCAAAAAATAAAATCTAGACATGATGGTAATATATTTTAAAATAGAACTAATGATTAAAAGATAATTGAGTGTTTTTGTGTGTATCTGTTCACTTTTAACATGTGTTCAACTTTTAGAGCCAATTCTGCCACCATGACATGCAATTATTTCTTCAACCCTTTTAACCTTTACAATCACACTAATATTAATATTTTATTAATTGTTTTTTTTTAAAGCAACAATATTTAATTGTTACATTTTTAAAACCATTTTGACAAATTCAACCATCACACTACGTAACTGTTTGTTCAACTTTAGAACCATTCCAACCATTCCAACCACCACAAGTACTGACCTGTATTGGGGTGAACGAAGCTTTGGACCATGTCAAGATTACACTTAGACCAGAACCAGTAAGTTTGAATATATAAACATTTGAGTGAAATATCTAAAAATAAAATAACTAAACATGAAGTTCTAATATCTAACCATTAAGTTCAAATATCTAAACATTAATTTAAAAAAAACTAAACATCAAGTTTAAAAATTTGAAAATCATTCATTTCAAATATCTGAACATTGAATTTCAATATATTGCTATTAAGTTTTATAGGTTGCCATTAAGTTCATATATCAAACCAGTAAGTTCATACATGAAATATATAATAAAGTATGTGTCTCTATTTTTCGAGTATCTAAGAAAATATAAAACTGGGCTACACAAGTTACAGATATTTCATAGTATAAAAGGAAACTATCAAACTAGTGAATTGTCTATCGATCTCTTACTCCATTATGTCTGTCTATTTTTTGTCTGTTTATTGCTGTATCTGTCGATATCTGGCTTCAGCAGATATATTTGTCTTACTTCTCAATATCTATTCTTTCTTTATCCTATCTATAAACAATCTACACGAACAAGCGGGAAAAAAAACAACTGAAACATGTACATACAGCAAAGAAAAGAACATATAATTATTATTTACAGAGGCAATCAGATTTTCATTCATGCGATAACAAAAATGTCAAAAACAAATCGCTATTTTAAGAAATCATCGATTAGGTTTCTTCACATTTAAGATCGAATGCAAGATTCATAATTGTAATGATGTTTTGAAACCAACAAAAACAACAATACATAGCCCATATTGTTCATTTATTGACCTTTCGACTTTTTAATATTTATTTTTAGAACAGCAACTTCATGGCACAGAATCCAGCTTTCCAGTTTGGATCCGCCAGGGAGTTGCAGAGACGAGACTGGAGAATCAGCGCCGTCTACATCCCCGCCGGAAGTCTGGGAGCCATCAGCCCGTCTGGAACCAGCTCTCTGGTTGGTCAGTTCTTCTTGGCCATCACCCGTTATGGCCGCACTGATGGTAGCTGCGCTGGTCTGGGTGGAATCTTGCAAGTGAGAAATACCATCACTATATGATCATACCATCACTAGATTTTTTTAAGTCAATAATTTCAACATGACATGAACATTTCATGAAGATAAATTCAATCATTGAGTGTTATGCATTGTTTCATGTAAAATTTGAAATACATGAAGTCATTATATCCCGTTGATAAGATTTTATTGTATACTGAATTCACTGCAACGCTTCAGTAGTACTCACCATACCTGTTATTTTTGGTTAGGTAAAAAAAGCCCCTCGCCCTCCTCCCTCAGCTAAGATGGCCCCTAAGATGGCCCACTGTTCGGATTTTTTTATATTTTTGCCCGTTAAAAGGAAGAGGCCAATCTAAGCACCTGTTTGGACCCTCAGGATAAAATAATTTAACAGTTGGGATGATTTTCTGAAGCGGGCTCTAGGTTTTCAAGGATTGTTAGGGATCCAACAATTTGTAAACTTTGCAGATGTGTAAGCCTATTGTCCCCAAATGTACCTTTACCTCGGATCTACATCCTTAGCCTTGTGCCCCCCCCCCCCGATAAAGTAAGAGCGATTCATGTTGTCACAGTGATATTGAGTTGATATTGTTATCCTACTGCAAATTGTATGTTCATTTCACATGTTCTGGATTGAATCATCAATTTCTGGGCTAACAATTTGATTTCACTATGTTTTAGAATGATGACCTCCTGAATAATGGACAGACACCAAGAGGTAACTGATAACATATTGTACCATAAAATTATGTATACATACTTTGAAGAATTTCCGTGGTATTTTTTATTTTCTTGTTCTTACTTTTTAAAATATTGTTCTGACCACAGGTCAACCTTACTCCCCAGTTCAATAACGGAATGTTCGGACAGACCCCTCATACCCGTGAGTAGAAACGCAATGTTGATAAAAATCCTAACGAATGTGACCGTTTAAAATATGAATCCCTCAACTAATGAAAAATACAAAATTCAACCAGTTATACTTGTTTCATTTTTGTGTTCCAGGGCTGGATTTATCCAAGATCCAATCGTCATCAGCCAGGGTGGTAATGTTTACTCTGGTGTTGTGAGAGATTTGTCTGAGATTGACCTGAGAGGACGCGGTGTTGCGGTAGTAAGAGTGTTACAATGTTTACATGTCATAATGAATGTTGCTCGTAGAATCCACAGCTAAGTGGTTCTCAGATTTATTTCCCCTTCATTTTGTATTTCTCGAGACCTGTTTGTAGTCCTCAATGAAATGGCCCAGTTATCTTATTTGAAGATTAAGAGATTTTTGTGTTGGTCCCTTACCCCCACCCACCCAAAAAAAAACATAGCCAAGGGTCAAGGGGTCATGGAAACACCATTGATGATTCTAACAGGTGACGTTGCTGGCACTTAAATCAGGAGATTGCATCTTGTCGATGGGGCTGGCATTATGTTCAATGTAAAGTCTGATTAAAGTTTTCGTGGTTTTCTTGACTTTTTTTTGGGGTGGGGGGGGGGGGTAGGGATAGTTCTTTAGTACAGGTCACTCATTGATATTGTAAAAGTTCTCAATGTAAAAAAAAAATCATCTTTAAAACTCTAAGGAGACCAAATTTACTAAGTTAGTTAAAAAAGAAAAAAAAAAGATTTTGAACGACGGAATCATGATAAAAAAAACATTGTCAGACTCAGTGTCATTGTCAGTATCATTTTTAGTGACAGTGTCACTGTTAGTGTCAGTGTCATTGTTAGTGTCAGTGTCATTGTTAGTGTCATTATAATCTTTGATTTTCGCATGTGGCTAAATGACTAAATGTCCCTTTCCCCTCCCCCAAGCCAAACAAGAGAACTCTCAGGCCCACAGACCCAATGCAGCCCGTCCGTGTGTTTACGTTTACACTTAATTTAAAATATTTCATTACACATCTACCATACTGCTTTTTGTCAAGATCTTTCTTTCAAATTTAAGAAACCAATGTGGCCCGCGGTTCAAAAAAATCGGCCAACCTATGTCCTAAGTAGAATTATGGAAGGAGAGTTTTTCAGGGGGTCCCAGATTTCCTCAGCAGCGTCTCAGGGTTTGAGGGTACATGGTACTCACATGCTAATTATTGACATATGACATCTAAATTTTGAATCGTAGTGGCTCCGGCAATAGCCAAAACCATTATATTAGGGTATAAGGAACATGGCATATATAAAAAAAATTTCAGAATTCTTTTTTTTCAGGATTAGGGTTAGGGTTAGGGGATAGGGGTTAGGGATAGGTTAGGGTTAGGGTGGGAGCAATATCTATGGCTGGTACCCGAAGTAAAAATACGGGTTCGGTCGGACCGAACCGTAGCCACTCGCGATTTTGAATTCAAGGAGGTCAAAAAAAATAAAGATGCCAGTATACAATATATCTATGGGGAAATGGATGTTTTACTTCAAAAGTCTCAGTGTTTTAATGTCAACTGTGATTTGAGTGAGTTCTGTACGTATTTTTTTTTAAATCAACAGATCTGTCTGGACTATCTCTGCCAACGGCCAACCACAACTTGCTGCTCCATTGTAAAAGACACTGCCCCGGCTACCGAGTCTGTGGGCCCACTGATATGGTGAGTAGATGTTTGATTTGAAACATTTGACTTGATAGAAAGAATTATTTCATGATGTAATGTGTTGTATAGTTAATGTTCTAAGTTATCACTTGGTGATTTAGAAATTAGTCAGTACATTTTTATATATTCACTTTTTTATTCACTTTATTTGGTTTATTTACTTTGTCAAGGTGTTAGTCTCTGGAACTTCAATAAAAGGATATACTGGTGGTGAGTTGGGTTTTTTCTTATTATTGTCTGTGTTTTGTTTTGCACATAAATATAAACCTTTTGTCATGAACTCAACCTTGTTCGTTGACTGTGATACAACAGGCTCTGGTGTTTGTGCTACACACAGTTCGTGTTTCTGGTACCCCACTGTTAGTTCTCTGTGGTACAACCTACTCGTTATCTGTGGTACAACCTGCTCGATTTGTCTGTGGTACAACCTGCTCTGATTGTCTGTGGTACAACCTGTTTGTTGTCTAATACAACCTGCTCGTTGTCTGCATTAGCGTACAACCTGTTCGTTGTCTGTGGTACAACCTGCTCGTTGTCTGTGGTACAGCCCTGCTAGTTGTCTGTGGTTACAACCTGCTCAGTTGTCTGAGTATGAGAGATGTAGTTTGGCATTGACGATGTCTGTTTTCAACTGTTCACGTTCACCAAGACTCTGATCTTAGTTTCAACCAATCAATAGCAGAGGGGCACACACCAGTAGGGCACCTGGGCTATGGGTGGGCAATTACTCTCAAATGAGCCTGTGTGTAGGGCTATAATTTTTATTCATTATTTTAATTACTTTGGTTCCATGTGTTTCTTTTATTGCTCACACATGTCCATTCCTATACTATATGCACATGTGTCCATTATATCCATCATTATACTTACATGTCAATTCTGTCACTATATGCACATATGTCCTTATATCCATCATTATGCTCACATAAGCCAATTCTGTCACTATATGCACATATGTCCATTATATCCAGCATTATACTCACATTGTCAATTCTGTCACTATATGCATATATGTCCATTATATCCACCATTATACTCACATGTCAATTCTGTCACTAGCAACACATATGTCCATTATATCCATCATTATACTCACACATGTCAATTCTGTCACTATATGCACATATGTCCATTATATCCATCATTATACTCACACGTGTCAATTCTGTCACTATACTCACCTTTGTTGGTTTCTTTACTAAGGCTACTGGCACCATGTTAACCGCCATGCCCGGATCTGTACTGGTTTCGAGTCAGGGTCTCTTGGTGGACATCGTGGTTGTTTAGACATTGGCCTGTAGCGCACGGACTCCGGAACTGATTAACAAACGGCAAACAATATCTTTACACAACTGGAGTAGAATAAATTATAATCTAAGATACCATATCTGTGTTTCTTGATATAACCTTTGCGGCTATGTTTTGTTTTATTTTAAGAAGAATATTACAGTAAGCTAATAGGCTTACATATTGGCCGCAAACAAAAGGCAGAATTTAACCAATAAATATGTTCAATTTACTGTGAATTTTTTATAATTGGAATTATGTCGTTAATGTTCATGTATGATATAGACTGGTATATTGCCTTGCATAACATCGTGGGTATGACACACTGAAAGTGCCAATCATATAGTTGAGTTCTGGTTTTGTCTTATAGTAGTAATATTTTTTGTCTGTATGTGTTTATTTTGAAAATATACTGAAATTCGTCTTTGATAGCTGATAAAGTCATTGGTTGCGTGGCTATATAGCTAAATATAGATGAGCAAGAATGGTTGTTGACATTGTTATTTAATAAAAAAAAAGAAGTGGAAATGGTAATGATGCAATTAATAGAATCTTGACAAACAGTTAATGCCGATACCTTCACCCGTTGGTCACTGCTCCACGCCTCCCCCCCCAAGACATCGTGCTATATTTAACTTTATAGCAGAAATAAATGCCTCCCCCTCCCCCATTTTTGAGGACAATTTAAAAGTTTGCAATTATTTTAAAAAATAGAATTCTGTTATCTTATCAACTACACCGAGTCGTTAGACTGGACTCCCAAGAGAGCATACCAGATGAAATAAATTGACAAACAAAACATTTCAGGAAAACAGCTAATACGTTTACTGACACGTTGTAGAATTATACGAACTATTGTTGATTGTGTGAGGTTGGACATAGCAGTGTTTTTTTTTTTTTTTTTTGGCAGTTTCATTCATTGAAGCAGATCAG